>JBBPCX010000141.1:7736095-7753235 GCA_037974365.1 Hydrocynus forskahlii
AGAGAGAGAGCGAGATGGATAGATAGGTGTATATATATATATATATATATATATATCTTTAACACTATGAATGTATTGATGCCTGAATGTGTCCTACATACAGTAAGGTAAAACAGTTTTAATTCCCAGCAACGCGCTCCATATCATGCTGTCAGCAAATGCGGATTGGACATAATTTCTTGATCACATCTATTATAAGGAGTGAAGCTGGTGGAATTGAAATGCCTCCCCTGTATTAATGAGCCAGTATCTACCATTATGCAGAAGAAGGTGTAATGCTTCTGTCAGGTGGCTGGCTAAGGGAAACAGATTGAAACAGCAAAGGCTTTGCTCCCAGTGCTGAATGCAAAACAATGGAGACTTCACGCGGTAATCACGTCATCGTATGAAAAGAGGGAACTAATTGGAATTATACTAGTACAGGCAGTGAGCTCATTAAAACCTTGAGCACTACCTCATGATAAACAGTCACTTTAAGGGACTGGCACTAATGTGATGAGGCAAAGGCTCTATTTCTCACTTGCCGATGAAAACATCTCCTGCTTAAGCTCCTTAGTCTCACTTGCTGGTGCATCTGGGAATGGAGGCCTAATTGCCATCAGAAATTAGCGTGATGCTAACCAAGCCCATTCCATCGGGGGAAGATCAGGAATGTTACTTTAGCAGATTGTCGCTCACCCAGAGCACAACTGTTTTAAAGTGCTGTTTAAAGGTATAGTAAAAATTGTATAGTATTCTGGGTGTGAACATGATAAAAGATGTACTACTGATAAAAATCTATACTACTTACTTACAGATTACTAATAGATTTTTTTCACAAAGCAACTATGTTAATTTTGGTAACACTCTACTAGTACATAACATTGACAAAGTCATGGCAAATGTTATATGCTGTCCAGCAATGTGCAAAACACTCTCTCCGAGATCCCACCATACTTCGCACACAGCTGTCCAGATTACGGCCATTTATATAACACTGTTTTATTTTCATTTCCAATATTTATCATGACAGTTGTCATAATGTTTGATGTCATGGTGGTGTATATCACATGCTAAACAATGGTCGTAAAATCAAACCTTATGGCATCTGTAACAACATTTGCCGGATACAGTAAAACATAGTTAAACAACATGACAAAATCTGTCACCAGGGCATATGACATCTGCCATAACCTGTTCATAGGATGGTTAGGTCAGTGTTAGGCAGCAGGGTTCAAGTACGGTGTTAACTTCCCTTATAATCTAACAAGAAAAACAAAATGATTTATTCCTCATGTGGTTCCCAATCAAACCCTCCAAAAAGTGCAAGAAATTTGCTGAAGAAATGACAGAAATGTTCGAAAAAATTTTTAAGGCCTGATTATTTGGCCTGTCCTGCCAGAGCGCCCTCATAAAAGCAGAACTTACCACGTTATCTACAGGGTGAATTTGGTGACACCCATTAAGAGGCTGTGTCTTTGTTTGTTGCAATAATTCACCTATTTACTTACACTCACTTCTTACAACAAAGGCAAATCACATAGAGACCAACTTATGCAATGATTCCATCATGTTTACCACAGGCCTAATAAGACCGTATGTATGATATGGAGATTGACACTCGCTATGGTAATGAGTGAAGCTAATATTTCCTAAGAGCAGCTAAAATGATTTCCTCTCTAACAACATCTATTTAAGGCACAGGTAGTTAAGGCAGCCATCTTGTATAATGGGCTATTTCATTGTTACATTATTTTAAATATGCCAAACCTTGGGGCCATTTGAAAGGTATGTCAATTACAGTGGAGTTTTGGACATCTCATGTGTCAAAACAATGTGACGAGGCCCGCCATCTTGCGCCTGGTTGCTTACAGTTGCCTTGCACCATTATAAGCGGGCCATGATGACACTCAGACACAGGAGTGACAGTTAGCCGAGCAATTGACTCATTCCGCTCATTGTTAAATTGATCTGGGCCAAAAATAACCCTTCATCCCCGCGCCTCTCCATCACACTTCATTACATCGCACGAGGACAGAATCCTTTGCGCTATTTTGCCTGTATTCAAATCTCTATAATACCATCTCATGTTTAAAGACTGGCCATAAATCCCATATCAGGTCTTAATGACCATAGCTGGCTGGCCGGTAATATGTCACTGTTCGCAGGCGATCACCCGGTGGGGAATAGACCATGCCAGTCTTAGTAATTGCACACACAGAGAGATTTATATCGCCATTATGTTCACCCATGAGAAATAATTCAAACATCGAATAAAGTGCAAAATGTGCTAGTTACAAATCCCTAAACTTTCGGCAGGCCTATTCCAGCCTCATCTAATGCTTTTTAGCCCAGTTTATTTGAATTACTCTGCATGAAAATGTCTTTGGGGTTTCTTCTTTTTAATGTTATCTTTGGGAGACAGGGCTGAGATCTCTACAAGTAATCGCTGACAGACAGATAAACAGTTGCAAGGAAGGAGACTAAAATGGTAGAGTTGTTGCTAAGAGGTGATTTACTGTCAAACTCGGAATTACTCTCCTTCCAGCTGAGGGGAAAAAAAGAAAAAAGTATTGGGCAACATTTGTCTGCTCTTTGATCAATGTGGGTGAGAGAGTCAAACTCAAAGTCTGTTGAGCACACCCTTGGCTCCCTGGGTTTCTAATATTTTCCTGAGGCATCGAGATAACCTGATTGAAGGAGCTGCCAGTGGAACTCCCTCGGTGCGCTCCCCTGGCTTTTGTTGTTCAACCTCTCCGTGTTCTCCTGGGGGAGCCGGCAGGTGCAGGCTGACGCAGGTTTGATCACCTTGGTTGCGAGAGCAACTAGGTGCACACCTGAGACCGAAGGGAGAAACACTGAAAGTGAAGAGACTCGTGTTTGACAGGCTAATGAACGGCCTCCCAGGGGTTATGCAGTCATCATGGTTGTTGTTCCAGACAGGACAAGACAATCACACAGAGCCATTGGCCATGCTGAAAAACAACCCTTAGAAATAATGGTGCAACAGAAGATCCTTTGGATTTTTCAGTCAAAGAAGAGCCTCTTTTCATTCCCTAAAGAACCCAATCAATGGATGGGTTCCTGGAGAACCATTTTTTACATGGAGTGTGTGAAGAACCATTTTGAAGTTTAAGGAACCTCCACACAAGGCAGAGGTTATAGACCAATTACAGGAGTTTTCTTCTACGATTGTATATCGAAGCCAGGAACCATTTAAGAACCTTTACTTTTGAGCGTATACCATGAATATCACTCTCCTCCAGATAAGTGAACTCTCAGCAAGGCTAAAGAGTTTCTTCTCTCCCTGTCAGAGTGAGGTCAGAGGCGCATTTTAGTGTGTACAAGACAGGCCGAGCTCCGTTGAGACTAGTAGGGGAAGTAGTGGTGCAGCGGGGAAGTGCCATGTCGTCTTCAACAGCCATCAAGAGCAGGTCAGTCATGCAGCCTGCTGTCCCTGCCTACTCGACGGTGGCTCTGAGCGCTCAGTGTTTTGTCCTTCTCCAGACCGACCGTCACTTCTCTCTCTCTCTCTCACTCTCTCTCTTTGCCTGGACTCAGGGGGCTCACTCACCAGTGACAGCCCCAGTCAGATCATACCCCTGCAATCAAATAGAGTTTTATTAGATCTGTCTTGCCGGGCCAGTGCTCCACTGCAAAAACATGTTTTGTTCTCTTTAACCTATTCCGCTGGGGACGCAAACCAACAGTGACACTGTCATTTGCGAGCAATGCAGTAGGACTCCCTCGTGGTCCAAATGTCAGATTACACCACGCAGTACTAGTTATCCTCCCTAAATATAGCTCCTTGGGTATCAGGGGCTGTCGCAAGAAATTCACGGTTTCACACACACATGCCCTTTAGTGGGGCCCATGACACTGCCTCAAACCTCAAGAAGTTGCTAGGATGAGTCTAATTGCAAATTCATAGCATTTCTTAACTCACTGTGGGATACAGGGAGAGAAAGGTACTTCACCTAGCTCCTCTCTTTGATCTGCACATTAAATTACAAACTCAAATTGCTCCAAATCAACTGATTGTGAGACCAAAACCTGCTCTTCCATTTACAGAGGAGCAAATGGTTGTTTAATGCTAGGTTTCATCAGCAAACTGATCACTGACATTTTCCCTCCCCCATTAGTCTCTCTGAAGATTCTTTAACCTATTGTAAGGTTTCCCTGCATGTTTCTTTAGGTGATATATGCTTGACACTTGTCAATTTTTGTCATGCACAAAAAATCTAAAATTCAATCGTCTGTTGCCCCACCGTCATTTTGTATCAGCAGCAGAGGCAGTGCAACGGCGGTAAAGAGAGTTTAATGGCTCCATGGTGTGGGTGTGAGAGTATATTTTTTCACATGGTTCATTTATTTCAAGCCCTATCCAAAGAAGATAGCTTTTGTCGCACCACTGATACATGTACAAGGACATCTGTTGGCCAGGATAAGGATAAGCATTGTACAGATGAGTCATCATGTGTTCAGATAATGGCATAGCACTGTATTGTCCATCCTTTGACTGCAATTCACTCAGATGTAAATTTTGTTAAACAGAGGAACAATAATGTGGCCAAAAGTATACTTATATAAAAAGAGCTATTTAGGCAGATGAACAGTAAAGCTACTATTATATTTACAATTTTACACTAGATGAAGGAGTGATGAATGATGTTTGTATAATTCTGTACATTTCCAAGTTACAAGAAACTACAGGAACGCTATAGGAAGCTAGTATTTGATAGCACTACATATATATCATAACTGCTATGTGTACACACGATGCTATCAAGCTGGAAGGTTAAAGGCTAGCACAATTTGTTATATTAGCTAACAGATGTCCACATTTCCTCAGAGTGACTGGGGGAGGGGGAGGGCCATTCTGTCCACCCAGGGAGAAAGAGGCCAATTACGGTTTCATGGACACCTGGCCACAGATGACTAACTCATCACTGGTGACTTCCTTCTGATCTCTCAAAAATAAGGCAGATGCTTAGACTGTTGGATCACTCAGTAGTCCCATGATGCTGATGTTTTCTTCTTTTTACAAAGGCACCACTTCCATCACTATTATCTTTACATGCCGCAACTTTGAACCAAACCGCTTCTAGTTCTGCCTCAGGATGTCCAGCCAAATACAACAAATTACATTTGATGGTGCGAGTTCCAGTCACTGGCAAATGTCTGACAGTGAATAGAAAAGTCTGAAATCCAAGGCCTCCTGTCTTGACCTTCAGCCTCAATGGAGGGCACATAGCTTTCTTAAACTTTTGATGATGGGGTAATTGTGTGAGCAGCTCTGTGACTGACAGGCCCAGAAATCGTTACAAAGGTGGACAAAGCGACATAGTGACTAGGGCAGTCACAGGCAGGACTGTAAGAGGGAGCGATCAATTGATGTGATGAGAGCAAAGCCTGCTTCTGCTAGAAGCACAAAATAATCCATGTTCACAGTCAGGCTTAAAGGGGGAGACTCCTCAGATCTCACCTTTATGTGTAACACCTGATTTTGAGGCCTTTAGGCTATGTGCAACAGTTAAACATAAATCATAAATCATAAACATATCTAAGTCATATAGTAAGTCCAGTGCATGCATTTTTACTATAAATTATTTATTCATAAGCATGACGTTCTAATGTTACTTGATCGCAAGATGGCGGCGTGCTAAGTTGCAGTGGTCTCTCGGGGTCCTACACTTTGGTGTAAAAGTGTGTATTCACATCGAACCTTCACTAACGTCTGTAAGAACATCTGGTAAACCTGTCTATGAACGCAAGACCCTGCTTCAGATTAGATACAAGCGAATAACTTACCTTGAGGATGAACCACGACTGAACCGTACTACAGGGACCAGTACTTAGATCACTGCAACACCTGATGCCAGGGGAGGGGGCTTTGCAAATGGTCCACGAGGAAGCAGAAGCATGGCAAGTGAGTGGGGGTCCATTCTACGCTAAAAGCTAATGCCAGCCCCCCAGAGCCCGGCCCCAACCTTAGCTACACTGATCACGTCTGTCATGCTGATCCCAGCATATAGACTACTTGTCAGGTGTGACAAGCCCATTAGAAAGCAGACCAAGTTCTAGCCCCAAGGGCCTTCTCGGCTCTTCAAGACTGTTTTGAGCACACTGACTGTTCAGGGAGGCGGCTCTATCAACCAGGAGGAATAGATAGAGTTAGTGACTGGTTACATCAGAAAGTGCATCGATGATTTTACTGCCTCCAAGACCATCAACGCACACTCCAACCAGAAGCCATGGATGACTGTGAAGGTGTGCACGTTGCTGAAAAACAAAACTGGCACTCTCTCTCTTGCTCACTTTGCACTCTGTGTATTTGGTTCTGTCTGCACTTATCCAGTCTTGTGGGTTTCTGTTTTTGTTCTTGTGTTGCATCATGGTCCTGGAGGAACAGGCAAGCCATTAAAATCACTCATTACTTATTTCTGTTCAAACTCATCAAACTGTGATTAGATCACTTTACTTACTACTTCATGGAAAAGTAAAAATAATACTCTAAAACCCATAATAACAGGGTTAAAGTGTTGTTTAATGTAAAAGTGTCCAATGAGAATTTACTGCTTGGAAGTATTTAGGTAGAGGCCAAGACTTTACTATAAGTGAGATGACTTAATCAATGAGATGACGTAACCATACATTCAGATCCCTTTCATGAGCTTTTGCAAGTATTATATGTATTGGGATGTCAAAAGCAGGTGTTCCGATATACATGATATGGCCAAAAGTATGTGGACCCTTCTAATTACTGAGTTTAGGTGTTTAAGCAACACCTGTTGCTAACAGACCATGCCATCTCCACAGGTAAACATGTGCAGTACAATGAGTCATACTGAAGAGCTCAGCTAAATGTGGCACAGCTAAATGTGGCACAGTCACAGGATGCTACACTTTCCACAGGTCAGTCTATAACATTTCTGCTCTGTAAGATCTACTCCTGTAAACTGTAAGTAGTATTACTATGGGCAACGTCAAGTGTAGGCTAAAGTGCTATAAAGTACATTGCCAATGGGCTCCAGAGCAGTTCTCCTGTGTTCTCTGGGGTGGTGAATCATGACTGAGTAACTGATAATCTGGTAGACGAATCTGGGTTAGGTGGGTGAGAAGATAGTGCTACCTAAGAAAATGAATAACACCAACAGTACAGTTTGGTGGAGGAGGGATAATGGGCTGGGACTGTTCCTCGGGGTTTGGGTTTGGCCTTTTAGTTCCATTTGACACTGCAGTATACAAAGAAATGTTACATTATATGCTTTTTAACAGGATTTTGGAGAAGGCCCTTTTCTGATTTAGCCTGACTGTGCCCCTTTGAACAAAGTGAGGTCCATAAAGATATGGTTTGGTGAGTTTGGCCTGCATAGAGCTCTGACCTCAACCCAACTGAACACCTTAGGGATTAATTGGAATGTTGATTGCGAGCCAGGCTTTTTTGTCCAGCATGAGTTCCTGACCTCATAAATGCTTTTTGACTAAATAGGCGCAAACTGCCCCAGACACACTTATGGAAAGTGGAAAGCCTTCCCAGATGAATGGAGGCTGTTATAGTTGAAAGAAGCCTGGAGTGGGTGGGTAACTCCATATTAATGCCCATGGTTTTGGATCGGGACATCCAGTGAGCATAAGGTCCTGGCCATGGTCCTTTCAGTGGAGCTTGCATGTTCACCACGTGACTGTGTGGTTTTCCACCGGGAGCTCTGGTTTCTTCCCACAGTCCAAAGAAATGAACATCAGGCGGACTGGAGATGTCAAATTGCTCTTAGGTGTTACAGTTTGTGTGAGTGTGTTTGTCTGTGTGTCTGTCCTGTGATAGATTAACAACATGTTAATATATAAAAAACAGGTGTTTTCTAATCTTTGGGAAGGGCTCCAGCCCCCTCCATCCACCTGGTTAGGAAAAAGCAGCACAGAAAATACTTTTGGCCATATAGTGTATGTTAATATATCTATTGTATTCTTTGAATTAAAAAATTAATGACCTCACATCTTAGAGATGTGCTGTTTTAACATGAATAGTCTGCACAGAAGGCCTAGCTCTCAGGGTTTGCCACTGCACATGTCACTTGTGGAACAATGTACAGCAATTTTTGAAAAAGGTTTTTAATAATAAGTCAGCAAATTGTATTATTTTTTCATTATTTGTTTATTATAAATGATTATAAGCGATCATAACCTTTCAACAAACAGTGGAGCTAAGTCAGCACTTTCAGATTGATACATCACAATGTGTCAAAACATGTTTACTCCAAAAAGAACTTTATAAACAGTTTACAGTATATTCTTCAAGATGGCCATGTCATATAATTGTTCCCAGGCAGGGAAATAAAGAAGGCTGAATAGTTTTCCGGTCTATTCAGTCAGCCATGAAATTACGTATGCTGTCTCACTCCTTCAAACTGTGGGGATCTTTTCTGATAATTACTACAGCTGGAGTGAGACCCTTCATATGTTCTCATGATCATCTGGAACTTTTGCGTGTCGAAAAGCTCTTGTTTCCTTGTATTATAACGGATATGAAATTCAAAGCAGCATATAAGGTTTTTTTTTTTTTTCAAGACATCCAACCCCATAAATAATCAAGGGCCTGTTGAAACCCTCAGAGTAATTACCCATGTGTGGTGACAGCTAAAGGCAGTTGGAAAATGACAGGTCTCCAACAGGGAGATGTAGTGTAAATTTTATGAGTGACAAAGAAGATTAGCAGAACGGCTTGGTACATGCTACCCTGACCTCTGTCGGGGGCCGGGACGTGAAGAGAGGGAAGGTGAACAGAGTGTTAAGATGGAAAGCATTTAAAAGATTCTGGTCACTAGTTAGTAGGTCTATGAGGTAGATTCTAGAAGTGATGTCTTATTCCTATCCCCACCACTGTGAACAACTGTGACTCAGCATGTTTCTTCAGACAGCCACATTTGATATCAAACCACTCTTATCAGCCGTGAAAAATCTTAAAAACGCAATTATACACATAGGTTTTTGAGAAATTGTTGTGATTCCCATTTAAAGCACACTCTCTTTCCTTATTTTAGTAAATAAGTTTGATGTTTGATGTAAACATTCCAGTCTAAATATGAAATTTACACTGAAAAGTCCATTTAGAAGAATGTTTGTGACATCAGAACTTTGAACATATTTAGTTTGGCCATGCATATTGAAGTAATAAAAGTGTTGTTACTGCACACATATTTGTACGTGTGGGGGGCAACAAAACATAGAGGCAAGTATCCTACGCACTAGGCCACCACCAGCCCACACTAATTAAAGGTGTGGCTGAAGGTTTTGTTTGACGTCCTTAAGGATTTCGGTCTGAATTTAATAGTTTGTCGCATTTGCAACAGGGCGAGCAACCGGATCAGAGGTCATTTTCATATACCATTCTTAAAGGCACAAAAATAGACATAGCCATATCTAATTCTGATGGAGAAATAGAGAAGATAGTCATGGAGAAATAATTTAAATGTGAGCAGACTTTGGAAGAGAAATAAAATGTGTAAGTAGAAAAAAATGTGTTAATCGAATGCTTTGCCAATCTGATCCTTTAATTATGGGGAAAATGCAGAAAAAGGGCCTTTCGTTTAGAAACTTGGTAAGGTTTATCTAACATTTGAATAGTATTACAAGGAGAGACCATGGCAATAAAAATAAGTCTTGATGAACTGTTTCACTGGCACAATTCAGTCACGGAGTAACGTACATGCCTCAGCACAGCAGCAGCGCTGGAACTTGATCGTTATTTAGTTCCGCCATGTCTCTGCGCAGGCCTATTGAGTGAGACCTCCACCTCGAGACTTCTCACTCAGCCCCCTCTGTCTGATCTGCCATTGATACTCCTTTGTGTTGCCTTTCCAAAGAGAGGCTTTGTTCGCCATATAATTACAGGGGTATATCTCTTCAATTGTGCTCTCGATGCGCACTTGCGAAGCTCCAGTGCTTCCAGTACTGTTGTACTGTTCTGTGTGACAGAGAGATGGGGCAAACAGCCATGTTCACATACACACTGTGTAGCACTGAGCAGCAGAGGCCACTCAGAAAGCCTTTGAGATGGTGGGACATCATTGCTCCAGAGAAAGAACGCAGCACAGGGAACAAAGGGGGGGCAGCATAGATTCCTTTACAGATGTGCTCTTGGTGTTCAGAAGATGCTGCTATTTGTATTAATACATGATAAAATTCTTTACATTTGTGAAGTGATGCATTTTGCATCACCTTCATGCATTTAGATGCCAAATGCTGCAACAGTACAGATGTGATAGAAATTAGGAAACACCGTTAAGCCATTTGTAAGATCATAGATTTCAGACAATCGAGCTAGGCCCCTTTAAAAAGAAAAGAAAAAAAAACCCCAGCAATACTATTTTGGCTCTAGACTAGACGCTGAACACTGAAGCTTGTAAAATACATTCAATGTGTTTTATACTTTTAAGTCAGAAAAATAATCACACCTATTGTTGCTGAAATAAGATCTTTATACATGTCACTGATTTATCTGGGACTTCCAAAAGGCCTAAAGGGATGTTTACCTGCACAAAATTGATGTCACTTATTGCAAATCAAAGTGATTGGTTAATTCCACTGTCAGTTCCTTTGTAGGTGTTTAATCTGAGAGTAAGTCCTTTAGTGCAGTTCCTGAAGACCTAACCAGTGGGAGAGCTAGCTCGGCTGTAGATAAAAAATATGATCGAACAGTTCTCACAATTTTGACCCCATGTATTTCTAGCCAAGTTTAGTGGCACAATACTTGAGTTACAAATGAAACAAAAAGGAGGCTTTTATGTTAAGATCTCTGATTATTTGACTTTTACCTGCAAACATGAGGTCTGTAAGTACGTCGCATTCATCATTAACATAAGCGCTAGCATTTCAGAAATGCGTGCCACTCATGCTAAACAGAAAGCCCTCGTTCGTTGTCAGAGGCCTGATGTCACGGCTCTGGAGAAGAAACGGGTGAGGACAGGGGATGACTGCCATCGTGGATTCCTCCCCGGACATGTTCCAGAAATGCGCTGATAGAGGCCCAGTGTGGCATGTGGTATGCGGCAGGGCCGTGCCATGTTGCAAATCTTCCCCGGCCATCTCTCCGAGCGCTGAGCTCAGCTTGCCGCGCACGCTGTTCCAACAGGCTCCACGTCGGCTTTTGTCTCGTCTTGTCAAGTGGCTGACGTTCTGATTTAATCAACATCCACAGCTGCCAGATGAATTAGATCACTATCAAAAATGTGCCTGCTACACCATGTCCCTCACTTGTCAGGGACCAACTCATCTGCTCATTTATTTATTGCGCTGGCCCTCCCATAGAGACACCTTGTAGCCCCCTCGTGGAAGGTGGCGGGCTCCATCTGGATGCACTCCAGATTCCGAGATGCCGTTTTTATCAGCAGGTCGATGGATGATGTGGAAATGAGGAGGTAAACATTCCTTGACTGGAATCAATCTTTGATTTGCGATGAAGGAACGTGTCTGGACTAGGGTTTCTACCAACATTTTATGCCAAAGATCAAATCTGTCTGGGTGTCTTTAAAAGAGGTGTGTAAATCACAGGCTTTTAAATGACAAAGTATGTTGCCTTTGACAGCTCCGGCTTCACGATCACACACACACACACACACACACACACACACACACACACACACACCCACACACACACACACACACACAAATAAGTAAATAAATAAACAAACAAATAAATAAATATGTGGCTTTAGATCTAGTAGAAGGGCTTCAAGTCAGTATTATTTAAAGGGGAATTCCACCAATTTTTCAAAATTTCTCCACAGTAAAATTCATTCAGAGCGGTTTGATGTGAAATGCTCTGTTCTACAGAAACACGCCATGTCAGAATTGTTCACAGCAGGGGTGACAAGCATCTGAAAGTCTTTAATGCCTCTAAAGCTACCTGACAGAAAGTTATTACATGAAATGGATATGTAAGGCTGTGTTGACTGATGCCTGAGACTTTGTTTTACTTTGTTTCGAGATAAGAATTTGGCCTAAAAGGTATTCATGTTCAATACAGGATGAATTTATGATGGATATATGGAGAGAAAACATATTTTACTACTATTTTACCTTTATAAACATTATCTATAAAACAACTATCTATGAAAACTCATTGGAAAGTTCATTTGCCATTTGTATAGTAAATATAAGGTAGATCACAATCCTTGGTTCCTACCACGAGCACTGTAAGGAAATCCAAGTCGGTATATAGGTATACAATAAACCATTTCATATCAAACCAGTCTGAATGTGTTCGTTTACACCAAACATTTGGATTATGCACTTTTTTTAATTAGTGGGAATTCCTAACAAAAATCAAGATACAGGATCATCTTTTTTCCCCAGTTCTCCAGATTTAGTTGATTTATGCAATGACTTGTCACGAAAGAACATTCTGAGCCTCGTGTACTCTTTGATGAAATATGACAATAACCTCTTCAGTAACTGAAAACCATGGCTTTCACATTCGAGTAGAAGAACTGTGGATGCATTGCCATGCTACACTAGGCAGGAATCTAGCATGCCAAGATGCATGAACATTTTGAAAGGGATTGGACAGATGCTCTTCATTTCAAAAGCATTTTCTCATTGCCAACGGCAAATCAACTAAATGGATGTCAGTCACCGCATTCTTCTCTCGCAGCGGAGAGAATGCTTTTCACTGAGCCTTGCAATTCCCTTCCTCTGTTTCATTCATTTATCCGCTGTTTGCAATATGAGGGAAACGCCGCGGAGGTACATATGAACCTTTCCGATGTACACAATTTATAAGCATGCGAGGGCCCCGTATTAAACTGATTGGTCCGTCCCGAGGACAGGACAAATCATTCGAGCAATGGAGCAAGTCCTTCTTCTGCGGCGCATGCCTTGAGTAGACCACTTTCAGAATTAAATGTCAAATCCTTAATGCTTCCATTACAAAGCTGAAATATTTAGCCCGTGCGCTTCACTCTAATGCTGTTCATGTGCAGCATCTTAGTGCTGTTAAAGATATCCGCTGGTGTGTTTGTTAGGCCACTGGGGATGGCAAAGCCTCTGCCCATTTCTGCTTCAATAATGGAAAGGAAAAAAAAAGTGAAAAACCCTCAAAATCCTGCCTTCAACGTCTGCACAAATAGCAAGGTTACACAGAAAGGTTCTAAAGATGTAAAGTGAAAATGAAAGGGGGGGGGGGGTAAAAGAGATGCAGGGAGAGCTCAGCGCGCATGAATTATGTGCAGAAGTGAAGGGTGTGCGGCGGCGGTGGTGGTGGTGATGGCAAAGAGGCTTCTGATTGAGATGTCCACTTCCGGCTCACTGGTTTGATATTTCCATCATGGACAGCGAAGGAGACCCTGACAGTTGGGCTGCTCATAGCCAGCTGTTTTCATGCTTTGAAGCTTCCGCAATGCGCAGCCGAGTTGAAGGATTGTTAGGAGATTATTAAACAAAGTGACATGCCGAAAAACACGGATGCAGCGATGGAGAATTGCGAGGCGCTTCGGCCCTCCCCACGTCAGACGCAGCAGATTTCTCGGTCCCGGCTACAGCAGATATGGTAGTTTCAGCTTTTGTGCTGCATTGAAAATACACAGGGAGAGCTGAAGCAATAGACTATCATAATGCAGTCGATCAGGCAAGACATCTGAACTACTTTGGTTTTCCGAGGGAGCAAACAGACTCGCTTATGAAGATTCTGACATGGCATGTATGTCTTCCACAAAAATGAACAACCTCATTGGAATGACATCAGCTTCGCCAAGTCACCTAACACTATTTCTATGTGTGTAATGTGACATGTTTTTGTTCACGTTTATACAAAACAGTATGTCATGCAGTGTCAGAAACCACATGAGCAAGTCTATTTGAAATGTCCAAAAAATACGGCATTACATAATTACCTAACAGCAAGTGTGTGTTGATTCAGATTCAGACTGCACTACGCTTAATAGTTGTGTGTAAGCGTTCATTCTCTTGTTAGGTTTATTAACCTCATAGCCCAGCACGAATATATCAAGCATTTGATATAGCAACCCCAAAAAAATGTTGTTATTGCTGGAGA
Source organism: Hydrocynus forskahlii (assembly GCA_037974365.1). NCBI lineage: Eukaryota > Metazoa > Chordata > Actinopteri > Characiformes > Alestidae > Hydrocynus > Hydrocynus forskahlii. Next base: position 7,750,125 of record JBBPCX010000141.1, read on the forward strand.
AGTGTAAACACACGTCACTCTTTGTCTAAAAGTCTGAACTCATTGTCTAAGAGTCTTTTGTGCCCAATCAAATGCATTCTCTTATCTACGAAACTAGCACACAAAAATAAAAGCTCAGTTTATGATCACTGTGGATGGAAAAACACGCAAAATTTGGGTGGATGGAAAGATCAGAGGTGTCGGGGTTTTGTGTAAAATTTGCTATAAATGTCTCCTTGTTTTTAAAACTGGCAGCAAACACAGTGATTAGAAGGAAGCATTAGTTTAAAAGAATACTGACCATCAGAATAACACTGTTTAAATTCCAGGGATCAGATGTGCTCTATATAGATAAAAGTCTTGGGACGTCTGACCATTACACCAACAGGGACTTTAATGACATTGCATTCAAATACATAGATTTTAATATGGAGCTGGTCTTCCACTCTTCTTGGAAGTCTTTCTATGAGATTTTGGAGCGTTTCAGTGGGAAATGTGTGCCCATTAGTCCTGTAAAGCATTTATGAGGTCAGGCTCTGCTGTTGTATGAGAAGGCTTGGCTCGCAATCTCCATTCCATTTCATGTGGGGTTGAGGTCAGGGCTCTGTGCGGGTCAGTCCAGTTCTGAATTCAATAATTAAGAGGTGTGTCCCAGTACTTGTGGCCATATAGTGTAGTGTATGTGCAAGATGTGCACAAAATCTGTATCACCTCTACTTCTTCATTACTGAACTTTCATTTTTCCTCAAGTTTTTTGACAACTTCAGTGTTTCAGTGTGCCTGTAAAGCCCTTCACATCACAACTGCAGTTTGTAGGTGAGGCTAATGTAGTTTGCATGATAAACTTCAGCCTTAGCAAAACGAATGAGAAACATGGGTACATACATCTGGCCCTCTAAATGTAAAATGAATCTGATGTATGACAATCAGACCACAGAAATGTCCTATTGTAGACTCTCAGTATCCCCCTAAAATCTTCTCTAGTGAGACAATATTACATGTCACGAATGCTGTCAGAACATTTACTGTCCTCTGAGTTTTTCTAGAACAAATCACATTGATTCCAGAACCCAATCCTGTTTTGTTTGAAGGATTATGAATAACCAAGATTAGTAAGGAGGTCACCCACATCTTTTTTTCTGTTTTCTCACCTCAGAAAAAAAGAAGACAAAAACATAAATGCGAAATCATTTTCCTAATCCCTCTCTAATATCAAACTCCAACGGCCTAATTAAAGTGCTCGTGAACAAAGCTGTGTGGGCTCGATTCTGGACTCGAAAAACACTTGATCTGACCCCCATTACACTATATAGTTTTAACCCTGATTCATAAATCAAGTTTAAAACTATATAGGTTGCTTATTGTTTCATCCATTCATTTTTCACCTAATAACCTACAGGAAAGAATGAGATACCCAGTTTTTTACATAATCTGTTAGTTCATGTAGTGTGTGGAGGCCTTAAAAGGCAATTCTTCTGAAGCAGAATCACAAGAGAAGACAACAGTGCTATTTACTTTGTATGTAACGTAACGTAAAGGTTTTTTTTTTTTAAATAAGTAATTTTGGAGTATTTCTATTGGCTCATTCATCATGAAAGTTTCAGACAATATAAAGGACTGCTGAGTTCAAATTATAGAATAAAATCTGAAAAAAAAAAAACAGGAGATACTTTTTTCCTTTCAAACTGTGATGGCTTACAACATAATTAGACAAGAATTTATCATCTGAATTTATAATCAAAAAGTTGTTTTGAATACTTAAAGAACACCAGTGACTTTATGACATGCTTCTCTTCTCAATTCTCCTTCAGTCCTGGGATAATGGGGCCACTGGTCATTGTCTGGTCATTATGCGCAAGTCAACCCTGGAAGGACGCTGTCCAAGCAAACAATAATAAATACAAGTTTCCTATTGTACAATTAAAGTAAATGCTAGCTAATTAGGAAACTAATATTGCATAGAGTTGTAATGGGATTCATACATCCACAGGAATATGTCCCGGATCAGACAAACATGTGCAGGCTCCAGCCCAAGCCTCCATGACGTGATTTAACAGTGACCTTAAAGTGCACATGTGCTTGGATAAGAAATCCATTTATTTCCCAGCATTCACATTAGATATGACCCCCCCTCAGACCTAACGTAATCCAACACGCAAAAATAGCTTTCTCCATTTATCGAAAGTAGTAGGCCAAATGTGGCACCTTCTCCTGCATGACCCCGGGAAAAGAAGTCCGCTAAATCACGCACAGCAGCTGCGGTGGGCCTCCGACTGAATAACTGCTCTTCTCACCTTGGCTACTGAGTGAATTTGGGGAGGGTTAAAAAAAAACAATATCCGTTCAGAGGATGCAGGCATTCATCTTCGAACGAGACGCCACATCCACACGACATATTACTCTTCCAAAAAGAAAGAACTAACGTTTTAAGGAGAAATGTAACTTCCAGTGCTGCTCACTCACCTAAGAAGCATCAGCTATATAGTTTGTTTACCCGCGTGTGCACTTACGATTCCCTAGGGGGCCACAAACCCTGTGTCTAACTCACCCTCAGGGTCCGCGGGACTTTCTCCCAGACGAAATGAAATTTTATGGCATGCGAGATTAGCCGACACTAATGCAAGGTCAAAAATAATAGAATCAATAGGCAGGCCTGGCCATGTTAACATTTACAGAAAATTACAGACTGAAAAGCGCTGTCGAAAACAGAATGGAACGAGTCTCCGCTGAATTCGTATTGATGCCTTTTCATTATTTCTCATGATTTGACTTTCTTTTGTGCACTGCGGCGGTCAGCAACCGTGGTTTATCACCCTTTGTGTGCCGCATTCGGGTGTGTGCGCGCAAGAGAAAGTGTAAGCGTGTGGAAGTGTGTGGCAGGGTCAATGTACTGCTGTCAGCTTTCAATGACTTCTCGTAGCCAATCAGGCTGTCGGGTCTTAATTGATTAATGACACATAAGAAGGGAGGGATTAGGTAACCTTGCATTGAGAGCATGGCAGTAATGTTCAGTGGCGCGCGTTGGCTGGCCAGTACGTCCAAAAGAGAAACAATGAAAACGAAATGAGTAAAATGAACAGAAAATATATATGCAAATGAAAAACGATTGTGTGATTGTTTTTATGTATATAT
>JBBPCX010000141.1:7758081-7768773 GCA_037974365.1 Hydrocynus forskahlii
ATCCATGAGTTCAACTGATGAACAAAAAAATTCTTACCTTATCACTCCTAAACACTTTTTGCATAATAATTTGGAACACAGTGTATGTTTACAGCAATTTGGGCTGAACTGGCGTTCTTGAACAACACATAACATAGTTACATGACACTGTATGTATCTGAGCCTAACTTTTAACATGGTTTGTTATGAGTAGACCATGTTATAAGAATGTTAAGAGCTAACCCAAAATAAGAAAAAAAAGAAAAATCACAAAAAATCTACAACAATGCTCCAACTTCAGCACTAAAATATTTATATATTTAGATTTAATCTCAGTATCAGTCAGATCAGTCAGTGAAACATGGTTTATCAAAAACTACAGTCTGTTTAGTTTTGACAATATAAAATTAGATCACATGATATCAAATCTAGGAATTTTTTGTTCATGAAAGTAACTGGGAACATCTGGATCATTTTCAAGTCGACCCTCCTGCAAGCTGCAGCTCGCATCTAAAAGATGACACATAAAGAAAACTACCAGGCACCCATGGCGCTCAGTATTCCTATCAGGGTATGTAACAGGGGTCTAGACGCAGGAAAGATAGAACACGAGATCAGTAAATGTCAGCTCAGGCTGCGGTCAGTGATAGCAATGATGCGCTTGGCTAATGAAGAATGGTTGTTATATGAAGTGGCCGCATAGCTGCAAGGTGACTTATCAGCTCGCAGGATAGACAGAGTGGGTGACCACCTGGGAAAGAGTGAGTGATGACAGAAGGCCTCTTACTTAAAAACGTGTCTGTGTGCGTGGAGGTGTGTGTGTGTGTGCGAGAGTGTGTGTGTGTGTGGAGCTATGTGGGTGTGTGTTAGACTTATGCAAAATTTACTGCACCGCACTTCCCACGAGAGGCAGTCTGTATTTGTACTTTACATTCCAGAGTGGAGATATCTGGAGATGGGAGCTTGCAGCTAAACTGAAAACTGCTCCACTTCGCGTGTCAGAAGAAAATCCTTGCACTTGGATGGCACTGAAGAAGACTTTTCTGGACAATGTATATTGAATAGTATAATTTAAAATCATGTGTAATTGATGTAAAGATTTGAGTAAATTCAGCGCACCAATTTTTTCCAGGTCGGCCATACCTAAACCCAAATAACACGTCATGGATTCTGACGCAAGAACTCAAGGACCTTTCATAGAAATAAAATCCTCCAAGTCTATTAAACACAGCTTTTGTGTGACATGGCAGCACACAGGCCCCTGGCTCTGACAGGTTGTGATATACACCCCTAATCCCCGTGCTGGCCTGCGGTTGTGGAGTGGCGCTCCTGAACTCTGGCCATGCGGACCCCGCTGCTCCATATTAGCGCAGCTCCAGTCTGCAGCAGCACCGCACTGTCACAACTGACATTATCATGTCTGCTGCAACACAGCCTAGATACGGAGGCGTGTTTGACCCAGGAGAGGGAGAGGACTGACCTACTTTAGGAGATTTCTCTCCATCTAGTCTTGCCTATATCTGCAGGCTGGGACGAAGTGCTGGTTTCTGAAGGACACGGTAGACCTACCTACTCCACTCGAACCCTTTTGTCGAGCTGATAACACATTAATTGCGAGGCCATTCTCCTGATGCTGCTTGAACCAATGAACTTCTAGGACCTGTTTGTGAGTCCACACTTTGATCCTTGCTATAGTAACTACATACATTTCACGTGAGTCTCATTTTATTTACTAAAAAATCATCTTCGCTCTCATCCCAGTTGTGGCTGATCCAATAAATATTTGGGGACTGAAGTTTACTTCTTTGGTTGTGAGGACGAAGTCTCACCATTTAGCACTGAAACCTAACTTTACCCTTTTTTAGGTATAATACAATGCTGTATCAAATTAAAAAAACGCATAAACAAGTCTACTTTACTGAACTTGCTGTGGTTTGAGGACAGTGATGTTTAGGCAAGCAGTTTGCAGGGTGCTAATGGGGCCTATACGCTTCCATAGCTGCTGTGCTAATGTAAGGCTAAAATTTCAGACACTAAATGGGTCTCATTGATTACATTTTGAGTAAGGGGCGTATTGTGCAAATTTCTTCCTCTTAAGAAGACAGCAAGTGGACAATAAGCTCGCAGTTGAGGGGCTAAACTAAGGTTTCACACCAGCTTTAAGGAATATATCTTTTAATATTATGGTTAGTCTGGGTCTAATCTATGGGTGGTAAATTTGTTTGGAGAACAGGAAATTGTAGGAGGATTATACACACAATGCTCTAATTTCCAGGACAAATAGCATGATTTTATTCGAAGGAAGAACAGTTTTATACCGCATCATCTTCCTTCAAACTTCATGCCTTGACACGTTTCATTATTATGCTTTGTCCATCAGTTAATGCAAGAATATTCAGATTAAAGCCAGCAAAATACAGCAAGCACAGCCAGGATTGTGCCACACCAGGCCGCGCTCCAGCTCCAAAACCCATTTTCACAAATGATTGAAACCTTTGACAAAGCTGGTCTCTATTTGTGCCAGTTGTTATGCTCATGGAAGAGGAATGCCCCTGTTTACATAGAGAGAGAGAGAGAGAGAGAGAGAGAGAGAGAGAGAGAGAGAGAAAGAGAGAGAGAGAAAGAGAGAGAGAGAATCTTGGTTTTGCTCCTCTGGATTCACGAGTGCTGTGCTGACTGCCCTGCCACTCCCTCGTTAGATAAACACACAAATCTCGTCCTCCGCTGCCCATCAAGGCGAGACTTGGTCACACCCAGCAGGTAAATATTTATATTGAAACTATCCTTAATAGCCTTGGCCTGTTCAGGATCCAGAATTAAGCCATTTGTACAATAATAACATCTTAAACTGCAACGGCCTTACTTACCTACTAGTTTCAAAGTAGTTACCAGGTATTTATATTAGTTACTAAAGTCTAAAACTGCAGCATTATAGTAAGGTTCTCTCCATAACGAGACAGGAATTCTCTCCATAGAGAGACATCACATCATGTGAAAGATGTGATGTCTCTTTAGATCTTTAAAGGTCTTCACACTCACACGTCATTTACCAAAATGATTCTTTAGGGAGCTACAGAGGTTCTTCTATGGCGTCGCTCAAAGAAGCCTTCGTGGCACCTTTTTTTTAAAAGTGTGCAACACTATGTGTTAAATTGAGAAGAAACAAGTATTTTGTGAGCAATTCTATAAATCAGAGATGGCTCCCTGTAAAAGTATGGCTACATTATGGCAACGTCAGATATTTACTGGTGGCTAGCGTTCGCCTCCCCACCTAAACCACAGCCACTTAATTTATCAAATAATTATTTGTTCTCACCGTCTGCTACTTATGTACATTTACAAAATGAACATTTAAACCCTTGTTCCACCCTTGCCTTTTGTTTTGATCCATATGGCGTGGTTGGCCCACTAGGGTAATTCTCATTACGTCTACAACCAAATGAATACTCCTTTCCATAAACACATTACTCAGAAACGAAGCGCACTCCCATATAAAAGCCATACAATTTGATGTAATTTCACTTTTTAATTAAGCCTCAATGCCATATAAATCAGGGATCAGCATAATTAACAAAATAACAGAGGCTGATAATGTAGGGGCTACCCTTAAATCTCCATGGGCTCGGTGGCTGGGCGGTAATAAAGGGGAAATAATGGCGTGGCTGCTTGATATTTTGGTGGTGGCGGGGCAGGGGAAATAACACCTTTAACAGAGCGCTGCGGTCTTAATTTGTAGAGGCCGCCTCACGCTGCTCTTCTCGGGAGGCAGGTCATTTATCATTTAGGCGGCCGTTATTTTTAATGAGTCTGTTATCATTCATTTTAGGGCATCCCACCTTTCCTTGACATGGATAGTATTTCTTTTTATATAGGACAAAGGATTTATGCCGCCCTCTCGCTGTCTCTCTCCTTCCTTCTCTCTCTCTTTCTCTCTCTCTCTCTCTCTCCCCCTCTCTCCGGGCCTGAAGCTGTCATGCTGGCTCTTTCTGATGGCAGTTTTGGGGGGATAGTGGGGATATGATGCTGTGTGCTTGTCCGTTCCCCTACAACTGAAAGGCCAAGAGGGCTTTTCAAACAGAAATCTCAGACTACATAGATCCACCTCTCTGAATGCTGAAAACTCAACTCCCAGTGCATTGTAGGCCTTGCAGCACGAATGTAGGTGCGTTTGTATCGGCAAAGCCTACAGGTGTGGCTGTTGTTTTGGGCTTAATACAATAACTCCGCACTTCATGTGGCCTGTCACTGAGCCTGTGCACTGTTGTGACAAGCCATGGCATGTTTTGACAGTAGATGACAGCGAGTAGGCTGACACACTTGATTCTCACCCTGTGATGAGGGATCTTGAGTGAAAGAGTTAACCATCAAACTGACTGAATGTCAGATTTTAATAAGACTGCACATCTATAAAAGTAAAATGGAGGCCTTTAGTTTTTTATGTCAAGAAATGCATTTCTCACTGAACATTTGGTCCTTACACAGCCACTTCATCCAGCGGCCCTATCTTAGCAAAATACATAAATTAACCTTCAAAAACATATCAGTTTAGTGAGAATATTCACTGTGCTCTTCAGAATTAGTTTATCAAGATATTTGAGCCTACCAGCTTAAGAACACCATGCAGTTTACTGTAAACAGTTTGTTTCCTGCAAAAGTCATCATCAAGTGAACATTTATGTTTTAGTTTTTATACATTAAAAACATGCCTTAGTAAGACAGGGTTTCCTTTTTTAAAGTGATGCTACTATGCATATTTACTTCTGTTTATTCATTTATTTACTTATTTTTTTGTTTATTTCTCTGCTTTTTATATAAAAACATTTTTGAGTTATGAATTACCCCTCTGGAACATATAGATTTGATTTCCCTTTGTTTATGACAAAATACGAGTGCTAACAGAGTGCTCCAAGTTGTGGAGAAAACTGCTCAAAACAGCTTTATAATTATCAATCAAACTGCAAGGAAATTATAAAGAGAATATAAAGTTTCACTGGGGTTTGGTTCCTGGCTGGGGTGGCCAAGGATCCTTTCTGTCTGAATTTTCTGCCTAGGTCTGTGTGGGTTTCTGCCGGGAGCTCTGATTTCGTTCCACAGTTCAAAGACATTCACGTTAGGTGGATTGAAGATGCCCTGAGCTGGATGGGCTCAGATAATCAGAGAAGCATCTCAGACAAACTTTTTTAATAAAGAAATTTTGTTAAATTGTGATGGCCTTGTATGAAATTGATAAAAACTATATCCAAAGGCAGGTTTGGTTGCTACCCTAGTAATTAAATGCCATTAAATTTATATTAATTAGCCATTAAATTAATATTAGAACACTCAGCCTACCTTTAATTCATATTACCACAATTAATACTATCACTAGCTTATAGACTTACCAGGCATCTTGCTAACGAAAACTACCAGTATCAATTATTTAATAAACTCAGTCCCTTTGTTCAAAACCTCATACTTGATGCTTTCTTGTCTGTGGTTAAGTCAGCCTCCCACAAGCTGTCCCAATATAACATCAAACATTCTAACTAGAAAACAACCTGGCTTATGTTGTGAACCAAAAGAAATAAAGTTCAAAGAAAATTTTGGAGATGCTAAGGTGGCTAAAAGTGACATGTATAATGTTTAATATGTCATTCAATGGCTATTCACTGCTAGCATCTCACATTGACCAAATCTAAACCATATTTAAAAAAAAAAGATAACATAGGAAGTATTCTTTTTGTGAAAGAAACATTCAAAAACAACGATCATGCTAATGAGTTCCAAGCAATTTTGCCACACTTCTGACACTTAAAGCCAAATAAAGATAACTCATGAAACAAGATTTTCTCTTTGTGACAAACAGAACTGTTCCAAGATCTTCATCATTCGAATCAATGGCCAGTCAGAACATCTTGGCTAGTTGGGCATTAGCATTTTTGACGGTTCTGTTCTTCAAATGTCAAACACTCAGCATACTTAAAAAAAGATCTTCCTCCTGTGACAAAAAGGACCCTTCCAGGATCACGACTATGCTAATCAGCAGCTCTTCACTGTGATCCAACATTAGCATTTTTGACTGAACCATGCTTTATGTGTCTCACTCCGCCCAAACAAAGGTTACATATCATGCAAGATCTTTTTGAGGCAGGAGTTGTAATGCTGATTTCTTTTATGAGAGATACTCCACTCGCAGCACAAGGAGTTCTTCTACTGTAGCATATGTATGTGCAGATGGTGGACGTTTAATATTTTCTCTTCAAATATCTTCATAAGCGCGCCACAGATCCCACAGCATGAACGCTGCAGCAGAGGCTAATATTACGAACTCAATGAAGAACGAGGGCACGTCAATGCTTGGAAATCTGCAGCGGAACAATGGTATGTCTGTTTAACGTGAATAGTGTGGGTGGCATGTCAGGATTGTACTACTGATTTATGAGGCCTCTCTGCTTTTGCAGCGCCGCTAAGCGCAATATGTCCTTCGAGCTGCATCCTGTTGGGAGCACTGACCGACATGTGTTCTTGGGTTGGAATGGGACAGCGTTCTGTTCTGGCCAGCTCTCCGTGGTGCTCTTCATGGCCATATGGGATACTGGCTCAGGGAGACGGTGCGGCAAAAGTGAGCGGGGCTGAATCATGCACGTACACATGAATGATTTTATACAGCGAAGTTAAATAACACAAAGGGACACATGCCTGCCAACACACATGGAACGAAAAAAAGCAAAAAGCTCAACTGAAATATATATATATATATATATATATTCCATGTGAATAAAGTCAAATAGATCAACAAATAGTTTTGTGCATATTGCAGTTTTTGTGCTTGTGTCATATATTTGTGTGGAGATGATTCAAGGCATACAGTGAGGACCAAAAAGGCACACTAATGGCAAACTTTCCCACACACACACACACATAAACACACACCCCATGGCGTCCCCACACACATGCCAACACACCCACACACACTCCATGCCTGCCACTCCATCAATGCACACCTCCGCACACCCACATGCCCACACATACACACAGCCAGGCCCACACACACTGGGATCCTGGCACTGACACTGTGGAAGAAAGATCACAGGTTTGCACCAGGGGGGTTTCTGCACTGCTTCTATGAAGCTATGGCACTTAATGCCAAGTTCACCTTTCTGCTATGCCTCAACAGTATTCATATACTGTCCAGCGGGCCCTTAAATATATACTATACATTAATTTAACAAGTGTACTGTAAGTGTATTATTTAAGTACATATCTCCTACACACATAGCAAAATGGTTATACATAAGTAACAAAATAGAACCATTTAAGTCCAGTCAAATAACCTGGCCATAATTTTAGTATGTAAACGCGTTCATTTTATACAGTTCATTTTTTAAATCAAAATATCCCTTTTTTGAAAGTTTTACACATGTATGTATTACTTTTAAAAACAATTCACAGATAAATATCATATATTGCTGTGAGTAAACGTTCTGTCATATTAGGAGGCAGATGAGTCTGACTAGAGTTTTGCTTATTTACACAGCAGTGATGACGCAGATATATCAATACCTAAATCGTTTAAAATCGATCATCAACCAGTCATTGACAGTCAGTACTGTTATTTGCAAACATCATGCCTTTCCATGAATTGCCATATCTTCTAGTTTGATAATTTTTTTTATATTTAAAACAGAGATCAATAAGCCCTCAAGCCAGGAAGAGTGCTGTAGAGTTCTGTTGCGATCTAAGGGGTTAAAAAAGACGATTTGGGTCAGCCCTACAAATATGTTAATGGATCTTTGAGAGTTCAAGGTTCTATATAAAACCACTGCACTTACTACAGAACTCTTGAGGAACTGAGTGTGCAGTATAGTAAAAGTGTACTTAAGTCAGTTATCATCATGTAAACTGATGCAACTCATGTCATAGTTCATTAAAAGAAGACATTCTGCTGAAATTGCTACTATAAATATTACAGTCATTTGTCTTTGCAAGTAAAAAAAAGGTTATGTTTATTGTTATTTCAAGTTTACATAGTTATTGTTGTCTGAAAAAAAAATCCTTCTTTTTTTGTTTCAGAAGTGCAACCTATTGATACTGATGTAAACCGAATATAAATGTATGGGTGGACTAACTTCCTATGTACTTAGCATATACTTCAGAAATGATTGCTATATCATAGTGACTAACAGTGCTGTCCTGTTTCTTGAGGGGGGCGTTGTGCTGCCCTTGCATTGTAGAAGTATAGCTGTGGGTGACAACAATCAACAATAAATAATACATTTATTAGTAATAAATTTGCCTTCTGCATGAACTGTGCAGTTGAATAGGGCTGGACTACGCTATTGTACAATCCACACTTATTTTACCTGTTTTGTGCAATATCTCTACATATACACAAGTATATCTCTCCCATACACATACTGAACTTGGATTGGAAACTAGTATACACTTTTTTCTTGGTAAAGGAGACCAAAATCAATCACTACATTTTGTGCAAACCCAACTGTTCTGACGGATTAACATGTTAACACGGCACTGTTGTCTTAAAACCACTGGGAAAAGTGCTCTAATTTAAGTTCGGTCTTGAAAAAAAAAAATCTGTACATGTCAGATGGCGGCAATCTGTAATCTGATTTCATACCTCAACTGCTCTCACTAATTCAAGCTGTTGTGGACAACGTTTAAGCACTTTATAGCCTAGATATCAGGTAGGATATACAGCCGGATCCCACAGTCCCCAGACAGGCAGGCCGCCCTTCATCTAAAGTTATTGCCAGCCTGCCTGGGGTAATACATCACAAATTCTGTAAGGACAATGCTAAGATGCTGGAAGGCGAGTACGAATGCATCATAGTTGCACAGTGAGCATTTTGTTACAAATAATGTTGTCATCAATTTTCATCTTTTGTTTAAACATATTAGTCTTTCGGACAAGATAGGTCATATTTCAGCAGCTTGATAAATTCTCCCTTCTTGCCTTTTCACAGAACGTGCACTTAATTAATTACACAACCTTTAATTGGACAGATTATTCCTAATGGTTGTGCGGTGCTAAATGTACAAACTTGCAGCAGGCTCAGGAGTCATTATTTTAATGCCACTTTCTCCGCTGGTTGTAATCAGTATATTTCAAATAATTAATCAGTTTCACATTGTAAGAAATATTTGCCCTAAAATAGATAAATTACACACACATTTGTACAGGGATAACTTTTTCTTTTTTTCTTTTTCTTTTCTTTTTTTTTGATCCCTCCTGCCCAGAACAGCCCCCCCCCCCACCTTCCCCCTTTACACTGTGATCTTGCAGATGTAGTGCTTTATTAAGGGTGGGTGTAATTTCCCCCCCCCACACCCCCGTAATTTTATGATATCTGCAGGCATTTGGGTGTTTAATTAGGGCGGTAATGTCCGGTGATGTACATGATGGATTTTTACGGAAGCCAACTTTAACTATCTGAAGCAATATCATAAATTATCACCTTGGCTGAAATGCTCGCGCGAGTTTGTTTAATTAAGATGTCCACTGGAGGAAGCGGCTGGGTGTTGCTGGATTTGCACAGGAAATGCCAATTACACCAACGCCGCGCGCCAGAGCCAGAGCAGCCCACAGTGTGCAACGGACACAAAGGACTTTGTTTGAGTAATAATGAAACGCTAAAAACATCCTACTTCGGGTTACAGTTACTTTAATTCAGCAATATTTGTCCGTCTTACTTTACGTTATATTCTTTCAGACTGCAGTCAGACTAGAAATACACAAGTAGACTGATAAGCCACTTTATTAGGAACATTGTGTTGAATCTACTTTCACTGTCCATTTTATCATGTAGGTGCAAATTACAGAGTGTAGTCCATCTGTTTCTCTGCGCCATGTATTAGCCCCCTCATCCTGAGCAAAAACATGAACTGACTGGCAGGGGATCTAGAGGAATGGTTTGAAGATCAGTCCTTTCTCAGTGGTCAGTTTCTGGCCACAGGACACCGCTGCCTGGATATTTTTAATGGTGGCCTCAGCCTGTTTAAAAAGCAAAACAGCGTGTGATACAGTCTAACATGCCACTACCATGTCAATCTCAAGACTAATAGCTCCTCACTGGGGGTCCTGACCATTGAGGAACACTGTAAAGGGGGCAAACAAATGATACAGAGAAACAGATGGACTACTGTCCATAAGTGCATGCACCTATAGGGTTAGTGGAGCTGATGAAAGTGCAGACACGAGGTATGCATGCGTATATGTACACTTTAACAAGTTTATGTTTCTGTCTATGTGCTGTATTTCCACTGATGTCTGTAGTACTGTAGCTAAATGTTGCCATAAATCCACTTAACCCAAAGTTAATCACTTTAAAAATCTGACGGGACTTTGGCTAAAAATGCTTTTAAAAAGACACTTTGTCTCATGGAGACAAGACAAATATCCTCCCCAAAATACCACATTTTTTGCGGTTTTCATTGTTCTGAGTGCACTGTGATCAAAGCGTCATCACAATAAGTTAAATACATGCCACCTGAAGTCAATGGATCAAGAACCTTTAGTAAAAGCTCTAAATGACAGCACTAAACCCTGACATGTTGACATGTGGGTGTTGAATTCACTAAAATACATGTAACTGTTATCTGGATGATGCCACTGTGTGAAAGGTTCAGCTCAGTATAGGTATTACAGGGAGTGCAGAATTATTAGGCAAGTTGTATTTTTGAGGAATAATCTTATTATTGAACAACAACCATGTT
>JBBPCX010000141.1:7775189-7790189 GCA_037974365.1 Hydrocynus forskahlii
GGTGTATGTGTATATATACATATATGTGTGTGTGTGTGTGTGTGTGTAGGGAGGGTGGGGGTTGGCAGCGTCTCTGTGCCAGAGAGGAGGCGCTGGAACAGGAGGCAGAGTCAAGGACTTTCACGCGTAACAAAAAACTTGTCACAATTATTTATGGCTCTAGCTGAGGCACATAATAGGACACATCAAACTGCTGTTTTTTTCCCCCTCTCTTTCCGTACACCACACCCCCCCTTCTTCTGCTTTTTTCCCGCGTGGTGATGAGCGTCCTCACATCGGCGGCTCCCTTGTCGAAGTGGGTCACAGGCATCTCTTGCCTTACACATACAATTTTCAAGACAATGGCGGAGCACTTGGGGAAGTGACAGTGACAAATACGGGCGGCCCCACGGAAAAGCTGGGCAGACTGTTACATGAGTGATTGCGCCAATAATCATGCAGGGCCGTCACGTGGCCCCAGGGCAGGGGAGAAAGAGAGAGAGCGAGAGAGGGAGAGGGAGAGAGAGGGAAAGAGAGTGGCCCACCAGCGGGAGAGAGAGTGAGGGAGTAGATTGAGGGATGGGGGGTAGAGATGATAGAGAAGAAAGTAAGAGTACGGATAGACAGATGGAGAGGGAGTGAACTGAGTGAATGAAGAAAAGAGAGGGAGTGTGTGGGGACAGGAAGTTCCTACATAGGAGGTTACTCGCAAGAAAGTGAGAGAGGGGAGAGAGAGAGAGAGAGAGAGAGAGAGAGAGAGAGAGAGAGAAAGAGAGTAAGACGTAGAACGAGAGAGAGAGTGTGTGTGTGTGCACTATGAGACAGGAGCTCCGAGGGGGGGCTGCAGGCTGTAGGCCTCGTGTGGAGCACCGGCTAACAGGTCCTGGCAAATCATTTTTTATTCCCTTATCATCCATCTGCGACTTCCTTCCACCCTCAGATGAGGCGCTGCTAAATGACTGTCACTCGGCGCCACGCTCCGCTATGTTCCGCTGCCGCTGCCGTAATTGGGAAGGGGTCAGCCGGGCCTGTTTCCCTGCATGACCTTTCTTAAACCCGGCTGCCCAGGGAATTGGGTAAAGCCTCCGATTAAATTACTTCTCCGCCGCCTCGGCCCTTCACCTTAAGTACTGCCGTTTGGCTTTGGATCATGAGGGGGAGGGGGATGAAGGTCCCCCCAATCACTCCCCAACTCCCCCCCTACCTCCCTCCACCCATCCGGTTCAACTTCACCGCTCACTGTCTGTGCAGCGCCAACAGCTACAGGCAGCTCCGTCTGCCGGGGACTAACAACCTGGTGCAGAAGACATAGGATCTGAAACGCAGATGCTAGGGCTACACACACTTTTTGGCCAAAATGTGATGAATTTTTCAGAAGCTTTGTGAGCACAAAAATCTTTTTTCTCATTCATTTTGAGGGTAAGACTTAATTGGATGTTGGTTTTCAAAAGGCTACGAGATATCCACATAAGCATTTCATAAACCTTTACAAAGGTTTTGTCCAACAAATGTCAGTTTTGCTTTTGTCCATTGTGATGTTATTTCACCTCGCAAGTGTTGTAACAACTTTTGACACTTTTTGGAATACACCTTTATCTATTAATGTAGGTTTATGTGAGTTGTCATGTGACCCTACACTAAAGTCTTACTGAGTTGACTGATTTGAAATATGTTCACATTCTAGGAGCTGAAGTGGCACAAATCCAGATTTTTACTTAAGGCCTTGTTCACACTTGGCATTAACATCTATAAATATAACTGTGATAGGCTACATACAGCATTTACATTTACGGCATTTAGCAGACGCTTTTATCCAAAGCGGTTAAGGGTTAAGGGTCTTGCTCAGGAACCCAGTGGTGGTATGCAGAAGGCAGGATTCGAATCCATGACCTTTTGGTCCAGATGCAGGCATCCTACCCACTAGGCCACAACCACCCCAATCAGGCTCAGGTACCTCTGGCTCAGTAGAAAGATTCCTTTTCAGATCTTTTTAAATCAGATTTTATAAATCAGCATTCACATTTGGAATGTGACCATTTGATAGAAAAACTAAACTGTGAGAAATTTTCATTGAGAAGAATTAGAAAAATCATCAGTGTAGCATCCACACAATACTGTGCTTTCAGTTAAACATTTCCGCAGTTACTATATTACAGTGTGCACTGCCAATAGATAGCAGCGAATCCCCCAAGTCCTGGATATTGAGCTGTACAGATATTGCGAAATATATAAGTGATATTGCCATAGCTGAGCAATGGCTCAGCTATGTTGCTGACACCAAGACTGTGACAGTCCAGCGCTCATGTGCCAGGTGCTCCTTTAATTTGAAAATGATGAATTTGAGATATAAACAGGGTGGAGTAAGGAGAAATGTATTGAAAGCTCAAATAACCTTTTATATGTTTTACAATTCTAATAAATTTACATACGATCCCCCCACCCCCCCACCCCTCCCCCAACCACAAGCCGCTTCGGAGGAAGGACATTATTCTCCCTTGGAGCCCATGCTCACTGCCTGTGAAAGCGATAACAGTGGGAAGTCTTGTGCATTAAAAACCAGTTAACACTACAAACTCTAACAAACGTATTGGATCATATGACTATGCATAACCAGATCCAAGCATTCATGCTATTGGATATACACTGTCAGTTTTATCGTTGAGGGCTGAGGTAAGTAGGCAGCATCTACTGCTCCATTACAGCCATGCAATAGTATTTTTCCATGAAGTCCATTTATTAGATATTGTTTGCTTTTATATACCAAAAGTAGTCATTAATTGAAATTTTGTAGTCCATCAGCCTAGCATTGCTAACAAAATCAATAGTCACCTAAATTGTTTCTGCAAATATACAACATAAATTTTCTCAGCCTGCTCAAATGGCTAATAGTAAGTCATTCTAAGTCCTAAGCCACACGGACCTGAATGAAGAAAAAGCTGTTTATGAGATATAGGGATGTGTATTTGTGTGTCTATCGACTTCTAGTGCTGGTTAGCTATATTACTCATGTATGCTAGACTAAAGAGGCAAATTTTTGACTCTAAACTTGTCTGACTACACATCTGGGTGCATGGAACAGTGGGTAAAGTGACATTTCTTTAAGACTAAATTATTTCTATAGGACAGATATGTGTTGATGACCTCCGTTCTGATTGGCTGCCCTGTTTTTCACCTTATTCAAAAAACAGTCTGGATTGAAACACTCCTTTTCACTGTTTGAATGGGTGGGGCTAAACTACTCTAGGTTAGTTAAGTGCATATATGTGTCAGGGTTCCCCATGACTCCCACATGAAGGCAGGTGCTTTGGCAGACTTCCATTTCAAATATGTTTTTATTTATAATCAAAACAAAACTGGCATGAGGGACAGAAACAGGACTTAAGCTTCTTCTTTAAACAAAAGGAGACAGGAGAAAACCAAACTAGAATGACAGTGGACTGACACTGAGGTCCACCTCAAATGAACTTAAATACTCAAATTCAAAACTGCACCAACCAATAACCAAACATAAACACTTAACTATACTAAACACAGCTGTAACTCATCACCCTTCTTAATAAAAGTCCAAATCAAAACCTAAACAAGAACGGCCTCTAGCGGCCGCTGACAAGACATGACAGGGTGCCTCTAGGGTGCCACACCGGGATGCTCACAAACCACCAAAACCACCATAAGGGCGGGGAGGGTGTAAGCAGTGGAAAAAGAAAGGGTCCTGAGGACCCCAACTGGCCACCTTTCGGTAGTGTCCATTCTGACCGGCACTTCACACGGCAAGGCGGCCCGGGTGGATTCCACGGTCCCTTCTTTTGTCTCTCAGAACGGAGGCCCCTACAGCGAGGGGCCCCTCCACGGCCCCTCCACTGTGTCTTCCAGGATGGGGCCACCTCTGGGGAGCCCCGCCGTGTTCTCCAGGACGGAACCCCCTAATGGAGCCCCGCCGTGTCCTCCAGGATGGAGCCCCCTACGGGTAGCCCCGCCGTGTCCTCTAGAATGGAACCCCTTTTGGGGGAGACCCCCAGCCATACCCCCCTTCCAAGGGCATGCTTCCAGCGTGCTAGGTGGTCCTGGTCCCCGCCAGGGCATTGGTGGAGTGTGCAGCTACCCAGGTACTGCGGTTTTTGACCCTGCTACGTGCATTAGAGCCCCTGCTCTAGGTATTAGCGGCCCCACTACTCGCTTTAGCGGCCCCGCTATGCTACCTGCATTTGCCTCTGCCGCTACACTACCTGCCTTAGCCTCAGGCGCTACGCTACCTGCCTTAGCCTCAGGCATTACACTACCTGCGTTTGCCTCAAGCGCTACACTATCTGCGTTAGCCTCAGATGCTACACTACCTGCGTTAGCCCCAGCCACTAAGCTACCTGCGTTAGCCCCAGCCATCACGCTATCTAAGTGTACTGCCACTTGGAATCGCCTGGGCCCTGCCACTGGGAAACGCATGGACGCTGCTACAGGGAATGAGGCCCTGGCTGCCCGGCCTTGAACCACGACGACAGCTTTGTCGCTTGGGAGTATTGCCTCGTCACTCTGGACCGCGACCATGGCTGCTTGACTCTGGATGGCGACCACGGCTGCTTGACTCTGGACCACGACTACGGCTGCTTGACTCTGGACTGCGACCGCGGCTGCTTGACTCTGGACTGTCCTCGTTTCCAGCGGGAGGACCGGAAAAGCACCAGGGACTTCATCCCTCATAGCCGGCTCCTTAGCCGGTGTACGTAAGGTGGGCTTCCTTGCCCGCATCCTCCTCGCTGGTCGAGGGGCTTGGCGGGGCACCAGCGGGAGGACTGGAAGAGCACCAGGGACACCTTCCCTCGTGGCCAGCTCCTTAGCCAGTGTGCTCAAGGCGGGCTTCCTTGCCCGTTTCCTCCTCGCTGGTTGAGGGGCAGCCATGTCCCTCGCAATCAGCTCCTGGGAGAGCGCGGAGAGCTCGGCCAGGAGCCATTCCTCCATCTCAGGCTCGCATGCCTCTCACTCCCAGTCTGCTGCGCCTTTTAGGACAGTCCATCTGTCAATGCTCCCCATAACTCCCACATGAAGGCAGGCGCTTTGGCAGACTTCCATTTCAAATAACGTTTTATTTGTAATCAAAACAAAACTGGCACGAGGGCCAGAAACAGGACTTAAGCTTCTTCTTTAAACAAAAGGAGACAGGAGAAAACCAAACCAGAATGATGGTGGACCGACACTGGGGTCCACCACAAATGAAATTAAATACTCAAACACAAAACTTCACCAACCAATTACCAAACACAAACACTTAACTCAACTATACACAGCTGTAACTCATCACCCTTCATAATAAAAGTCCAAAACAAAACCTAAATATAGTACTAAACAAGAAAGGCCTCTAGTGGCCGCTGACAGGACATAACTATATGTAAATATATGTAAGCTTTTTCATGAAATAATCACATGAATGAAAAAAATCACAAAACCAATTAATCTTCCATTTTACAAAGGAAATTTCCATATATGGACTGCCTGGACAGGGCCAAGTTTATAAGAGGTATATAAATTGTTTTATAGCAGTTAGGAGGACAAAGGTGCTCCTAACTGCTAACTGCAATGCACAGTATCTCTAAAACTCCAGGAAAAGCAAGTGCAAACATTGTAATAGGGTAACATACTATACACCAGCAATGATATAATCCAGTGGCTACTGTATTAGAAACCTTTACCCTGTAGGTTCACCCTGTTACTTGGAGACTGTATCTCATCTGTTTCCATGTGCAATTTTTGTGAGCCAGGCGACACTGCTGTGCCCAGTACACCACCACCCAAATAATATCTGGTTAACAGTGGCCCTGTGATGAATGGATGGATTACAGAGTCGATAACAAGTGCATGAAAACAAATGGAGCATATGCATAGATAGATGGACAGACAGACAGACAGACAGACAGACAGACAGATAGATAGATAGATAGATAGATAGATAGATAGATAGATAGACAGATAGACAGATAGATGGACAGACAGGAAGTTAGAGCTCACGACGTGGTCAGTGAGTGGAAGTATGTAGTAGCTTCTTTTTAATGAAGTGGATAAAGTGGTTGACAGGTGTACATGGTGTGTCATTTTAACTACCAAGTACACAAAGAGCCTATAGAAGCAGTCACTAAATCTAGACTTAAAGAACTCCACAATGACCTGCCACATCACAGAGTATGCGTTTGTGTGTGTGTGTGTATGTGTGTGGCAGCACCTTCTCATTTGCTCTCTTAGATATGATATAATGAGATGACACGCTGTAGAGACTGACAGCACAAAAAAAGAGAAAGGGAAAGAGAAGAAGAAGAGAAAGAAGAAGAAGAAAAAAACACCATCCAATTGTTCCCCAAACATGGTGAAAATGTCTAAATAAAAATGTCACATTTTGACTCGCTGCCATGCAAATTAATAGCATAGTGGGCTATAAAATAGACGTTATGTGAAATCAAATCATCTCCAAAGACATAAAAATGCTCTGATCAAGTGTTCATTTCTCTTCTTTTTGAGTGTGTTCAAACGGCTTGACTAGCTCCTCAATTACTTTGTGTGTCAACAGACAGCTCGCGGCAGCGAGGGCGCACTGCGGAGAGGCCTGTTTTCTTACTTAATGACAACTGATAGCTGGAGTCAGGCAGGTTATGAGTTTCAATTTGGGTTTGGCAATAATAACAATTACAGGCCTCAATATCTCTATCATTAGAGAGTGGCTGTTCCAATATAGCACGCTGTTCTGCCTGAGTATCAGTCCTTCATATGCCTCTTTCCATCACCACCAGCACTACATAATCACACGGAAGCAGACACATGCGCAAGTATGCTAACACTCACACAGGCTTGCATGTGAACACGGAGACACGCACACTCGGTGTGTATAAGGTCCGGGTGTCCAAAACCATCACGATTAAAATCACAATACTTCAGGACATGGGATGTGTTTCGGAGATCTGCATACAAGTTGGATGATACAAAAATACATGAGAAATATGACTGTAAGACTAGAAATGCTGCATGACTGCATTCATAGAAAATGATATGGATAGTGGGAAAACCTGATCTTCACATCTGTATTTAAATAGTAAGACTGTATGTAAATGTTAGACTGATTTAACTTAAAACAAGCATGTTTTCTGTGTTTTGGTCACATGTGGGTCATTATGTGATCTGTAAGCAAGTACTCAGCAAGTATTAGTTCTTGAAGACAGAGTGTGTACTTTAGCCAGTACTGACCATTAAAGTATTTTGAAGCAATAATTCACTGTGTGGCATGTGTTGCAGTAATTTCCCCACAGTAAGGGGGTATTAGGCATAGTGCACTGTAATAAATGTAAAACATTTATTAAGTAATTGATAGTTAAAATAATCATAGCAAATTATATTATTATTATTATTATTATTATTATTATTATTATTATTATTATTATTATCAACAACCACACTACTACTACTATTACTACTACTACTACTACTACTGTTATTATTACTACTACTACTGATACTAGTACTACTACTACAACAATTATACTAATAATAATTTAAAAAAAAATAATAATAATAATAATAACAACAATAACAACAATAACTTAATAATAATGATAACGACAATGATAATAATAATAATAATGTTCTCATTATTATAGCAATAATCTTGTTGTATAGCACTGTGGTCATATAACCCTAAATAAAAATTACCAACACAAATATCTTGGTTAGTTAAATACCACCAAGCCACCAAGGTTAGTTAAATATCAGTAGTTAAGTACCACCAAGCCAAATAAACATAAACATAAAATGCCAAAATTTTAAAAAGCTGAAGTGGCTGCAGTTGTCAAGCAACATAAAATATTTTTCCATAAACAAAAGTTTTTCTAACTTGGCACATTAAATCAGAATGCACATTTTGGGCATTTTACAATGTCTTTCACATTTTTGTTAGATATTCTAGTAAGGACATAATGTTCATGCATAATGAAGTGTCACCTGTCTGATTCACAATTAGTAAACACAAGTGGTATTGTTTGTTCTTATTTGTTATGGATAAAATAGTTAAGTCAAATTTAGTTAGTGATTAGATTAGGTTGTCTATTTATACCGACGTGGAGAAACAGAAGTGGTGTTTAATAGAATATTTGCACATGTGCTTGAAGCACAAAACACCAAAGCGAATATGAAAACCAGCATTTGTAGATTTTGAATTTCACAGCCCTTGTAGCACTAGTCCACACAAGCCAAAACAAGTGCTATTATTATGAGGACATCACACTTGAATGAGCTTTCTGAACATCCCATTCCAAAACCATGGATATTAATATGGAGTTCCCACTCTTATGGGATGACTTTCCACAAGATTTTGGAGTGTCTCCTCCACACCAGACTTTCGAACCATGTCTTTATGGGCCTTGTTTTGTGCACAGAGATACTGTCATGACTAAATCGGGAAAGGGCCTTTCCTTACCTTACCACTAAATTTGGACCATTTAATCATCTAAAATGTCTTTGCATGCTGTAGCATTAACATTAACCCTCAATGGAAGTAAGGAACCTACTCCAGGTATGATCCACCACCCAAAAAAGCCAATCAGGAGTAGCTATGTTGCCATGAAAAACCCACCAAACTTTATGGCTTAATGCTTTCTGGTAGGTTACGTTCTTCTAGCATCCACCAAACCCAGATTCGTCCATCAGATGGCCAGACAGAAAAGCAAGATTCATCACTATAAGAGCACGTTTCTACTGCAGCAGAGTCCAATAGCATCATGCTTTACACCGCTTCAGCTGACGCTTGGCACTGAGCATAGTGAGATCAGGTATACGTGCAGCTGCTTGGCCATGAAAACCCATTTTGTGAACTCTGTAGTGAGTGATGCAACAGAGGATAGGTGATTTTACATGTCACACATTCTCTGGCCCCACTATGCAAGTGTGCATGGTCTATTGCTTTGTAGTTGAGCTGGTGTTGCTCCTAGATGCTTCTGTTTCACAGTAATCAGGTACTTGTTACCATGCTGTACATTGTTGTTATAGTATCTCTGTGATTGGCCTTAAACATGCAGTTCTGGTAAGTACCTTCAGCACATTCAGACCATTGGAAAATGTCAAAATTAATGGTGTGGGCATTCTTTGGTTAACCATTCTTTGGTTAACAATAGGAGCCAAAGAAAAACAAAACAAAAAACAATTAAAAAAAAAAACAAACTAACCAAAAATACAGACAAAATGGCTTCGGCTTGAGCCAACAGACAGCAAAAATGAGAACGTCCACCACGGACAGAGCTTTTTTGTATTTGTGTTCTGCAACCTCACACGGTGCATCAGATCCCCAGCTTGTGAGGGAGGCATGTCTTTGAAAGCCCACACACTGAAAGAATAAAAGCTCTATGAAGGCAGGGAATCTGACCGCAGTAGCCCGCTCACAGGCACACAGCTCAGTGGCTACACTTTCATCATTAGATCACGAGTCCAATGCTGCGGCAACAAAGCATATTTGAATCATCTCTGCTATTAATATCAGGCTCGTGTGCTTGGGTCAAGCGTCACCCCCCCACAACTTCCCCATACAGCGGAGACACATCCACTTCACTCCATCAACCTCCGCCTCCCACTAGCCATGAAGCTAATGTCTCCATCCAACTGTTTTTTGTGCTACTAAAGCTTCAAGCATCATCGGCTCCCTCAGATGTCATCTCGGGCTTTCATGCAGCTGCAAGGTTTTACTGTAGATGTCCTCATTACAACATGGCAGGCTGATGCGGTTTAGGAAATGTCTTATTTTATGAGAGCCCTGGCATGGTCAAATATTGTCTGTTCAAAGTTTGATCCATCCAAACTTATTGGCCTAATACATCTCTTCTTTTCTCCTTTTTCTCAAAAGCAAACTATTTCAGGCCTTGCATGCTGCAGCCTTGTGTTAGCATATACTCCAGTAAACAGTCCAGGCATATAGCAGCAGCTATTTTCCATTTTTCTGAAACCTGACTACGGATCGTATTCATAGTTAGTATATCTACAACTTACAGGAGGCCTAAAGTAACTTTTTTCTCATGAAATTGGTCCCAACAATTGGAAATCTTGCAACTGGATGCTTCCAATGGTATCTATGGTAGTAGTTCATCTAACAGGCCTACTGTCCAGCTTCTGCAGTCCTACCCAATGGAAGATCTATTTACCTAGGTACTATGTGGGCAAAAAGTCTTGATAATAGGCCTTTTGGTATTTCAATATAGTAACCCTTTTATTTCCTACCAAAATATAATAATCAACACTGATGCTACTATTTAATACAAAAATGTAACAGGCATGCACTTTTAAGTTAGGGGTCTTTCTTTAACCATTAGCAGCCAAAAAATACACAGCTGTTTTGCAGTTTACGGGCAGACTCAAATAAAAAAAAAGTAATTGCCTGTTTCACTGACTTTATAGTTGCCAAATCTGAATGTAATTCATAAAGACAAGTGATATGATTATGCATGTTTTCAAAGACACCCTGGAGAACTTGAATTATGTAACCAGACTACATAATCCAGAGCCACACAGAATGGACCCTCAGTCGCCTCAGCCAGAAGATGAACTCGGGACTTTCTTGCTGTGAGGCAACAGCACTATCCTCTGCACCACCATTTCGCTCTACAGGGAGTTTGTTACTACCTAACAGTCCTCACTAGCCAGTTTTGAATAAAAACACCTAACTTTTATTTCCACCCGGCTGCTTGTGCAGAAACAACCTTTAGCCCAGGTATTGCCAAACACAGCTTGTGTTAGCTATTCTTTAACCCCAGTGGCCTGCACGTACATGCATGAAGGCATTTTAGGTCCCTTAATACATGCTTGCCATGGGAACTCATTGTCACACATGTGAGGCATTGAGGATGCAAGTGCACGTATACCAAACTTTATTTTAAGACACAAAACAGCGACACAAACCCTGAAACAAGGAATCTACAACAACTTAGGATAAACACTCGCATGGATAACATGGGGATAAATGATGCGAGACCAGACAAAGGAACACTGAAACAAAGAGGCTTCTTATACAAAAGACTAGAATAGAAACCTTGGATAGAGGTGGTAACAGACTATACACAGGTGAGAACACTAACAAAAAGACTAGTGAGGAGACAAGAAACACAAACGACAACAAAAGCACATGGTCAGAAACACATGGAAAACAAGGAGGACGCAAATGAACACAGACAAAGGCAAGGCACTCATGAGAAATGAATCTAATGTTGTTAAATTACTTTTTTGTAAAAGAAACAAAAAGACTTAATACCACTAATCAGGATTGCAGTTAGTAAGTTGTTGTGCTACAAACCTAAAAAATGTGAAAACCAATATGTTAAATGTAATTAAGGATAATCCTAATTAATGGCATGAGCACTTTTGCAGCTAGAAGGGACAAGGCCCCAGAACACTGCACTAAACCTTCATTTTGGCAACATAGCTGCTCCTGATTGGCTTTTGTGGGTGGTGGATCATTTTCAGCCTATCGATAACACTGATATAAAAGCCCCAGCAATTGAGCTGTACCATACACACTATAATATTTGTTACTTTTGTGAGATTATGTACCATAATGACATTTGCTAATCAGTGGTCCTAAGGTAAGAAACTGACCAATAACAAGTGGGCTAAAGGGTGGCGAATGTATTGTGCATGAAAACAGATTGGGTGCGGTCTATAATTGTCAAACTATTTAGTGGAGCTATAAGGCAGGTGGACCTCATAAAGTGGCCAGCAAGTGGAAGCACAAGAAAGGAGTTTCTATTCAATTGAATAGGAAACATGTCTGGTATTGCTGTTAAATGAGTGAATATTTCCAAATAAGACATTCTGTTACCAAATTAAATAACACGTCAGAGAAAATTACATGCACAGTGCACACACACACAAACATCCAGAGTCTGATGCATACACAAAAGCCATTTCTTTTAATAGGTACTCAATGTTCCCATCAGTTTAAAGTGTATTACTGTACATTAGCCTATGGCATGTATTGAGTCCATCATCATTATCATCATTATCATTTCCATGAGTTATTTTGCCCGTGAACTTCCGTCTCTGACTGGGCAGAAAATCTGGGCTGAAAATAAGCAATCTTCATTCAGCATGACTGTAGCGTAAAATAAAAGGAGGCAAAATATAAAGGCCTTTTGTCAGCCTTAAACCCAAAGAAATGCAGTTTTTGCCAGTGATAACAAAAGCATGTTGTAACATGATTTTCTAACTCACTGAAACAAGCAGAGAAAAGAATATTTGCTAACATTTACTACATAACATTGACATAATCATGCCATAAACATGTAGTGGCAGACGTCACTACGTTACAAGAGTTCTGATGATTTTGCTCATTAATAAAACCGTCTCATGTTACCGTTACTGACAATGTATGTCACATACTATAATTTATGTCACATACTATAATGTGTAATATTAGGACGATTGAAGTCAGTGTTGTTTTAATGGACTCATGACAGTGTGAAACATCTTCTATGACATGGTTATGGCATGGTAATGTCAATGTCAAATATTAGGGTAAGTAAAGTGTTACCAGCATTTTTGCTGTGTGTACAAAAACTAAAAGTTACTCATTAAGTTATATTTAACAGAATCTACATGCTTGTTCATTTAAGCTGTGCAAGTATTTTAGTACTACGCTTAACTTAATGTTAAATTTTGGTTAGAAACCATACAGTGATTAAATCTTTGAATTGTCCAATGAAAAATAATCCAGGCAGGATTTGTTCCTCCATAGTATTTAAGTTGAAACAGTCAAGCTGCCTCAACGATTGGCTAGGTGTTGCATCTGGGCCACCCTGAGTGCGCAGCTCCTCGCCTGAATACTAGGTGCGAGCTGCTCGGGGTCAGGTAAGTTAGTTTGTGGAGTGTGTGGTGGTTAGGAGCCCAGGCAACCCAGCTGTAGCGAGGAGCTGCCTAATTAGGCAGCGGGGTTGTCGAGCTCCTAACAACAGGTCCACCTGTGTAGTGTTTAACTTCTTAATTAAGTGAAAGTGTCTGCGTTGTGTGATTGGCTGTCTGTCGTGAGTCTCTGTGTATTTAGCCCAGCTGATCAAGAGAGTCTTTGTGTGGTCACCAACCGAACTACTCTCAGAGAGTCGGAGCGCAGGGTTTTGTTTGTGTCCTCCGTGCCAGCCCAGACCAGGACTTGTGTGAAAAGGACTGTTCGCGTTCGGGAAGCAAGAAGGAAAGTATCCAAATTCAGCTAACCCACTCTGTCTGTTTCTAGACTGAACCTAAGTTTAGCCAGGAAAGGACTGAGTGCACCTCCGTCAGAAAGAAAAAGTATCAGCGTCGTCTCTGGGCACGAAAGGCAGGAGCCGGAGGAAGCTTTATGTGAACCCTTGTTTGAGTTGTTGTTTGCAGCTCTCCTGCTGGGAGTGAAGTGTGACTTTGGTTTCATTAAAGTGACTGTTTAACTGAACTGTCTTGTAGTGCCGAGCGTCTTTCCCCTGCACCGACGTAACACTAGGCCTTCCGGTTAGATTAAATATCAGCATAATTTGGAAGTGACAAAAGAGTCACACTTTGATCTGCTGTTAACTTACCACTAGAATAACATACCACTAGGCTCTTAAACGATATTCAATATCAGAAATTAGCATTAGGTTTTTATTTCCTCGTTTTACCAAACGGAAGACTAATAGACTAGAATATTATACAAAAGACTAGAATAGAAACACCTTGGATAGAAGAGGTAACAAAAAGAATAGAGAGGAGACAAACACAAACTACAACAAAAGCACTAGTGAGGACACAGACAAAGGCAAGGCACTCATGAGAAATGAATCTAATGTTAAATTACTTTTTTGTAAAAGAAACAAAAGGACTTGGTTAATACCGCTATTAACTTATTTCCTTGTTTTACCAAACAGAAGACTAATAGTCACAGTCCACCATTAGTTTTTATATTGCTATCATATAGTAGACAACAATAAAAATATGTCTTTTGTAGCGCTCAAATTCAGTAAGCTCAGTGGTGAATATGAGCTCATCATTTGTATACTCAAGCCTAACACACAGCCCTCACAGTGTTCATGGTCCTTTAAACAATGCAGCTACTGTGTGGTTTCAAAACCTCAAGTTCATACAAGGAAAAGAGCTATTTTCATTAACTAACGACGAACACAAAGTATCCACAATATGTATGGAGCACATCATCGTTGATCCTAATGATCAATGCATGCTTTCGTCTAGACAAACTAAGCTGGCTATAAATCTTTTTTTTACTCCATGTCATCTACATCACACACCCTCAAACGAGATTTAAAACTAAAGGAGAAATAGGATATCTGTACAGCGGGCCTGCAAAAAATTGATGTACAATATGATACTGACCACCATAAAAGTGCTGTCCATAAAAGTACTTAATTCCTTTTTTAAATGAAAACGTACACAAAAACATGGCTAATTCAACTAATTAGCATTAAAAAAATATATTTTCCTAAAGAGACTTTTCAGAAATACAGTGGGAGCCCATCCTCTGCTGGGGTTGTACTGTATAGTGGAGTTATGACACAAACAGTACAAGTTTGCTAGTCAGATCAAAGTGTATCTGAAAAGTCTAAGATCAAAGTCCATCAGAAAGCTGTCAGAAAAGTATCTTTTTGATTTAGGAGTAGGCCTTCCATGATCTGTGCTGTAATGTTCCCCTTGTACTATCAGCCCTAAATTAGCCACAATTCTCATAAAATATTAGCATATATTAGCATTGTCAAAAAGCGACTGTGACTCAAAGGACAGCGCATGACTGGAAAAAGAAGCAGCTGGAGAGAACTAGAATGCATTTCCACGAAAAAATGCGAAGTGTGACTGTGCTCCAGCGTGCATGCCTGAAAACGGGGGGGTGGGGGGGTGGCCACAAAGAGCAAAAGCTCAGAGAAAAAAATCTGTTCAGCAGAAAAATGGCTGACTAACTTAAATTGTCATTTTACCACTTTTCAACAAGAAATTTTAAGGTACAACCTCAGATCGGCTACCTGAGCTAGTTAGCAGCTTTTTGACTAACTAGCAGCT
>JBBPCX010000141.1:7816230-7835462 GCA_037974365.1 Hydrocynus forskahlii
TGTTTTAAAAAAACAATTGTTTTAAAAAACATTTTAAAAAACAATTATGTTTTAAAAAAACAATTATGTAGCTATCCAAAAATATAACAAAAATAATAGTTACATTTTCAAACTACAAAAATGAGCACATTTAACTGAATTATTGAATATGATTTTTAGGACTGTCACCATTATTCGTATAAAGCAACAGTTTTGTTTTATTTTGGTATCGCTGTATAATAAATAAAATATTGCATTTATTGCAGTGAAATATATACTTTTAAAATAATCCTGAATATGCTTTATTGTATTTATTTCTGAATGAATAAAACAGACCAAAAGCCCAACAGATTCCTTGATTACTTGTAAAAGGTAATCACTAGATTACTTGATTATTCATGTAATTGATTGTGAAAGTGATTTTTATTGAATCAACTGAATCAAACTTGTCTTCATTGCAGCTATGCAATGGTTACATCAATGATATAAAAGCTGAAATGAAAGCTTGGGCAACATGTCAACCCTGAACCAACTGTTATTGTATATATAGCATCAATTCAACTCAGTGAACCAGCTGTTCAATTCACTGGTCATTTCAAAAGAAACAGTTCACTAAACTGAATCAAACTTATCTTTCTTGCTCTCAAGACTCGTATTTGTCTGGATTGTGAGGACTGAAGCATGGAAGCCACTCGTTCTTTTTCGATATAGTGTATAGTGGAAATGGGCCTCATTAGAGCACTCCTCATTACCGCTCTGCCGTTCCCTTCCCTGGAGCACTGAGGGATGAACACACGCACCTCAATGACCACATGCTACATTGCACCCATTATGGCCTCTGGATGGGATGCTGATGGTCAATGAACACAAACGCACTCACACGCACACGAGTGCACACGTGCATGGGCTTGCACACGCTCCTACAAGGACACCTATAAAACAGCACCTTGCTGACATACCGCCTTTATATTTTGTTCCTGGTGTTCAGTTGGTTCGTATTGTTTGTACAGGTACAGGCATTTTGATCGGTAGGGTTGTTACACAAACATAGCAGGCATTCAACCTGTGCACATTAAACAATGTTCTAGACTGAAAATCAAAGAACATCTGTACTAGAATCTAACCTTGTCATAGGACAGGTTCAATAAAAAACAACAAAAAAACAGAGTTAAGGAGGTTTTTCATGTATCCTAGTCACAGTGGTCCTGCAACCCTGTAGACTGACGGTATGGACAACTATACAGGGTACAGTTTGATATTTAATAGGACATGTAGCCTTGGAACCATGTCCTATTAAATAACATTAGACTGCTATACCCTACATTGCCATTTCCCACACACTAACATTGTAAAAGAATGAATTGTCCACACAATTGTACCCACACCTGCTAACTTCCAGAAAGTTACTTGTATAACCTTTTCAGTCTTACTTTGCCTCTGTCCCAACATTTTTGGCATGTGTTGCAGGCATTCATTTCCAAATATGTTTATGTTTGCCAAATAGAATTAAGTTTGTCAGTAAAAAAGGTTCAAGTGATTTTAACAAAATACAGATAAGCTATAAATAGCAACCAAACTTCACCACTGCAGGTAGAAGTTGTGAGAAGACCTGATCTTGGATCAGATTTCTATGTATTTGTGACAGTCATTGTCACAAAGTGGAGAGGAGCCAAATTTGGACTGCCTTGACTGTCTTGACTGATTGAATACAAGTGCAATGGAAGAAGATCAAGCAAATCGGAGCCTTGCGTTTCAGTGTGTTTCAACACAAAGGGTGTTTAATTAGAATATTGAACACAGAGGTTCCTAAACAATTGTTTCTTGGTTACTTATACAGTCAGTTCCATAACTACTGTCACCCTTTTAGAGATGTATAGAAAAAGGTATTTTAAAATTCTTAGAAAAAAGGTATTTAAAACATGTTGTGGCTAATACGCTCAATCTCACACTGAAAATATGAATATTTAATTAGACCTTTGAAAATCTAACCTTTAACTGAATTAAATGTAGCTTTTGACACAGCCAAAAGTCTAAATCAAGACTCAATTTAGTTCAATAAAAGGTTAGATTTCTCTCATAATTTCGGGGGTGAGACATTTTTATGACCTTTCTTGGTCCATCTTTTCCATAGATGCCAATAATTACAGAGCCTTCTAATTAACA
Organism: Hydrocynus forskahlii; assembly: GCA_037974365.1. Classification (NCBI taxonomy): domain Eukaryota; kingdom Metazoa; phylum Chordata; class Actinopteri; order Characiformes; family Alestidae; genus Hydrocynus; species Hydrocynus forskahlii. The sequence continues at coordinate 7,818,373 of JBBPCX010000141.1, forward strand.
AAGAACGTTTACATTATGTGGAAGCAGAGGAAAAGCCTTTCTTTCACATATATGGCTGATTAGAACACTTCCACCTACTCAAGAACAGAAAGCAGTTGTAAAGTTTTCTCCCTTTTCATGTGAATTCACTCGCAATACTAATTATGAATGTAGCTATTAATATAAGATTGAATATTTTGTATTTCTATCAGCAATGTTATTCTCATTTCTTTGGTAATTATCGACCACCCTGTTCAGTCAGGGTCTTTGCTAATTTCGTCACAGTATAATAACCTTGTGGTTAGCTAAGCCCTGCCCACTCACTAGGAACTTCTTTAAAATGGTCTTTCTCTGGCATATGTTGATGAACCTATTGTGGTCTCTTTTTTGATAATGACACAAATTTCAAACCCCCTAGAATTGCCATTACGTTTAAGGTTCTAAACACTCACTCGTTTACACAACTTTACTTTAAAGAATCAGTAAAGGTTGTTTAGGATACCAAAAGTGGTTTTTGGTCTGGCATCACTCAAAGAACCCTTTGTGGCACCTTTCTGAAGAGTGGTCATCTGTGTCAGTTTTGATAATTACACATATTTTGGACCTCATGAAAAAGCTGTCTTGACAACCACTCCATTTCTACAGTCCTGGAATCACCACTATGTTCAAGTGGTTTGCGTAGGGCAGCACTCCAAAGAGCTGTCTGGGGAGCTTACGAGTTAAGAGCAATCCAACATCATAGTGTATAAGCATATTTTCATGACATGGAAAGGTAAAGTTCCCATTGTTTTGATATGCTAGACGGACACAGGTCTTTACCAAGATCAACACATTTCCTCGGTGCAGGAGTGATCTAAAGGTTACGGGCCATTTTATGTTAAGTATTAGTATTACTTACAGAGACTAATCCTGGGTAACCCCACATCTGAATTGTGCTGGTCCAGAAAGCTCAGCTGCTTGGCTACATTTTTTCTCCACTTTTCCTGTGCAGTTTTGTTTTTTTCTGCCATGTATCAGAAGAGGTCAGTATGACACCAGAACCCCTCATCCACTCATACACTGATCATTCTGTGAGCCTGTTAGGCTGCAATTCACTTAAAGGCTCCAAATGACTCTGTGTGCCTTCGGAAGAAACATCTAACTCTCTCTCTCTCTCTCTCTCTCTCTGACAATGCTGATGACCAGACACACACGCACACACAAACAACCCCAGCTGGCTTGGATAGCCTTTTTTTTTACTGGTGTAATGCGCTTTGTTGTGTGAAGGTATCAATCAGACTGGAGCAGATTATTAGAGTGTCTGAAAGAGATCAAACAATGTTGCCGTCTGCCCCCCCCTCGCCTCCGCGCTCGGCTGATTTACCGCGCCGCTGATAAAGTGCTGCAGCTCTCTGTCAGGCGCTCTACATGACGGCCTGGATAAATTATGGCCCAGCCCCTAATGCCTCACCGCCTAGCAACTAGCCAACCAGCCACCCGCAGGAGAGCCGCCGCATCTGCCCTGAAGCGCCGTGGCCAGGGTCAGCAGTTACTGTAGTGAGGGAGGGGAGGCACACCCTTCCTGATCTCCCTTTCCCTGCCTCTCTCCCTCCCTTCCTCTCTCTCTTTCTCTCTCTTTGTCACGGAGTGTCACTATTTTTAACACCATGCCAGGAGAAGAGACAGGAGCTGAGTAGGCCTCATTCCATCAAGCCTTTGCTTTTTCCATTAAACGATACGGCCCTGACAGTAATGGTAATCCCTTTGAAAAACTATAATCTGCTCTTAACTAATCAACATAAAATGCCTGTCAGTGCAAGCGTTTACATTGGCCATTTGAAGGGACTGTTCGTCAAAAAATCAAATTTACACAATTTCCCCCTTAAATGCATTCGATCAGGAAAGACGTGCTTGGTGTCCAAAGTCTGAGTTAGGAGGTTAATGTAGCTGAGAAGTAATGAAGCTTATGACCGCTAATTAACACTGAGCCAGCTGCAAGGCTCAATCATCACACGCTCGCCTCAAATTGCATTCATGTGATTATTTCATCTCAAAACAGCAAAAGCATACTGGGTGGAGAGGAACGCTGTCTGCCATTACAGTCTTACTCACGGTTAGATCCTCACTATCAGGCTGCCCAGGTTAAAACGTCAGCTTTACTGAATCTGACTGTTCCGGACCCATAAATACAGTATGTGACCTACAATGACCTCGGAAGGCAAACTGCCTATTTCCTTTAAACTGAGAATATTTCTGCAGAACCAGGGGGTGTATGACTGTCAGTGATGTCTGCCCAGGCGTATTATAAAAGAATTCCAGGGATTTGTTTTTTAACAATTAATGAAAAGCAAGTCTTTCGGACTAGTTTGATGTGAAATGCTTCATTCTAGGGAAACTTACCAAGCAAGAACTGTTGATAGCGGTAGTGACTGGAACCAGAGGTCCAAAGCCTTTAAAAGATACCTCACATAGCTCACATCTAACAGATACCTTTATTAAAGAAATGGTTACAAATACCCTGTCTGTGACACTAGCTAGTGTAGACCTAAGTATCCCAGGACTGATTGGAATAATGTAAATCTGTGATAATCCGTTTAATAGGAAAATATTAGTGCCTAATAACTATGCAAAGGCTACATCTCTCTCGGGTTGGAGTAAATATACTCTTTCTGCACATGTATGCCCGCAAGGACTAGAAAATGGTCACAGAGCAAAGATGGTAGAGCATCCAGAGGATAAAAACTTTTAATCAATAGCATTTCTTTAAATAGACTATTGCAGTGGTAGCTAAACAGATCTAGAACTGGTCTGTGGTGGGCATATTTTTTGCCTTAGATTCTGAAAGATTTTAATAATTGTTGTTAATAGTATTTTTGCCTTTGCTAAGTTGTAAGGGTCTTGTCTGGTGATTGCTGTTCTGTTGAACTTGATGCTTAATTAGAAAGCAGAAACGCCATCTTGGGACCATATTGAAAATTATACTTACAGACAGTGCTCAGTGCAGAATGTTGTAAGGCAGTATACTACTGATTTTTTTAAAAACCCAAACCACTATTTTATATCACAATTTTACAAAAATAATCATTATTACCATAAAACCTCAAAAGTCATGTACACTGGCCATTCTGGATAGTAAACAGAACAGCTACATTTGTGTTATAGACTACGCAGCCCGATGACCTCTATAGTGAAGAACACTTGATAAGCTTCAGTACAATTAATCATTTCACATCAAACACTTTTTTTTACCTCAACCACTGAAATTACAGAGATATTTCAAAAACATGGTGGAATTACCCTTTAAGGCCCCGGGTGGAGATTATCCATGTGTTCAGGGAAAAAGTACACGAATCCTTTCCACAGCTTAAATGCATGGCACTGCTTTTTTTCTGACTCGGATGCATTTCTTGTGAAAATGATGAAGACTATAGAAGCCTTTTGTTTAATATCTGCTTAAGAAGCAGGTGGATAATTTCCTTAAGTTGAAAAAAAGGTATGGGCGGGTCAGCAAAATTGGGTTGGGAAAAGTAAATGCTTTTTATCACAGTATTTCTCTCTTTCATAATGAAATGAGTGCAGCCCTTTTCACTGCCACTCTGATGCCCTTGAGCAAGGCAGGCTGCTTCAATTTTTAGCTCATGTCAATTCAAGGAAGAGAAAGGCCTAATGTATTTTTTGGACTAAACTAACCTATCTCTGCTGAGTGTGGTTTAAGAGGATGTTCACAATGCTTCACTCTACCCTCCTATAAAACCACTGTCCCCTTCTAAGAAATGTTAATGACAGTTGGTGTTGTATACTGGGCCTGGATACAGTCTTATATGACTATGCTGGGTACAGTGACACAATGTTGTCTATTCTTTGAAGTAAGTGTGGCAATTCCATTTTAATGTGTTATGTCAAAATCTATATCAGCTGATATAAAAGCAATAGACTCTTTTTCAAAGTGTAATATTTAAACCCTTCTGACCTTTTTTCAGCTGCTTATTGCTTTACTTAGTCTGCAAAGTCATAATCGTCAGACTGTGTGATATGCAGGAGTATAGGCCTGCCACCCCAACCTAAGTCAACAGATTTTGTGGCCAGATTCAAGCCAATTTTTCAAAAACAACATCAGGTTTTTTATTATTTAAATTTTAACTAAAACAAACCAATGATGTCCTGGCGATTCATGAAATCATTACTTTGCGCACAACAAAGACAAATGCAATAAAGTAATGGCAAGGTTTCCTACTTTTTATTTTAGTTACTTCATCATATTGCCAAATGTGGCAGTATACTGGGCTATGTATTATTTATTGGTAATTAAAACTAAATTGTCAATATGGTCTAAGAGAACATTCCATAATTAAAAAACCCAACATGACCATTCTAAACTGTATCTTAGTTAGGATGGCCACTTTTGGTGGTGCAACAAAGGAAAGTAATTATAGCCTTTAATAATAAATTATGAGGCATAATTATGAAGCAGCCTTCAGGGTCTGTATTTCAAATACTGTCCCAGGAGTGGGAGTGCTGGTCTGGAATCAGTTTTTGTGACAATGACCCTGATATTGTCTGAAATGGCCGTCAGTAGCTGCAAAGATTTGTTAACTGTTACGGCTTAAAGCACCTCATACTATGTCCTAAACCGCATCTGCTAGTCTGTTCCACCATAATAAAGAACTGAGAGCAGTTTAAATGAGTAGAGAGAAGTTTTGGGGATGTACAGTACCATGCAAAAGTCTTGGGCCACCCCTCATTTCTTCATATTTTGCTTCCAAAGAGACAGACTTTCTTGTATTTTTAATGTAGTCCTGGGGCATAATTCTCCAGGCCTCCTGAAGGACTTTCAAATGCTCTCATTTTCAGTCCAGTCCCTGCTCGCATTTTCAGTCCAGTCCAGTTTCGGAGGAATGTTTTTGTTTGTTAAGACACACAGTGACCTATGTATGAATCATTCAAGCAGAACAAAGCACATCTAACTTAAGTCCTGAACCAGTGAAGAAACAGGTGCGGACGATTCCAGCAGTGATGATCGGGCAGTGATCAGTATACTGGTGGTGCTGAATGCTGAGTGGTTGGAATACTTTTTGGAATACTTTTATCCTTGTATATTTTGGCACTTTGGCACTTTGAATTTGATATAATACAGACAATATATGTAATGGAAAAAAAAAACTTTGTGGAAGATGTGTGTGGAAATTTTTTTCTATCTGGTTATTTTTTCTCCCTACATTTGTACACGATTTTCCTTGAAAAGGAAATCCACATAAAATTAAAAGAAAATCCAAGTTGCTTTTGGTTTGTGAATAGTAACATTGGAAAAGCCCCCATTTTTATTGTCTTTATTACAGTGATGTAATAAGATGCTTTTACAAATAAACACTTTAACAAATAAACACACATTAGTTTTTTCTTACATGGAACACCACATGAGATGGTGTAAAAACATATGTGTATCTATATGAGCGTGTGTAGAGGGCTAAAAAGAGCGTGTGGACGGTGGCTATTCGTGTATCACACGATGGGCTCAGAGGCCGAGACAGTCGGATAGAAGAATAAATAAGTCACTTCAAAGTGGATCTGCCTCAGATATGAAACATGACTATTTGATGTCCTTTCTCGTCTAGTTTCAAACCTTTTATTTACTTTAGATGGCTTTTTTTCTTCTCTTTTTTTATTTTGCGGACACTACGCGGGGTCAGCTAGAGTCACTCTCACCGTGGCAATCAAAGAGGAAGACACGCCTGCAGCAGGCAACGAGGAAAGAGAAGAAGCGTAAAAACAAGATGATGAAAGATAGATGCTGTCGATCGACGGTAATTAATATTTTACATTTGCTCTGTCCATTAGGGCTTTTTGCAAGAGAAAAGAAGAACGGGGAGAAAAAAAAACAGGAAGAATGAAAAAATAAGAACAAATGCGTTAGCAAAGAGCCTGGGGTTGGCACTGAGGTAAAAGTTCAGAGCAATCGCTGTGGCACTTTAGCTGCCATCAGCCCACCATCCCCCTCTTCTCTCCTCATCCATCTCTCTCTCCCCCTCTCTTTCTCTCTCTCACTCTCTCTCTCTCTCTCCCTCTCTCTGAGCACTGCCATCTCTCTCATTGTAATGATGCCACATCGTAGCAGCCCTTGGAATGACCTTTCTTTAATTAACTGCATCTTGATGAGCGGATCTACATAGAATGTGAAGGTTAATTAATGAAGTATCAGTGCCTGGTCTTAAAACCATCACCTAGTGGATGACAGCTGGGCCCACCAACTCTCCATTTTACCAGCCAACTCATTAGCGACGGCAGCCCGATTGACAGCTCCTTTTTGGTCTGCGGGCCGAGAGCAAATTGTATTAAAAAAAGGAACCAAGCCCTGATTCCCTTCCTTTTTTTTTTTCCCTCAAAAGGAAATGTGATCATCCTCTCTGTGGAATCGCATGCAATATACAGACCTAAAAAAAAAAAAAAGCCCACATTTGAGGATAGAGGCGCAATCCAGATACTCGGCATGATAGCCGGAGATGTATGTAATGCCTTGTGCAAGATTCAAATCAGACTCTATAAAAAATGCAGATGAAAGCAATATAATATCTCCATAAAGGTTCAGGAGTGTGTAATCGGTTTCTTGCAGTCGGATCTGTGACGGATGGTGATGGATAACTCTGGCTTGTAATAGCGCACAGATTCATCTTGATAAGGCCCTGCTTTTGGGTGTCTGTTATTTCCAGACGCATTGCAACGCTGCTTATCAGCGCGATTAGAAGAAATCAGATACGCATTAGCAAATGGAACCCTTCGTGAAAGGGAGCGGCATTACCAGAGGGGACAGCATGAGGGAGAAGCTACGGTTACCCAATATGGACTCCATACAGACCTCGGTAACTTCACACGCTTCTCCGAGAGCAAAAACGCAATGAATCATGCAAAACGAATCCCGCTTTAACAGTGCCGTCTCAGCTACTGATATTGCTGCTCTGCTGGAGAAGTACACGGTAAAACTCAGTAAGCAGCGTGAGGATAGAAAATGCACTTTATAGCCCAGCTGCAGAGTTCAATTCATTGGTTTTCGGGAACCAGGGCAGTCTTTGCTACCATGAAGCAGAAATGTGGTTGTTGGTTTTATATCTGTTGAGACTTTTCACTCAGACACATCAGCTACATATTTTGTACTCAAGACAAGGTATTACCCTTGGGTCCTAAACCCTAAAACCCTAAACCACTCATTTAAAACTGACAGTCAAACATGTCACCATGTCCAGTGTTTAGCAATGTTGTCTTCGAAGCAGAAATTCTAGCAGCGCATCCACTCCCCACCCAGTTTCAGTTTTTGTGTCTCAAATAACCTACTTTAGCTGGCCTGCATGTCCTGTTATTTCTCCTAATAACATCCACATGATTTATTTGGTCTGGTCATGATTCACTACCATTGCTGCAATGTTTTATATGGCGAGTTTTCATCATCTACAACAACACTTGCACGCAATAAGAATGAAAAATGTCTATTTAAAACCAAAGTAAAACAGTTTTAGTGTTGTCCTAAAGTCAGGACACATTTTGTCAAGATTCGGGCCTTCTGTAACACTTTAAGATCGGACAATGACTTAAAATAAGACAACTTAGAAACTGGTAGTTTCTGTTCTCAATTCAATCCTAACTGAAGCTGTCATGAATGATCAGAATCTATAATAAAATAATTCAGTGAACATGTTCTATTTTAACTTCTCAATCTATTTACAAATGTATAAACCTCAGTAGACCTGGGTATAACAAATGGAGGAGCAGATGCTGTGGTTTTTAGAAGAGAAGAAGATGTGTGTGTGTTGCCTGGGCATTACAGGGTCGTTCTACAGCAAGGCCTACAGGTTGTTAAGCTCTTATTAAACAAACATCAGAGGCTGATTTTGTGTCTGCTCTCTCTCTCAGCTCCTCAGATGGAAAAACCATTTGAACCTGATGCTCTTCCAAGCCGTAACCATTGATCCTCGTGCTGGGATCAAAGGTGAAAGCAAGACGTTTCCTCAGTTTCCCATTTTCTGATGCCGAATAAATTTCATCAGACATTCTATTAAGCGTTTTTTTTTTCCTTGGTGGGAGCCAGAAGATAAGCTGGTTTCATTAAAGGTAATGCCATTTAATGACCTTGATTAGGTTTGGCACCCACAGTCTTGGCCAGGAGTGTTTAACCCTTAGAAGTCAATGTTATCAGCCGCAAGAACAAAGCATGTAATTTCATATTCATTATCTTTTACTCTCATTGAAACACATAGAGAAATTCTGCCAGTGTTTCTTAATCCACTTAAAAAACATCCAGTGGTGCAGACTTGAGTGTGATTTAGGAGATTTTGGGATGTATTTATGGGAACAATTTAGGTGAATTTAGCAATTCTAAATCAAAAAAAGCAAAATTTGGACTCCAAACATGTCCTAGTTGACTAGACGTTTGGGGTGGGTGAAAACTCAGTTAATGTTTTGCCAATTTATTCATTTAAAACTGATGACACAGAATTTAAAAAAAATAAATATTATTCATTTCATAATAATGTAATTACTTATATAATCATATAATTACATTCAAATACTACAGCAAAATAAAAAATAACAGGTTATAATCTAAGGAATTGGAGACAGAAATGCAGAATCGAATCTGGATGTAATTCAAAAATAAATCAAATTTCTTGTGTAGCTATCTGTGCTAACAGTATAATAAACAATAACATTATGGAACTAGATGCATTTCCACAAGACAACACGAAGTGTGATTGTGTGGCTGGTATAAAACCAGTGTTTGGAGAAACAAAAACAGAAAAAAGTTTGCGTTAAAAAAAACGCCAGCTTCTCTGGGTTTGAACCATCATGATCTAATGCAGAGGTTCTTATCTTACCTTTAACAAAAAGGTTGTGTGAAAAAAATATTCTTTCTGCACCTTGGATTCGACCCTCTTTTGATTCACATTCAGCTCTTACCAAGCCATTTATGCTTCAACAATCACACTAATTATGGTCAAATTTCATTACAACAATAGCTCTGAGCTAAAGCTTATGGTATGTTTATTGTAGCTAGCTTCTCTTGACCGTGACCTTTTCCCTCGGTTTGATTTTGGCAGTAAGTGCTGGAGTGCAGATGGAGGGTTCTCCCTAGCTGCTGCAGTAAGTCGGGCCTCTCCAACACCTTCTTCGTCTTTAAGTAGCTGAACCTCTTCCAGGTAGTCGTCTAAAGTCTCTCCCCGTTCTGCATTCATCCTGCACATGCTGCTGTCACCAAAGACGGTGTTGTTTCAGAGCACGCCTCACAAAGAGCCCCACAAAATTTGCTTCCGCAGCACTTTTCGCATGTCTGTCTGAAATGTTTGACACCAGAAGGTATCTCGGGACTCCTGTAAGCTCGAGGAAGGTGTGTGCATGGGTGTGTGTGTTTTTGTGTGTCTGTGTGTGTGTGTTGGAGGCAGTGGTGGTATGATAGTTTTAAGAGGGAACTTCCCCAGCAGCACCTTGTGTTTTTTTTCCCCCATTAGTTTGGTACTCACACCCTTGCCCTTAAGACTGAGGGACTGCGGAAGATATAAGTGGCCAGTCAAGAGAAATCCCGGCGGTGTGGCAGGTGTGGGATCCAGCTTCATTATCTCCCAACACCTCCGTCCAATTATGAGCCACGCTCCGGCGCTGACAAGCGACTGTGCGAGAGAGAGAGAGTGTATGTATGTGTGTGTGTGTGTGTGTGGCTCTTATTCCTGGGTGGTTTGGGCCTCGCTTGTTATTTGTATTTTGCCACACAAAAAGCAGTTCATTTACATCTCTTTACACTCAGGGTAAATACAGCAGAACTTTATGCTGGCAAGGTGTCAGACAGCTAAAATCTCAGTTGCTGTAGCCAACCCACATGTGTGTAATGTATTAGTTGTGCCACAAATAACAGGCAGGACCATGGTAGCCTCTCATTGCTAGCCTCTCAAGTGTCATCCCAAAAAGGAATTGCTCTGAATGTTGTGACAGAGCATGGCAAACATGCATGTATGTTTTAAACTGACCTGCATCATGGACTGATTCCCTATTGGGACAATAAAGTAATAGTTTAATCAAAAAGGTAAAGGTAAATCACACCCCATTCATGAAAATCAACATCCACCACTAGGCAAATGGCATCACTTGGGCAGCTGGTAGACTAGTGGTTAGGGTGTTCGCCCTGCTATCAGGAAGTCATGGACTCAATTCCCAAGACTGCTAGTGGCATCTCTGAGGTACCCTTGAGCAAAGCACCCTCCCCACACACTGCTCCCCGGGTGCTGTGTTCCTGGCTGCCCACTGCTTCACTTGGTGAATGTGTTAAATGCAGAGGAAGAATTTCACACTGTGTGCTGTGGTGTGTTCATGTATGACAGAATGCTCACTTTCACTAAGCACATTAGCATGTTGGGTCAAGCTACACCTTTAACCTGTTCTTGCACAACAGAAATGTCAAATTCTGCCTGTTTGTTATTTGTTGTATTTGAAAATGCACAACTTACATTCACGTCTGATTCATAACTGATACACATCATAAAACCATCATTCAAAGTGTAAACAGGATTACTGTACTATGAAGAGAACATTTAGATTTTATTCATCAGAACTTGATTTTATTCATCAGGATTTGCTAGAATCATGAAAAGCCAGTGTTCTGTGAAGAAAATCATTATGTGAGCCAGAGTAACAAGTTAAATAACTTAAAGGGAGAGCAATGTGTGTGTGTGTGTGTGTGTGAGAGAGAGTGTGTTTGTGTGTTGTTGTGTGTGTACATTTCCCAACATCATTTGCCACCACCGAGCTGCCAGAGGGAACTCACTAATAACTAATAAGATTTATTATACAACCTGTCTAAAAACTGAGAGATCCAGTACAGCAGACCAACCGACATTTTGGCGTAAACTGGGAAATATGTACAAGCAGCCGAGAACGGACGAGGATGAGGCAGTAGAATGGTGAGAAGGGGCTAAAAACATCCTACGATATTATTGGTTAATATCATACTTCCCTGCTCTTTGTAAAAGACGACAATCAAATGTCAGATGGCATTTAGAGGAGGTCAAATGTCACTACACTTCAGTCAAAGACTACAGAGAAACAAGACGTATGTCATTTGAGTCATATGATCACAGACATGAACTAACATGGTAAAAAAGTCAGGTTTGAATTTCAGTCTAATGGATCAGACATTGTTTAATTGTTCTGTGCCAGCAGTCATTTATGTAACTGGTCTGGAGGTGGTTAAGCATTCCAGAAATTTCAAAAACATCCACCATCATTTTAGCCTGACTGTCAACAAAACGTCAAAGTATTTACTGATGATTTTTTTAAGATCCTGGGTAGACACAGAGTAGACACAGGACTAACCTGATTTCAGCACTCCTCTGATGATGATTCTGGAGTCAGGATGATGTACTCCAGAGAAAGGTTCTGTAGTTATTGCTCTGACAAGAACTGTCCAGCAGGAGGGGGTTTCGTGCAAGTCTAAAGGCTTTCATCAAGCCCTGTGTTACCATGATCTTTCCCTCTTGCTGACACAGATCGTGCCCTGAAGTGGATGAGTTACATACGATTTTATCTTCAAATCACTGAACCAAAAACAACAAAACAGCTCATAACAAGCTTAGGCCTACATATACTCATTCTCTAAACAAGCAACTCTATACAACTGCTAGGACCCTTTACAAACCTGTTTAGGTTCTGTACCTCTATGAGACTATAAAACCATACATGGACAAAAGTATTGGGACACCCCTATTTGTCAGACACGGTTTGGGGATGAACCTTATCTATTCCAGAATGACTGTATTTATAATTCATAAGCAAATCCAGAAATCTTAGTAATACGAATGAGGTTAGAACTGGAGGATGTCTGCAGATCTATGGGTGAGCACCGATAAAGTGGAAAGCTATTTCCAACAAGATGAAACATGTGAGAGTGAGATAAAACTACTGACTGTTTATATATTTTTCAGAGGTGTGGACTCAAGTCAGACTTGGTCAGACTTGAGTAATAAATTGACTCCATCAAATCAATAAAGACAGTTTAACTTCAGCATTATGTCTCAAAAGACGTAACAGTAAGAGGAAATTATGTCGTGAGGTACATGGCTGCACATGTGTAAAACTGGTTACTGTTCATGTACTTTTCATGCCAAAACTGAATCAAAAATATTTGTACGATAGTCTCCAAGCACCAACATCAACTGCAAGTTACTATGGCTTGGCATGACCTTATTTGGACGGCCAACTGAGACAAGCATAAGAACTGAAGCCAACGTACTACAGAAACAACAAATCAGGCTCACTTGCCTTTTTCTTATGGTAGTAGCTGTTTTTAGTGAATGCTCAGTGGTGTCATTGTTGTGTGCCACTTGAAAACAATGGCATTTCTATACAACCTCTAGGACCCTGTACAAGTCTGTTTAGGTTCTGTACTTCTGTGAGGCTATAAAAACATACATGCACTATCTGGACAAAAGTATTGGGACAGCCCTCTTTGTCAGACACCGTTTAGGGATGAACCTTTTCTATTCCAGCATGACTGTGTCCCAGTGCACAAAGCAAGCTCCATAAGGACATGGTTGGATGAGTTCATGAGGCCCACACAGAGCCCTGACCTCAACCCCAGCAAACATCTTTAGGATAAACAGGAACGGAGATTGTGAGTCAGGCCTTCTCATCCAACATCAGTGCATGGCCCCATAAATGCTCTACAGGCTGAATGGACACAAATCTCCACAGAAACGCCAAAATCTTATACAAAGGGCCTTCCAAGAAGAGAGGAAGCTGTTATAGCTGCAAAGATGGGACCAGCTCCATTTTAAACTCTATGTAATTGAATTCAGTGTCATTAAAGTCCCTGTTGGTGTAATGGTCAGGCGTCCCAATACTTTTGTCCATATAGTGTGTAATGAAAAAAATGCATGATACGTCTTACATATCATGTAAGATGGATGAAGCAACTTAATAGAAGGCCTTCATATTAAATGGAACCTTGGTTAAACATAAGGGTGTTTGAGAAGCTTCTTTGAAGTGCTTTTTGATTTGGGGCCCTTCTTGGATTTGGTTTTTCTGAGGTTTTGGTCTGGCTCCAGCTTGCCTGTGCTGAGGATATACTCTTACTTGTAGAGAAAGTAGTACCCAGTGGATTTTAATGTCAAGTTTAGTCTTTTTCAACATGGTTCTGAGTACCGAACATCGCAGATGAGGTGAGACACCTCTCCAGCCTTTTACTCTTTTGCTTGGCCCAGACAATAAACGTAGATCTGCCAACATCAATAAATAAGAAACATTGTGCAATCTGTGTGTATTTTTTACATTGGGTTTTCTTTAGATACACAATATATTTTTTAAATCTATTAGCTCTCTAATTATTAATGTTTGGTGAAGCCTCCCCTGGTCTCTGTAAAGTTTCTTCCAGGTTAGGAAACAAGACTGGAAAACACTTACTGACAGATCTTGGGTTGTTTCCAAGTCCTTCATATTCTTGTTTCTTTGCTTGTAGACACTGCACCTTTCGAAACACACCAAATGTGGTGTTTCTAATCTAAAAAGAGTAATTATTTCTTATTTGTTGATGTTGTATGTGTGTAGGTGGGGAAACCTATTTTTCTCTATTATTTAGTCATGTCCAAATCCATCCACCAGTAAGGACACCCCCGATCACACAATACCACCAACACTGGGAGAGTGAAGGCTAGAACATGCTTCCTCCAATTCATGTGAAGCCGGCGGCTGCACCTTTACCAATGATCTCTAGTGCAGTGCCATTGGACAGCTCAACACGCATGGGAGAGAACGTTTACCGCCAATTCTGTTACATCAGCTAACAGATCCCTGTGCTGGCTAGCATCATGTGTGGGTAGACCATGCTACCCACCCAGAGAGAGCAAAAGCAGAGAGAGCAAATCCAGATGTGCTCTTTTGGACTCCCAGCCATGGACTGCTGTGGTATACCCAGGGATTGAACTCAGAATCTCACTTAAAAGGTTAGCCCATTTCAGAGACCCTGCGAGTATTTCTGTGTAGATTTCAATGTCTTTGGGGTCATCCTGCTCAAAGGTCCACCTACTGGCAGTGACGGACTGGTTTTGAGTTGGTTTTTAGTATTGCATTTAGTTGGATTTGACTTGTGAAACCGTTGTCTGAACTGAGTAGTTCTGAAACTGTGGACTTGTGGTTCCCTCTTTGCCTCACTTACTATCCTGTTTACTGTTTGGAGAGCAGTGTGCTCATGCATCATCTTCAGGGCACATTTTTGTATCTGTTTCATGCTTTTTGAACATATTTATTATTGCATGCTTGTGTTTAATGGCAGTTTCTACTGATCTGTGGAGGTCCACAACCAGCACTTTGGTTTTGGCCAAGGTGTGTCACCTCATATTTATACCCCAGGAAAACAAGAAATGGTCACCTACAGCAACTGAGCTCCGTGAGACTAGGTGGAATGAAAAGAAAGATTTTTTTTCACCATAAAGAATATTTTTTTCAAAATATTTGACACATATGGCAAGAACCTTTACCCACATGTTTTTAATGGAAGACACTATCCTTAAAACAAAACAATACTTTTCTAGGAATTATTTCCTAGAATTTTTCCAGCAATTTGTATTTATATGATTATTTTTTGAGGGGTGCTAGTAAGTACAACACTGTGCCTTAACCCTGTTCAAAAATAACTTTTTGTGTCTGTGCTATTGTGCCTGTGCATGAGTGAGTGTGTGCAAGAAATGGGTGGGAGCATGTGTGCGTGTGTGAGTGTGTGTGTGTTCTGTCTCTTTGTGCAACCATGTAGACAGGGTCAGAGGTATTTGATGTTTCCCAGACATTGTCTGTTTTATCTGATGCAATGACGGCAGCTGTTGACTGCAGGAATTTCGTACTCTACATGTGTGTATAATTTGTCATGCAGCTCTGACCAAACATCAGAACAAATTCAGAACATCCTCTCCCGGCTCTCCATTTGTCATAAACATATCACGCTGCCAAATACAATCTCAAATCTCACTTATTTCCTTTTTTTTTTTTTTTTAACCCAACTTTTGAAGTTGGGCTTTTTTTGTAAGCCATTGTATGCTCTATGGGAATTTGAAAAACATTTGATCTGAGTTTTATTACAGTCGTTAACATTCAAATATTAATTGCAGGGCTACAAAGTGAAGGGTCAGGGCTATATTTTAGCTTGTCTATCCCCTTCACCTTCCTTCACCTCCTCTCATCCACACTTTCCATCTGTCGTAACACATTATAGATCATTCTTTTTATCTGTTGCTGTACTTGCGAGGATGTAGGATAGCAAATTCAAACAGCCTTCGTCCTCGCCCTCTTTTTCCATAAACACCAGGCAAACAGGGCTGCTTGACTAATAATGTTAACATTGAATAACATCTGTTTACGGGATCTTGAGGAATTACGGAAACTTAAAATGACAAGAACTTTAATAGATTGTTAAAAATGGTATTGTGCAGAGCCCCCCTTCTCTTTTTGAAATATTTGTTTGACAATATGTTGATTAAAGCCACTTTCCCATCTGCCGCATGGCCGCTTAAGTACACAGTAAGAGCAGTATGTCACGGCTTGTGCATGGGTAATAGCAAATAAGAAAACATTCAGGACTTTTGCATCATTTTTAAAGCACGTTGCTGCACCCTAACTATTCAAATGGTTTCTATGTGCACATTGTGCAGGGTTGAGAGGGTTGCTTTTGAAATGTATTACCTTACTGATTACCTGAAAACAGAATCAGAAATGATTTGATTGCACAGAAACTAGGAAAAGTCTTATTACTATTTCTGCATTACTTAACATTAAATATTGAAACATAAAGTGATGTAATGACTATAATTGCATTGGATTAAAATCTTGCTAGCAGAGATCATGCCAGCTGTCAGTGTGTGATGTGTCACTGATATTTATTAATTAATGTATTTACATTTTGTATTGGGTCAGGGTGAATATTAAATCTCACAATATTCCTTATTTTTACGGTCTCACGTGACCTTTGTAGATGCAATAGGTTCTCAAAAATCTCCAATTAGTGGTATTTACTGTAACATCATTTTTCTTATTACATTACATTACCTTATTGAGCTCAATTTCAATAGTTTCATAGTTCTGTATTCCATGCCTGCTTGTCTCTCTGTATGTTGCTATGATAGTGAGCCTACAGCACTGTCATTCAAACACAGCTTTTAAATGGCAAGTTCTGTTGATGGCTCTATTGATAAAACCAGTTATTTCCAGTAACTATAACTTGTATCTTTAAAAAAAAGGCTATTTCAAGATACTGCCATGGTGAATGTTTATCACTGAAGTGCATTGAACTGCCATTCATAAGCAAATCCAGAAATCTTAGTAATACGAATGAGATTAGAACTGGAGGATGTCTGCAGGAGATCTATGGGTGAATCAACAACCAGTATACTAACAAAAGCATCGATAAAGTGGAAAGCTATTTCCTGTTAAAACAAGATGAAACATGTGAGAGTGAGATAAAACTACTGACTGTATTTTCTGTTTACATGATATTTTTCAAGTCAGACTTGAGTAATAAATTGACTCCATCAAATCAAAAAAGACTTTGACACACCAGTGACTCGAAGTTGAACTTCAGCATTATGCCTCAAAAGACTTAACACTAAGGGGAAGATATGTCGTGAGGTACATGGCTGTACATGTGTAAAACTGGTTACTGTTCATGTACTTTTCATGCCAAAACTGAATCAAAAATATTTGTACGATAGTCCCCAAGCAGCAACATCAACTTACTATGTCATCAGTTACTATAGCTTGGCATGACCTTATTTGGATGGCCAACTGAGACAAGCATAAGAATTGAAGCTAACGTACTACAGAAACTACAAATCAGGCTCACCTGCCTTTTTGCTTCTAGTAGTAGGTTTTTTTCAGTGTATGCTCAGTGGTGTCGTTGTGTGCCACTTGGAAAAATTACAAACTGCCCTAGTTTGTATTGCTCCCTGGCATGGGAAGAACTAGATAACTGTAATAAGCTAAGTTGGCAACTGGTTATATTATTAATAATGATACATTTTATTGATTGATTGATTGATTGATTTATTGCTTGATTTGTTGATTGATTGAGATGTATCTATCTATCTATCTATCTATCTATCTATCTATCTATCTATCTATCT
>JBBPCX010000141.1:7838579-7853833 GCA_037974365.1 Hydrocynus forskahlii
TTATACATACACACACACACACACACACACACCTACACATGCATACATACACATATAGTCAATCTCTCATGGTTTTTAACATCAAGGGAACTGAATAAGAGTTAACTATATTAAAACATGTTTATTTCTTGAAATGGAGATCACATTAAGAAATCGTAAGCAAGGACACATGTAGTATATGTTAATTTATGCCTGTCTGTGCATTATACTGATCTTGAAAGACATAAAACAATGACGAAAAGAGTGTCATCCAGTTGAAGCTCATTGTTGAACATTAACTTTTTCCTATACAGTGCAGAGAAATAAGAGCTGTGTATTTTCTCTGGACCTTTGAAGTTATTTCAACACTCATATCCGAATTTGCTTGACAGACGTTTCCAGGGCTGAAGATGCTCGATGTGGTATGCACTTCAAGAAGCACCCAAGATCATGATTTTAAAATAGTTTAAGATAAAGCCTCTTAGCTTATTTTCAGATGTTTTCACATTCAAAATGCCATGTTTAACCCATTATGGACCATAGCTTGAACCCTTTTACACATGGCTCGATATTTGGTAATTCAGTATATAGTGTTATTAAATATACATGGTAACATTACTGGGGACACTTTAAAACACTGTCATGAGATGCCGAGCAGCTCTGCTTTCACCTGCTCCCTCTTAGCTTTCACGCACTGATCATGTGATACGGCCCTTCCCTTAGAAAAGTGAAAACTCACATCTCATCCAGCATGAAGAACTATGTGTGATGTGAAAAGCATGAAAGCAGATCAAACATAATCTTACTTGGGATCTGTACTTAAGCATTACACTCAGGTAACAGTCAGCTTGAAAGACTTCAATTGTGCTATCCAGTGTTTTAACTGTACCAAATAACTCACTTTGAAATTGAACAATGCAAAGGAAAATGTCTGTTACAAGCTTTATTTGTCCAACTGTCCAAATTGTTAATTGAACCTGTTGTAAATTCACGCAGTACTATAGTAAAGTGAGTAAAACACTCCTTCCTTTCTAGTTTAGCGCTAAAACATAACAGAAAATCTCCATTGTGGCTGGCAGAAACTGGCATTGTTGGGGTTTTTTTGTATACAAAGGCTACTACACAAGTAACAGCACTGCCTTATAATGATATATGTAGAGTGTTCATAGTGAATATATAATAAAGCACAAAACATGTCACTTTCATGCTGGCAGTACAATCAGACAATACAGTTGAATGACAAGAGCAGATCTGTTTCCTGTAGACCAGTGATTCCCAAACCGTTCCTCTAGTACCGCCTGCAATGCATATTTTTGTGTTTCCACACCCACTTCAGCTCAAGAATAGCTGGATAATTAATTGTTTGGGTGGATTAAGTGTGTTGGGAGCAAGGAAAATACTAAAATATGCAGGGCAGGAGGGGAGTCCACTGCTAGAGATAGCAATATTAAAACATTTAGTATTGGCTTTAAAATATTCCTACTGTAATTCTTTTTGTTGTAATTATAATCATTACATTTTTATACTACCCTGGCCCCGAGTGCGGGACAACGGGGTGGAAGACGGATGGATGAATGGACATTTTTATACTATTATGCCATTGTTCCTTGGCCCAGTCTGACACAGTGAATTCTTCTGGTTTAACTGACCTGCAGATTTCCTCTATGAGAAAAATCAGAAATGTTTCAAATGTCTTGCCTTGAGTGGAATGAAAATGTTCCAAATGGGATAACTGGATTGTTCTGATTTTCAAAAACAGCACTTATTTGAAATAGCAATCCAGCTTGACACACCTTAAAAACCTTAAAGGGCTTTAAGGGATGTTTTCAGCCTGAACTGCTTCTTGAATGAGGCACAATACTGGGCAGCCAAACCGAACAGAGCTCTTTTACATATACCAGTCTTTAAAAGCCTATTAAATGAGTGGAGATTAAGAGAGGTTAGCGTTTTACTTTTACATTTACATATTTTTAACTGTTGTCATTGTGGGATGTGTAGGATGTTCTGCAATGTGGTATATAAAAAAGGTTTTTTTTTTTATTAATAAGCTCAAACAAAGCTCAAACAACCTCAAATTCAAACAAATGCAACTGAATATAAAATATAAAATATAAAATTCAAATGAATGCTTTTACCGACTGTTGGTGCCAGTTACTTTACTTAACTGTACCAATGTTGAAAGCACTACTTCATAGAAAAGCATAGGGCTAAATAATATAATAAAAGTTACAAATACCTTTGTGGCTGATCTGGGATCAGGAGCTACCATAGTCGATCCCAAAACATTATAGGCTACATGTTGGTTGTGTTTCAGCACCTGACACAAGGTTATTACTAAGCATGTCATAGGCAATTATGCAAATTGTCTAAAGCCATTTTCCTCAGTGTATGATAAAGTGTCTTTCTGCTAGCAAAGTTGACATTAGAATAAATGCAAACAAACAAGAACGCAGTAAAAAGTAACAATATTTGTTTTGTTTGTAAAAAAAAAAAAAAAGTAGTTGATATTTTGTGAGCTGGTGAGGAGAACACAGGTTCAGTTCCAGACTTCTCAGTTCCTCCAGCCGTTGCTTAGACTTGAGAAATTCCAAAAAATTCTTCAGACTTGCTGTGATGGCCGAGAGGTTAAGGCGTTGGACTCGAAATCCAATGGGGTTTCCCCGCGCAGGTTCGAATCCTGCTCGCAGCGACTTTATAATGCATTACAGAAAACACAGTCACACGTATGTGTCGCTATTGAGGCTCCTGTGAAGAGTGTAAGTCATGCTCCTGGAGACAGTTATTTAAGCTATTTCCTCTGGGATCAATAAAGAAAAAAAGGACTGATTGAGTCAAACTAGGTTTCTGATGAAACTACAAGTAATACTGGTCTTCTACAAGGAATACATTGATATACTGTACATAAAATCACCTGTATATTGTTATTTGTATTTATTTTTGTTTTATTTAGTATAGTTAGTAATGTAAAAAAAAACGTCACTCAGTGCTGATCTAAACAGTTTTTAAATGTTATTTTCGAAGGTGCCCAAGACCTTTGCTCAGTACTGCATGTTTATGTATGACAGCACGGTTTTAACCTAAAGCTTGATCTGAAAAAACATTGTACTTGTACTGGATTTAATTTTATTTTCGTTTTACTTAGTATGTTTAGTAATATTAATGAAACACACTCACTGTTCAGCTAAACAGGAGTCTGGACTCCTGGGCTAAATGGCTGTTCGAAACTCCAAAAGGTACACCCTATGGACAGAAGTATTGGGGCACATTGAGGGTTGTGGAAAGCCTTCCAAGAAGAGTAGAAGCTGTTCTAGCTCCAACTCCTAATTAAATTCTATGTATTTGAATGCAGTGGCATTGAAGTCACTGGGACTGTCAGGCGTCCTAATGCGTCTGTGCTGAGCAGGTCTGGTTCCACTGTAGGTGGCAGCAACAAGCCATGAAGCTCCAGCAGAAGGAAAAGAAAGAGGAGATGAAGAAATGGCGTCCTGCACCGTGAGTTTTTCCAGCTTTGCTAATTATTTCGTCCATGGAGATGCCTTGGATTATGAGAAACCTCCCAATGGGTTGAAGTAATATAACTCATTTTCACAATACACCAAACGTGGCCTTGTAACCAAGCATCTGTCTCATCGACATATCTGCTCGTATGGCTTCAGCTGAGGTTTTGCTACAGAGGTGAAGGGGTAAACACAAACACCTGCACTAAATGGCATCTTTTAACGGACATGGTAAGCCAGCTTCTCTCTTAAAACACATGTAGGGAGAGAAATGTGTTGCTTTGTACCTGTACCTCAGTCTGTACCTTCTGGACCTTCTTAGCAGTTAGCTGTTAAATTTGCAGTCTTCAGTCTGTGTGGCTCACTCACAACAGACACATGAAGTGATTTTAGCCTTCATTTAATTCATTTAAGCAACTAAAACCCAAATCTTTTGCAGGGATAAACCATCTCCTGGTTGAAGTGAGCCCAGACATCCACATCTGTGGCTTCTGCAAGCAGCAATACAACAATTTTGAAGTCTTTCTTGCCCACAAGCAAAATGGCTGCCAAATTACCACAACAGACATATCACCCCCAAATGCTGGAGCTTCTGGTGAGTCAGATGAATAAACAAAGCGTTCACTATATGTACAAAACTGACCATCCCACCAACAGGGACTGTAGTGACATTGCATTCTATTACATATACTTTAATATGGAGTTGGTCCCCCCTTTGCAGCTATAACAGCTTCCACTCTTCTTGGAAGGCTTTCTACAAGATTTTGGAGAGTTTCTGTGGGGAATTTGTGCCCATTCAGTCTGTAGAGCATTTATGAGGTCAGGCACTAATGTTGGATGGGGATCATATGTAGTCATGCTGGCTTATTTTGTAAAACGACCACAGTCAAGAACCCGGCAGATGTTTGAAATGACCGTCAAAAGCGTTCATTTTCAGGTAGTGAATCAGGTTTTAAGCAACAACATTTGGGGTTTGTTTTCAAATTGATTTTAACAGTGAAACCCACAGCTAAAATTGTTGAGGGGATAAATAAGAGATTTCACATACCCATTGTTGTGGCTTTTTGATGGTGTTTGTGTCATTAATTTAGAGGAAACTTTGTTCACATGCATTAATTCAGCCTGAATGTTACTCCTGAACTTTACTGCAGCTGTGTCCTGGTTTTTGAGGTCGTTTTTGAATTAGATATTGCAATCTGGGTTGAAACTGTGGAGATCCCCAATCCTTCATAGCATCAGCTTGGGGTGAGAGTCAGAAAACTATTTATCCTGGAGGATATTGCTTATGTTATGAATGCACCGACACACCGGGATCAAAACAATATAAAATATAAAGTCTGAGTAAATCCAATTTTCAAATCTGTAGAAAAACCTTATAACGATGTGCACAATTCTAAGTGTGCAAATGCTGTGTATAAATACTATTGATAAGTAACATACTGTTAAGAGGGAATATGACGAAATGGGAGAGGCATCTTCATTGCTTATTTTGTGTCTGTGTTCATAGAATCAATTCAAGGATTTGCCTTGGAGGAAGCATTTCAGACGTGTGTATCAAAGGTTGTCAAGAAGACCATTACGAAGACCCAGAAAACGCCCTCCAAGAAGCTGAAACCACCACTAGCTCAAAAGAGGCACATTTGCTGCTTCTCAGGTTGGTGTCAGCAACTTGGTAATGTGATAAGTACATTGTCTTGTGTTATCACGTCTGTCGAAATGAACGTGTTGTAGCAGAGTACCAATACTTCGAGATCAGGCATACTGTGTTACACCTGTAAGAGTACTTGGGCAAGACTCCCAACTCTATATTCACCTACACCTATAAGTTGCCGTAGATGAGAGGATCTGGCAAATACATAAATGTAAATGTGTTTTGATTTCAGGTTGTACGTTTAAAACGCAGTATGGCCAAAAAGACATGGAAAGGCATATGCTAACGCATACTGGTAAGAACATTTTCTTCTGTTATCACCTCTTTACGTAAGATAACTATGATCATGTCAAAAATCACTGCTTTGTCCAGGTGAGAGGCCTTTCGAGTGTGAGCTCTGTCACAAGCGGTTCAGCCGACGGGACAAACTGAACCTGCATAGCCGTTCACACACTGGGGAGAAGCCACACAAATGTAAGCACTGCTCATACGCCGCAGCGGACAGCAGCAGCCTCAAGAAGCACCTGCGTATCCACTATGACGAGAGACCCTTTAAGTGCCAGATCTGCCCGTATGCCAGTCGAAACTCCAGCCAGCTCACTGTCCATCTGCGCTCCCACACCGGTCAGTGCATTAACAGACATTAATGCTTGCTTTCCTGTCCTGTGCTGTGGCTTACGTATTCAGCAAATACACTGTAATTGTGCATTCAAATGTACTTATTAAGAGTGTTATCCCTATAGGACATGTACTTATTTAATAACTGCACAGATAAATTGCCGACTGTATTTTGCATCACAGTATTTGCCTAATAGGAAAAAAAAAATAGTTTCTCACTATTTTTTGCAGACTGGTGACCGAATTATTGGTGGTCACAAATCCAAAAATTGTAAATTTTGTTGCTCAACCGAGCTAAACTTGCAGAGCTAGCAGAAAGTCATGTGAGTTCACTTATTTCTCATTCCTAGGAGGCACAAATAGTAAGCAAACATTAACTTCAATGGCCTCAGAATTTGCAGACTAGATCCACCCAGCACAAACATGGCCTGACTGAGAATTCAGGCTGTAATTGTACATTATAAAAATAATGTAGTGGTGGTGGCCAAATGGGTCGGATACTTGCCTCTGGACCAAGAGGTCATGAGTTCGAATCCTACCTTCAGTATACCACCACTGGGTTCCTGAGCAAGACCCTTAACACCAAGTTGCTCCAGGGAGACTGCCCCCTATAGTTAGGGAATGGAAGTCGCTTTGGATAAAATCTTCTGCTAAATGCTGTAAAGGCAGTACAGTCCCAATTTAAAGAAGCTCCTTTGACTAATTATAGTGTTGAGTGAGGGGTGTGAAAAGGTGTCCATAAATTACAGTGGCTTGTATAGAAGGTTGTATTGGCCTGACAGTCCTTTCCTGCTGCTGCAGGAAATTTAATTCATTATTTAAAAACTTAAAATAAACAAAAATGTCAAGCAAAGTAGATTGTTAGAAGGCGGCTGTGGTTACTGATCAATACAATTTTAATACAGAACTGAAACAATATTAATGTCATAGTTAATATGCGGTGGGTTTTTGTTTACAGCCTTCGAATGAAATTTTATTAAGATGTGTTTGCCCTGACATTTATATATAGAGAATGTGTTTGAAATGTGTCTTTCATTTGCAGGAGATGCCCCATTCCAGTGCAACCAGTGTGACGCCAAATTCAAAATCAATTCAGATCTGAAGCGGCACAGCCGGGTCCACTCAGGTGAGAAGCCCTTCAAGTGTGACCTCTGTGAGTATCGCTGCGCCATGAAGGCCAACCTGAAGTCACACGTGCAGCTGAAGCACGGCGTGGCCGGGTCTTACAGCTGCACTGAGTGTGACTTTCGCTGTTCGGCTAAAGCGGCCCTGCGCCACCACTCCCGCCAGCACCGGCCTGCCCAGCCGCTGCAGTGTGGCCAGTGTTCATACTCGTGCTCCAGCAAGGGAGCGCTCAAGGTCCATGAACGTGTGCACTCAGACGAGCGGCCCTTCCGGTGCGAGCACTGCTCCTTCGCCAGCAAGCAGCGCAGCAACCTGCTGATCCACAGGAGGAAGTGCCATGGGGAGAAAGTGGAGAGGCGGGTCAAGGTAGGCAGGGGGGGTGGGTCCAGCCAAGAGCCGACGCCCAAAACCCTCAGCCCACGGTACCGGGCCAGACTAGAGGCTGCTCGGGCATTTCGCTGCAACCTGTGTGATGCTTCTTTTGTAAGGGAGGACTCGCTGCGCAGTCACAAGAGGCAGCACAATAATAATGCACAACAGCAGCAGAGCAGCGCTGCATCACAATCACAACCCATAGCCGCATCTAAATTGCCTGCGCAGGATGCAGGGCAGGTTTCATTGACTGTTGCAAACAACTCAGTTCCTACTTTCAGCGGCACACAGCTTAAAATAATCGTCGCACCCCCTCTGGGTCAAGAGGGCACGTTTATCCAGGCAGCGGTGGATGTGCCCTCCTCGAAACCTGGGACAGTCCTGCTCGGTTCTGAAGGACAGGATGTGCTGTTGAACCCTGTGATCCAGCAGGTGAGTTTGTTAACACCAGTGCAGCACATTGGCCTGCCAGCAGAGGTCAGCCATGAGCACCAGACAGTATTGCTAACTCATATCAGTCCCAGCAGAGAAGATGGGCCTCTTCAGGGAAGTTTACTACATACAAGCATTTCTTCTCAGGCGACAAACCCTACTCAGAGCTTTATTAGCACATGCTCAGCCCCTTCCTCAGACAGCCACACGTTCATCACAGCCTGCTCGGACCTAGACAGCCTGCACGCTCTCATTCAGCAGGGAGGTACGGAGGTCACAGTGGTCACAGAGGACAACTGTGCCGTCGCTGCAACAAACACAGGTTTTGAACTGCCCCTGGACATGGACAGGCCACCTTCTCAGGAAATGTCCAAGCAGCCGGGTGACAGGGTTCCATGTGAAGATGGTGGCTTGGTAATGTCCAATTTAGGCATGGAGCCGTCTGGTACCCTTCTAGTACACAGCGTCCCCCTGTCAATCTCAACACAGGATCAACAGACTGCTATATACCAGCTCTCACCCCATAATATCTTCTCAGACTCCAATACAGCAGACATCAGTGAGGACTGATGGACACACAGACGTTCACTTTATTTCTTAGAATATCATCCCTGTCATGTTAAAGCCTTGTTTTCTTTGCCTCTGGTTCGGAAACATGAGTTTTGTGAGGGTATTTTATAAAAATGTACAAGTAGAAATGTTCCGTAACATACACTACAGGTAAGAATGTTAGTAACTCTATAGGAGAAAAACTATTTCTGAGCTGTGAGGTTTTGTGAAGGCAGCATTGATATGCTATAGATCTAAATATTGTGTTCTTTTAATTGCAATTCATTCCATACGAGTTACCTAGAGCTCTCGTGAGCTCTCTCACTAACATACGATTATCACTTGTGAACTGTGAATTTATGCTTTCATACCACATGTGCTATTTTAATTATAAAAATAAGTAAAACAAATCTTCATCCTTTTTTAGAGTTTACTCTTTTAAATGGTTTTATGTGTTTTATTGTCTGTGCTGTGCAGGCCATTAAGTACATGGCAATTCAAACATAGCAGCGTATTAAAAAAATGTACAATTAAATGTGTTATGGCCGCAGTAATGCAGTTCATTCCATATCTGATTTATCTTTATAAACTCAGCCTGATGCCTTGCAGGTTCCACTCACTTGCTGAAAGAACCTGAAGATCAAATGAGTTCAGAAGCATCAAGATATGCATCTTGTACGTGCTGTGCGTGATATGGCAGTCGGCTGTTCATGCCTTGTAACAAAAGATGGGTGTTTTCTCCAAAAAAACGATTCTCATAACAATCACAGTTCAAAGTAAGTGATTGGTTTGGTCAGGCCCATGTCCTACATTTTTCAGTTTGTGTGGATTTATGTACTTAAAAACTCATTCATTTGTCATGACCATTTTTCAACCCCTATTATCCCTTACAGTTTAACAGGCTGTTTTGTCAATGTGCCTTTAAAGCCAACCTGTGTTAATGCACTGATTGGCTGTATTGAATGGGCAGGGCTAAATTGCTATGAACTAAAACGAAAGATGTAAATAAATGTTTTGCAAAAACAATTAATTCAAACAGACTGATGGCCTTTATAACCTGGGGAGTGAATGGAAAGTTTTGCAACTTTTACAGACTTTTATGTACTATATTCAACACCCCCAAACGAAAAATGGTTAGGATTTGGTTTTGCCTGATATGGCCCCTTTGATGATGGCAGTTCTAATATTCATACAAAAATACAACAATCAATTGCTTCTTGCACTCATTCTTCCCTGAAGAGGGTGGTAAAGAGCTGTGGAAATGCTAACTCTTTTTGCAGCTTTTAGCCACTTAATCCAAAGCATGTTTTCTCACAGTGAGGGTATAGTGATTCCTCTATATCCCTTATTTCAGCTGTGATATGCCAACAGATCAGATGAATTGGATGCAATATTTTGTGTTTTAGGCTCCTTCACCATAAATTAATGTGACGGTTTTGGGATAAAACTTCATGAAAGGTTAATATAACCTGGGTAGTTGCCATTACACTAAATTTAAGAAAATCCAGGCATAAATGAAACAATATTGGAGGCCCGGTTTGAACAGTTGAGGTAGCTGCGCTCAGACACATGTGTGAATAATCTTATTTCCTGTGACAGTTAGTAGATAACATCTCGCAGGCAGTTGCAGAGATGCAGAGACAAAGACATGAAATATGAATGTGGTGTGATGCCTCTGCGTTTGCCTGACCACCGGAGTCGCAGCAGACCGCTTCCCGTGCCACATGCCATGACTGCACACTCACACGGAGTGCGTCCATGCAGATAATGCGTGCAGCCTCTTCCTCTGGCAGGCTGAGGATGCTGACAAGAGCACCTGTGTGCTGGAGTCAACATCCCCTGTGAAACAGTATTCAATGCAGGACTTTTGCTCTCAGATAATCCAGTAATCATCTGATCATTTGGGCCATTCATTGAATCATCAGGGTTTTTTTTTTTAATGGCCAAGTAGTAAAAATTTAAAAATGATAGAAATTAAGACTAAACTACCAACACTAATATGCATCGGGATTGGTTAGAAGTTACGATATGTTTGATCTTCATACAAACTGACGAGAAGTCACTGCTGATTCAGTAAACAAGTTTAATCGATTACAAATAAATCGTTTTATGAACAGTAAACCAATACAGATTTTTGCACTGGCAACCCACTGAGCATACATAAGCAAAATGCCAGGTTTGGCCTTTGGTTAATAGGTCTGATATGAGAAGGAAAAGTTTTTGGGTTTTTTTGATGTGAGAAGGGAAAGTCGTCTTTTTTCCACAAACTATGAGGTGCTTCAGGTGAAAATGGTTTCAGTGGTTGATCTGTGGTTTTGCAACAGTCAGGTCATGTTTGTCCCGTGCATTTGTCAGACGCATTAGCGAACTGTGGCTGATTGAATTGTGCTTCAGAACATCTGCAGTAAGAGCTGCGCTGACTTCAAGTCAATTTCCACATATTTCTGAAAGAAGAAGCCCAGTCGATATTTGGCGACCTTGTTGCCGCTGTCTCCTGGCCATGTTTTTTTTTTGTTTGTTTGTTTTATTTTGGCAAGGTTCTGCAAGGATGCAAAAGCTTCATCTGAGTGGCGCGCTCTCTCTCTCTCTGAGGAACAAGTGTGCATTGATTTTTCTGTCATTGCTAATAGCTTTAGCTGCTCAACACTGACCTTCTCTCTCTTTCTTTCTCTCCCTCTGTTCCCCTCTCTCTATTTATTTCACCCCCATCTCCATATATTAAGCCATTGTAGACCTTTTGACCATATTTTAAGGTGTTCATCCTAAACTGACCTGCAGTTCAACATAACGCCACATAACCAGTCAAAAGTTTGCACACATCTGCCCATAGGAGGTTCTCTTTAGAATAATACTTTTTAAAAAATCACAAATACGAAATAACATCTTGTATTTAGAATGTTAGAAATCAGCCGCCTTTTTGTGCAACATAACACAGCTTTAATCACTCTCTTCATGAGAAGCTACCTGGAACTGAGGAAGATACACAAAACCACTTGTTGAGGGGTGAGAAGGTGGGTGCTACTGTGAAAGTAAATTTTACTTTTCACTTTTTACTTTTAGTTTCAGAGACAATTTCATGTGTAGGTGTAGATGTCACTGTATTTGTTAAAGTAATTTCATTTACACTTGTAATTTCATTTACAGTTGTAATTGTCTTGCATATTGTCTGCAATAATATATTCACATTCATATTAAGTTTTTGATTGGCATGTGTTGGCTAGTAGGCCAATTAAAGCTTTATTCTTTTTATTTCAGTGTTTGGATGTCAAATAGTGAATAAAAGTGTTGTGTGGATTTTACACATTATATTTCATCCAACAGCATACAAACGTTTAAAATGTCCCGGCGGACATGAAAGTGTCATAATTATCAGAATCTGCCCATATCATATGGCATCCTGTGGCGGAAAAGTAGCTCTGTTGCTGTCTGTGTAAGATATCAGGCTTTACATCTCATGCTCAGAAATGTAACTATGAGATTAATTTACCGGAGTGATTAGTCCACAACCTGCAGCATAACATTACCTAACTTACTCACAGGTGGCAGTTGAAATCCATAATAACGCTCAGACTGATCAGCTTATGCCGAAGGGAGAAGCTGAACTAAAATGTGTTTAAAAAGTGTTTTCATGCTTTCTTTTGTTTTCCCAGGAGTTAAAGTGTGAACTCTTGTCAATTTTCACCTTCTTTGTGCCGTGCCTGGTATTTAAATACGAAAATCACAGTTGGGAAGACGTTCTTCTAATAGGTATGCCTACTGGTCATTTTGAGTGGCCATTTATGATTCTTATAAATATACAAAGACTGGTTGTTTTTGCTGTGCGACTATTGATCCATGTGAAACTTATTTTCGCCTCACTCCTGTTTTATTATCCCAGCTGAATGGCCCCTGTAGTAAAGCCCTCCACCCTGAGCCCTTGTAAAACGCTATTACGCATAAAGATGATTGCTACGTGGGAGAAAAGCAAGAAGTGCTCTTTGCCGCATCTCTTTGATCTATTATCTCGCAGACTTCCAGAACCTAATCCTGGGCTTCCATAAGGAGGTGGAGCTTTTGCCCAATTTTCTGTCCCTCTTTCTCACTCCCTCCCCTCATGTTCGTTCCTTGCCTTTCATTTTCTCATATTCTCGTACCTCTGTCTTCTAGTTTATAGGTGCATGTTCGTGCTAACACCAGAAACATGCATAACCTTTTAGAATAAAGTAAAAATAAAGAGATACTTTAGAAGAACTGCATGTGGTTCTCTACGGAATGTTTTTGCATTTTTGTGCAAGAGATGTGAAGCATGCCTAATGCACACCCAGTCAGTTGAAAGATTCTACAGTATTTGAAGCATATCCAAGCCAAAATAACAGTTAGGAACTATTATTTAAAGACTGTAGCACATCCATAGCTGCGCTGGTTGATTTGTTTTGGATCGTCGTTAATGAGTTCCATCTAGGGTCTCTTTAGTAATCCTGGTGGTCCTAACCAATGCCCGACGGGACGACTGATTTGGAAGAACGGCCTCTAATGTATGCTCCAGCTAATGAGCTTCCTTACGGAGAGATATTCAGCTTGCTGAAATTAGAGGGGGGTTCATTCGGCCAAACAGGAATTCATTGCTCTCAATACGCCTGGCCTAATTATCCTGAGGCAGGAAATATCAAAAGTGAAATATATATGGTCAGCATGTGGTGTTCTGGTCTGTTAGGTCTGCGTAAAAAAAGGTGACAGGAAGCCGAAACGGACCTCTTGATACTGTAAAGCCCTTCCTTGGGTCCTTCCTTCCTGTGTTTGAAATGTCAGGCCTTTGAATGGGGTCGTAAAAACGCTCCCGAAAAAGCCAGAGTCTCTCCACAGCTGCTCAAATAAATTGTTTTGTTTTTTTTTCTCTCTGTTTTTTGGAGATGCGTGCACGGCTGACATCGGCGAACCCAGAAAAACATATTCAGGAAGGCGCAAAGACAGGAACCACTGTGGTATGGTAGAAAGGGAGAACATTGTTGTTTCTTCAATCTATGCATTTTGACGTTGCTCTCTGTATTGTTCTGTGCTATCTACTTTTTTTGGGTAGTGGTGGGGGCGAGTGGGGGGGGGTTCTGCTTATCAGCCATTATGCAACAAAACTGGCCCTGCTCTTTCACAGCTTGATAACAATATGCTTTTGACCTTTGTTTTGTTTGCATGCAATTGGGCTGGCCATTACCAAAAGGCCCTGAATGGCTTCTAATGTAATTAACTGGTTTGGTCAATCTTGATATGGATTTTTTTTCTTGCTCCCTCCCTTCTCACATAAGCATCTTTCTGCCTTGAAAAAAATCAAAGTATTGATATGTTCTGAGAGGTTTTAGTCCCTGGCAAAAGTGGCTTCTTTTATCTCTCGATTCGAGCGTATTCTTGAGGTAAAAATTGAAATGCCGGACTGACCGGTCGCATACAAAAGCCCCTTGATTTCATGTCGCTTTACGTTCAATCAGTGGCCTACGTGTGCTCATTTGCCGTTCTGGGGGGTGAGAGAAGGGGTGGCTTTCCATTTGAATGAATTAAAGAGGTTTATTTGTAAAGGGGATTAATCAGGGTATGCACCATTGTGTCATAAAGACGCAATTGTTATTAAAAAAGCAGCACAATGTCACACTGGGTGTGGGAACATTCACAGCTCATAACAAAAGATGCATTCCATCGCTCACCATGAGTGCTCTGCCCCCTCACTGTTGGTTCACTGTCGTTTAGTGCTCACTTCATGTGAATGCAAATTCTCAATTCACAATATGATAATGTCATAGGGAAACAGGACTTTAACAATGTTCATAGTTATTTTTTTTTTTATGAAAAATTATGATTATGATGTTTTATGTGTGTTTTGTGTTACAGAGCCCTCTTGTGTAGGTTGTGGCCTTTACAGTTTGGCTTTTATATTGTTATGTTTTGAAAGTGCAGAAGTTTTTTTGCAGTCTGACACTCGACTGATTTGCTCTGGTACAGTTTACACTCTGATATACAATGAGGCACTGAACACACTGTCTTGCGCTATTGACAGTCTCCACTGTCTCTATAATGGCAGGTTTACAGTAGAAGTTAAAAAAAGAATTTTCTTCTAATGTAAGTCAGTGTAAAAGCATTTTTTTCAAAGTTGTTCTGGAGCATTTCTACTGGCTCGTTCATCACAACATGATGGGCGTCTGCTGTGTTCAGATAATGCAGAAAATGGACTGTGCCATTTTAGGACATCATTTTACATGATATTAACGTGGCATGAAATACATTTAAAAATGATCTCACTATGACTTGCATGGTTGTTGACGTCATATTTCTTTAATAACACAAAAATGTCAAACCAATCTGTGGTGGTCTGTTCTGTGGTAGTATCCATGTGCAGTTCATGGCACTATTGTGTTTTGCCTATCCTTGCCTGTCAGGAAATGTGATGGACTCTGTTGTGGCCTTTCAGATCAGGGAGCAGTGTTTTAAAACAGTTGCTTGGGGGGGGGGTGTAAGTATGGGTTTTTTTTAGCCTAGGAAAAGTGCCCAATAAAAGTCCTTTAATGGACAAAGGAATGCTATTCTGCACTGCAACCTAGCAATAGCATTTGTAATGGCCCAGGCTCCATTTTGTTTTGAAAGGCCTATTTAGTGTGATACAGTGCTTCCTAAGACCACCAGCTTCTCTTCAGCTTTGTCAAGCATCAGACCATTGTCCCCTGTTTTGTCTCAGACATATTCAAAACAAAAAAAGGGACATTTCCATTTCCAAAGTAGAAATGTCACTAAAACTTAACACATTATAAGATATAGTACTCTGTGAGAAATTACCCTCACAGAAACTCCTTCTATGAGATATGACTGATGATGTTGAGACCATATGCACTTTATTCACTCCCTGCAATGCCCAATCTTTCTTTATGTTTTCAGAAATTAATATTAATGATGGAAACTAAGCCAGGTTTTACAGGTCATTATCTTACTGGTTACAAAGTGGCTCAAAATGCAACAAACTACAAAGGTACGAAACTTAAGTCCATATGTGAGTGAGTGTGTGAGTGAGTGTG
>JBBPCX010000141.1:7864930-7878475 GCA_037974365.1 Hydrocynus forskahlii
TATATATATAAAGACATTTTTTCATCTTTGTTTGGAGTATAATGAGGGTGGAGGACTGCAGTGTACTTAGTAGGCCCTGAATGTCTTCTGATTGTTGATCACATCACCGTGCACCAGTGGGTAGGGATATATAACATTAGCCAGCAATAATATCTGCTTTCACATCCCCTTAGAGACCCCAAAGCTTAGAGACCCTTCCTATTGCAGTGTTTCACTTTGACATGTGTTTTCACTATGGAAAGAAAATGCATTATGATTTCTGATTCACACTGATTTTTAAAATATTAAATTATTGTAAGCAATAAATTACTGTTTACAGTTCAGATGACACCTATGTAACCATGTCCTGGTGTGTGCACTATTCAGGTACAGCAGTGGGATAATATACTTCCACCTTTTTAAAAATAGAACAACATTAAAATTAGGTTTAAGAATGTGGTATATAATGGTGGTTTTTATTTTAGTCCATATTTTCCCTTCTATTTTCCACTTTTGGTGGTTTTATGTTTCAAAAATTAGAAAATTGTCGTTAAAGGGAGGGGCTGGCACTGCTGTAGGCTAGTGTATGTAAATTTGTTGGATTTTGTGACATCAGAAAAACATTACATTTTTAAGAGGTTGTCTTTATTGTAATTTACTTATATGGGCCGAGCGAACTATACATTTTGAAAGTGTTTATGCTCTAAATCAAAGTTTTTACATTTTTAAATAATCTATTTTTAATGCTATAGGCTGTTTAGAATTAATTATCCCAATCCATGTTCGATATAGTTTCAAGGAAGCATATAACTAACAGAATCTGCTTCTGTGTTGTGGTCTTGGTGCTCATTTCCAGCAGTTTAAAAACCTTTTTGTCTGCAGTTCAGGAATTTTGATGGTCTCCGCACCTCCCATATGTTGAAACAGGCCACCTATCTGCCCTCATTCACACCAGTTGTCCATAATGCGGTGTGGTGGGAGCAGCGCAAAGCTGATTGGTGAATCTGTATCTGTCTGCTGAAAGAGGTGTGTGGGGGGGGTGCGGTGAGGTAGGGGTCTAATCCTGAACAACTGTGCCCCTCTGGCAGCAAGGGAGTGCCACAGCTTAGCGGGGGAAGGATTCCCTCCATTGTCCTTGAATTGTTTTAATTATCCCCCAGCGGGGGTGTGAGCCAACTGATGCAGGCACTCAATGGGGCCATCCGAATCATAGGAGCATGACATTACACGCTGAAAAGGCTGGGACTGAGAAAAGAAAGTCAAGAAGTCGGGTCATGACCTCTGGAAAACTAAATGTTTACAGACTGAATGTACAACAGGAAAATTAATTACCTGTATATCCAAATCTTTCTGCATTACCAAGTATCTTTTCTCAACATAATGCAAATGAACCACCTCAATTTTTAGCCTCAGATTTCCCTAGCCGCTCAAAGGTTATTTAAATACACAAAGTGAGTTAAAATGATGTGAAAATAGTGCTATATCGTATAAAATGCACTTCAGATCTCTTACTGTTCAGCATAAGTGACAGACTGTGAGTCTGCTTCATGTCTCCTGCAGTGTGGCCTTACCACCAGCAGTGGCAGTGTTGGAAAGCAAGTGAGGCCTGCTCTGCCTTGTCCATTACATCCAACATGGGAGGCACATACCCAAACTCCCCATTCCCATGGAGCTAAAACCAGGAAAAGACAGTTAAACAGTATATATCATCTTGTATAGAGGTTCTGTAAGGATGAAAGATTTAATTATGCAATTCCTTATAATACATTAAAAGTAATAAGAATGAATACACCTTCAACAAGTCATAGTCATTCATTTACATTTACATTTATGGCATTTAGCAGACACTCTTATCCAGAGCGACGTACATCAGTGCTCAAGTAGCCCACATCAGTTCTTCAGCCTGTAAAGCTATACTAAAATCAGTATCCACTATTCAACCAAGTTACTGCCAGCTTAGTTACACACCTTAGCAGATCCTGTCAAAGAAAAGTCAGAGGTATAGAAAACATGGAGTTAAGAGGGTAAGTGCCTGCAGGTTTTGTTTAAAAAACATAAATATAGGGAAAAATAAATTAGTAAGCTATAACAAGAGGCCTAGTTAGTCACCAAGGTGGGTCGTCAGCGAGGGACTCCGCACGTCTGTTCGGAAGAGGGGGTTCATCCCACCACTGGGGGTCCAAGACTGATTCATATTTCAATTAAAACAAATGTTCACCCAAATATCAATCTCTGTTTTCTGATGATGGTAATGGTAAAATAATGGAAGCTTATACACCACCAACTGGCATCATGCAAACTGCATGCCTGAATCATCATGCATTTGCTTTGAAATTGTTAAGTTGGTTATGTGGTTTCTGATGCTGTATGACATACATTTAAACTTGAAGACTGTCACCTCCACTTCTTTTACAAGAAGACACATTTTACCCAGTTTTATAAGCTTCGTCTTCGCCTTGATAGTCCCGGAACATGCGGTTTATCCTCGAAACTGCGACACTGATGTATCTGTCAGGTGTAGTGGACGTCTGTTGGCAGCTAGAGGCTGGGCTTTCGTGACAGACAGCAGTTGTAGAGTGTGAAGCCTGGGGTTGTGGGGGTTCTCTCCACAGACTGAAAGGAGTCTTCCTCCCCTGCAGCTCCGCAGGCCAAGCCGCCTGGACCCCCCACCCCTCTGCACAAATCCTGCGTGTGCCAGCAACGGAGGTGACGAGGGGGCAAACGGTTAAAGAGAAGCACCATGCTGCCCTATCAAAGCTAGGAGGGGCCCAAATATAGACCCTTGGAGCTACAAGCGACCAGATACAATGGGGGGCCAATTGGCCTAGTACTAAGTTTCACCCTCACAAAAAAACACATGAGAGCTAGTAGATATTAGTATTGTAGAGGTTTCTTCGTTATTTTTCCCCAGGTTTTATGGCTTGAAGTATCAAAAATTGCAATTGAAGGTCCAGCTGTAATATGGTTCTCCACTGAGTTTGATTGTGTATCTTCACAAATGGTAAAAGAACCAGCCCTGCACAAACATAACAAGTTACATACATTCACATGTTGTTTCAGGGCAGTTCGCATTTGCAGTTGATTTGCAGCTGATCATAAAAAAGTAAAGCAGTAAACTCTTTGTTTTGTCACCACTCTAGTTCTATCAGCTTCACAAATGTAATATGATTTAAAAGCACTTCATATGACCGCTCTGAAATACTGTCCAGAACTAGTAAACATACCTGCACATCGACACTCTCAGTTGAAAACATTGTGAAAACCTTTTTTGGTTATTTATTTTAGTTACATGTATTTACACCATATGAAAATTCTAGATGCCTTTTTTTGATTGCATGTACATTTCATGTAATGGACCAATGGACCAATATTACATGATATTACAACTTCAGTAGTTAAACAATGTACTTTTCTATCATTTCAGACCCACAGTTTTGTTGCAACAGTGACAATATTTTCGCCATAACACTGACCTTTGAGAACATGAATACACTATTAACTATCTATTAAAAAGTTTGACCCCTTTCCTGTTAGGAACAGAAATTGCAATCTAAGGCTAAAACCACTTTTATTGTGGACAGGTGGTTTCAGAGTAGTGCCTTCATCTTTGAATTTGTCTAAGAGACAGAAAGAGAATGGGGAATTTTTTGGGGAGTTTTTTGTGTTGGTACACCCACCCCCTCAACTATTAGGCCTCCCAAGTCAAACACACCCTTCCCCCCATCTTCCCCCACTCCTTAGGAGGAGGGGTGGTGTGGAGAGATCACAAACCATCTGAATCTCTTTTAACTGAGTGCCCAAAGAGGGCTGAGGGCAATTATTCCTCCATGATGCATTCCTTCCCAAAAGAGGATTCCATCACTATGCAACATGAGGAATGCAAGCTGGCCCATGAGCATTCAGTCCACATCTTTTTCCACAGTGCCTTTTAGTGACCATAAGGGCATATCTTGTTTAGCGATACTAGAGCATTTCTGGCCATCTGCATTGATTTATTAGAGATTATCAACCCAGACTGACATCAGAGGCAATGCTCTTTGATGTGTCCAAGTACCTCATGCGCTGTTATGGCCGTTGCACGGAATTACTCAGACATTGCTGTTAGTAAGCTTGTGGAATCTATAAACACAGGGCTAATGATAAAAATGCAGCTGCTCCCATTGGCGAAACAGAAACCTACAATTAGGAAAGATTAATAACCACTTGTTCTAATGATGCCTCCACCCTGGCCAAGCAAACCCCCTCCCTTCCACAACCCCAAGGTAAAAGTTCTGTGGGAAAAGTGTTTGTTTGTTTTCTTCTCTTCTTGGGTCATGCTAATTATGAGAAACCAGAGCCACATGGAATTTGCAATGCTTTTTTTAATCACTCATTCATTACCCCTGGTTGCAGATGAAGTAGAAACAGCAGGCCTTGCTTATTCGCAGCATTTTCACATGGTGTTAATATTGCGACAAAGTGTTAGCACTCTTAGATTGGTAAAGCCAGCATCAGTGCATTGTGAGTCTATGAGTAAAGTCTTTCTAATCTAGTCTGTCTACACATTTTGACATAAAATCACCAAAACATATCAATGCAGCAGATGGATCAGTGTATCAACATCATGTTGCATGTCACACACACACACACAGACATGCGTATATATATATATATACAGGGGCAGACTGGCAATCTGTGCGTTCTGGTAAAGTCCAGAACGGCCGTCCAGTGCACAGCCGTCGGGCCAAGATGCAGCGGAGATCCCCCGCCGCCCCCGAACCATACCAAAACGCCCCCCGCCCATATATATATACATATATAGATATTTATGTATATATCTATCTATATATCTATCTGTCTTATTTTATATATAAAATAAGATAGATAGATATATACATATAGATATGTGTTTGTGTGTGTGTGTGTGTGTGTGTGAGTGAGTATTTGTGTCAAGCATCAGCTAATGTATTACAATCAAAATACACTGTGTGTTGTGACAACCTTCTAATGAAAGGTTTTCAAAGGTAAGCAACAGTGGTTCTTCTATGGCCTTCCTCCAAAAACTGAAACCTTTATTTTAAAGGAGACCTCCACAGAACCCTTTAATTGTAAACAAAATCTGTTTGGGTGGTTTGATGTGAAAAGGGTCCATTGTAGAGAAACTTCCCAATGTATATTTCTTCACAGTGGTCGTGACAGGAGCCAGGTCTCTGTAGAGCAGTGCACTTCACATCAAGCCATTCTGAA
This sequence comes from Hydrocynus forskahlii, assembly GCA_037974365.1. NCBI lineage: Eukaryota > Metazoa > Chordata > Actinopteri > Characiformes > Alestidae > Hydrocynus > Hydrocynus forskahlii. The sequence continues at coordinate 7,870,136 of JBBPCX010000141.1, forward strand.
CGACTTTGTTTGCATCTTAACGACTCAGTAATGTCAGACAATTTGAATCCTGATTTGGGTTAGATGGTTTAATCTTCTGAGATCTTTATGGTCCATCCATATGCAAATGTTTAAAACACGTTTTGTTGATTTTTTGTGGAAAATAAGGACGTATTAGCACAAGCACAAACACACATATATTAAATAAACAAATAAATAAATAAATAAGTATAATAAATCACTTTAAAGTATAAAATAAACAAAAGATGTCATTTGACTTTACTCAAGCTTGATGGTTTGCAGGCTATAGGTGATGTGGATGTGTAAATTCTGGTCAGCCATGTCCATCTGTGGCGTTAAATGGAGCACATCCCACCATGTCGGATTTTCCCACAAACGTGACACTCTCGAGTGTGTATCATTCACTGTCACTTCTATAGGTTTTTACTGAGCCATGGAGGACAGCCCTCCTTTTCTCTGCAGTAGAATAATAAGCAGTGGAGATAAATGCCACCGACACTTAATATGGATGAGAGGAATGCCTGCTTTTGTCCTGCACCTCACACTTCATAAGAAGGAGCTTCAACTCAGAGCATGTGTTTTACATTTTTTTAAAAAGCTGTGGAGCTGAGAGCCTGTAGGCCCAAACAAAGAAAAATGCATTCATGTTTCTGTGACAACAAGAGCCGGACTGATAGAGAGTCCTGGGGGAAATTACAGTGCACGGGCACAGAGGACAGAGGAAGCATTCGGTTACATCTCAGCCATGATCTGTTTGCTTTAAATATTTACAAGAAATGGATTATAAGGTATTATTTGTCACGGTTTGATATAGAAAGTGGAGAGGGTGGGAGATGTGGCAAAAATATACCACTTATAATTGGTATATAGATTGGTATATTGATAACGTCTTTTCTGTAACTGTATTCTATTCTTCCTCAGTTACCTGATGATTCAGTTTAAGATGTTTTTTTTTAACACCAATCCCAACACTGAAAGGCTCAGTATCATACATTTATAAGAGGATTCTAGAGGAGGTTTGATTTTAAAACACGTACATAAATCTTCTATTTGTGCAAGATATGGCATCATTCAATTTAAAATCATACATCATAACTACTATATTGAGGTTTGGTTGTCAAAGTTTCATACCTGGTGGATAAGAGATACCTTTTGTTTTATGAAACTGGAAAAAGATCACTTTCACTCATCCCTGATTGAAGTTATTCTTATGGTTTGCTGAGTGTAATTATTAATGTTGTGTTTTGATGTGGCTTAGATAGATGGTCTGCTCAGAGACAACTGACTGTAAGATGACTGATTTTGCTTTTTATTATTATTTGTGTGTGTGTGTGTGTGTGTGTCTGTGTGTGTGTGTGTGTGTGTGTGTGTGTATGTGTGTGTTGGTGTATTTCAAACTTTGGGTTTTGGGTTTTACAGAAGTATAATTGCTAACAGAATATTCATAAGAAAACGGTGAACTGTATAAAACCAAAGGACCCTAATAAACATAAATACTATTATATATATATTTATATTTATGTACATATTCACATGCTAACATATGTAAGACCACTATGTCATGAGGCTTATGAAGAGTTACAACAACAAAATGCCCCCAAAAAGTCAATAACTGAGGTAAAATCATCAAGGCCTCACTGCAAATCAGTTACTATACACTGGTTTATTGTGGTTTACAGGATCTTTATATCTGATCTAAATCTATGTGTTTTAAGATACATGTAGTTGTTGACTGTTCCACTGACCATACCCAGCAACAATGAAATAATCAGATATTGTGTTTAACTTATCATAATAACAGAAACATTTCTCCCTCAAATCATCAGAACAGACTTTTACATGCTGGTCACACCAATAAAACACGCTCTGACATCATCTGAAGCGTCTGTGTAATGTAAAGCCCCAGACAGGTCAGGGTTACCTACAGACTTGTTTTTGAACCACTAAGATTCTAGAAGCGTGAAACTACCTTGAAGCCTGTCAGTCTCAGAACATTGAAAGTTATCTTAGTTAGAAATGTAGGTTAAAAAAGACTCATATTATCCAACAGGAAACTTTCCAGTGAAGATCTAGTGTTGTGGAGGAGGGTTATGTGTGGTCTTACCAAATCCAAGCCGCCAAAGCTTTTACCTAGCCACTAAGTACAGCTATGATTGGAATGTGTTTGGTGTGTTTTGCTGGTTGATGAATGACAGGGTATTGCCGAACAAATGCATTGCATTGTAACAGTGTTTTACCTCCAAAACTGATGGTTACAGTATACCTGTGCTTCATTAATCTCATCATTTCAGATGATGTTAATGAAGGAATAGTAACATTTCAATTCTACAAAACTCTTTTTAATTTAAACTATACACACATCCAAACTGATACTTCCAAGCAGTCAAATAGATCTTTCCACTGTCCAAGAATCAAACTCCTCCACTGTACTGGAAGAATAGTTAAAAAAAAAACAAAAAAAAAAACAAGAATGTTAATTTGTCAAGAAGATTGTGGCTGACAACTTTAGTAAAGTCCACTATAACAATCTTCAAGGGCCTCCTGACCCTGGGAGGGGGTGACCTTTGCTCTTATTTGGGCCCCTTTTATGAGGATTTTTTTTCTTGGCCCTGACCAGATGGCTAAGCTATCAAAGGCTTTTTTATGAGAAAAATCTGCAGGCAGCAGCGCAGTAGTATATTTCTCTCATTGTGTGTGGACCTGGCTTCTGAAAGGGAGGGGGGGGTGAAACATTTGCACAACGTATAAACTCAACTAATCCCTCCAGCGCGATATGTTTACTGGAGATAATAACGTGAAATACAGATCAATACGCGCAGATGCTTCCGATAGCTAAGGTCAGCTTTTTTTCCCCTTTTTTTTTGGAGTCCGAGCATTGTTTCACTCATGACGGTCATATGACTTGCACTTTTTGTCCTGGTTGCAAAGGTCTGAAATGCTCTGAGAATAGAGACAATCTGCTTTCAGGACATAACACTTTGTAATGAAAAGCTGACCAAGCATGTGTGTGATCATGCTAGTATCGCTAAATGCGCTTGTACCCGTTTGGGGGCGGAACAGTTCATGGCCCTCGCTGGTTACCGCACAGCTGTGTTTGTGAAGATCTGGCTAATTAGGATTCCCAAAAATTGGCATATCACAGTAAATAGTCCCTGTTCAGTAGTACTTCATAGTAAACAGCTGCTCACACCCTTTTGTTTAATTTAGTAAAATAATTTTCAAATGTGTGGTTTACTAATGTGACAGTCTGCAGGAGCCTGTAATAGGAAAAGGGTTGGAGCTGAGGAGCTGTGTGTCCCTGGGTCACTATAACTTGCACGCTTCACATCACTCATGGGGCTCCTTTATAAGGGATGAACCATGTGGCCGGATTGGGTTCCTAGGGGAGCACTCTTTTCACCCAGGTCCCCTTGCTCTGTCAACAAACACAATGACTCAAACAAAAATAACACACTCATAGATACTGAATGCTAGAAAAATCACATCAAAATGTAAATAAATAAATAAATAAATAAATAAATATATTTATGTGTGTGTGTGTGTGTGTGTGTGTGTTCTCATATGACTGTGTATACATGAAATATGCTTAATATGTGTATGCATATGTGCATGTGTATTGTAAAGCAGGGAGCTATTTTACAGTTTCCCCTTGTCTGATGTTTTCTTCTTTATTTTGCACCATAGCTATGTTGGTGTAACTAACATATCTAGCAAGTAAACTAACACCCTTCCCCAGCAGTGTGAAAGTCACTCGTATAAATCATCACACACCTATCTGTGTCAAGCCGTTAAGTCAAAGAAATCTCAAAGACTTGCTTGTGTGGTTTCTAACACTGTATGACATCAAGACTTCTAGACGTCAAGACTTCTGTCACAGGTTTTAGCTATGCAACATACTGCCAAATGACTTAACAAAGCAGCACGGGTGGAGATAGGCAATTAAAGTACATGGCAATGGTACTGAAATGGGGTTCAAAACGTCATTAATAGTCTCCTACATTAGCCTCACAGCTCGAGCAACTGTGTCGTCCAACGTCAGAAACCACTTGAGCAAGTCTACTTCAAATTACTTAACAAGTCCAGTGTGTGAAGATTTAGGCGTAATGCTGATTGGATGGGGTTTAAACTTTATGGTTAATCGTTAAAATTAATGGTTAGCTACATTGGCCTCAGAGCTCCAGCACAAAACGAAAGAAGTGAAATGTGGATGCCAAACATGTTTTGGCTGATGGACTGCATTTGGGCTGACTGGTAAAAATGTGTATGATTTTCCCCTGATGCATCCCTTTGAACAGGATTGTTCCGCGGTGTTTCTCTAATGACTTTAAACACACAACTGGGTTGGGTCAGAATGGTGGATGCCCCAGGAAGCTGCTTTCTTTTCTAATGACAGCTGCTGTAAACATTGCCAGTTGGGTACCCTCACCACCCCTCAGCTCCTCCCATGTTTCATTTTTTCCTCTCTAACTGGAAAGAGAAAAACAGTGAGCATGCAAGGACTCGAAAGTTAAGCTGTCCATGGCTCCAATCGACCCTTATATAGAGTTAGTGAGTGGTTTTTTTCATGTTTTGAGATTTGGGGGTACAGGGTGAGTTATGGAAGCATTACTATAGCTGTTTATGAAACTGCAGATTATTTTTAATGTTTTCATTGATCACACATGACTCGGCAGTTTTAAACTGTTCATTAAGGAGCACAGACTCCAAGAGCAAACCAAAATATGTATGCAAAGGTTTGGGCACCTCTAGTCAAATAAGGACACATCCTGTACAGAGAACACACTTCTGGATATTTTAAGGCACGATTATGTCTCATTTGCTGAATTTAGCAAAAATAAGACTGAAAAAATTGATGTGATCTGTGCAAAATGTATGGCACACGTACTAACTAAGCAAACAGAAATTGTACACTAAAATTCACCTGCCCCTATAAAGGATGTGGACTTATTTTCTCTTCGCTTTATAAAATAGAGTAAACATGTAATTTGACCAGGGGTGCCAGTAACCCACCTTCTGAGTTCATAAGATAAAACAAAACTGCTAATTTTGCTCAATATAGGGTTTACATAAAGAACACACACTCTGAAAATGTGTTTTGTGTGTACAACATTTAATGTAAACATATAAAATAAAATATATTACATTTATATTGAATACTGAATATAGTTTAGGTACGTTTGGAGTCATTTAACTCAAGTGTATTTGCCGTAAAGAATGTTACAATGTGTTTTAATGTATTTTATCTACATATTGGCAACAGTACCTACTTGATCACACAATCAAAACTCTTCAACATGCTATTTGCTTATTATTTCAATTTACGTAAGTAAATACTTTTTCTGTTTCCACTAGTGCAACAAGACCTCCACTTCAAGAAAAGTTCTGTCTGTCACCGTTTTACTGGAAAGGTTTTGTGGCCCATAGTGGAACTATACTATGGTATTTTTGTGTATTTTTCTTTGGCCCAGTCTTTAGCCATGGTAACCCAAGCTGTCCCAAGCCTGTTCTTTTAATGTGTCCATTCCTGTTCTTGATTGCTCTCCGAGGTCGAGCGGGATCTGAAGTCACTGGCGGCAGTTAAAATAATAGGAGTTGACCACATGTTGGAGGTTATGAGAAGTGTTGAACGTGGAGGCCCCCCTGACAGAAAAAATAGTCTAATATAAAATGACAAACCTAGACCAGCTTAAAATGCAAAAAAAAGCACATGCAGTTTTTAAGAGGCCAAGGTTACTCGTGTGTGTGTGTGTGTGTGTGTGTGTGTGTGTGTGTGTGCGTGCGTGTGTGGCCAGCCTCTGTTCGCTTCCTGTTTACCTTTCCCCATAGAGCTGCCCCTCGAGTTTGCATGCACACACACACCCTCACCCAGTCAGTCATTCACTCACACCCAGGTTCTTTAGGAAAAGGATGGAAAATGGGGGGAGGGAGGACCAAATTTATGACTCAAATTTGTGGTCATTGCAACAGCACACCAGCCCTCTGTTGCTCTGGCAGGAGCCAGTTTTGCAGTCTGCAATAGTACACAAGGTCCACTGCTCTCCTTCAGGTCCTTGACATGACAAAACCTCTGTTCTTGAATACAAAGCCAAGAAAAATTCATAAACACAGCCCTATTATAACCATAAGCCGTGTGCTGTAAATATACACAATGCACCTTTAGAACTGACTCGATTCAAAGGTGTACATTATTTCCACGTGAATAAAATGCACCAACACAATGATCGTCCAGCATAAGTAAACTGAAAGACAAGGAAAATGCAGTGATGTAATATTGCTGACTCATATGGAAATGACACATTTAAATCAAGTCAGTTCCAGTTTTTTTGGTTTTGTTTGCTTATTTTGTTTGGTTTTTTTTCATGCAAAAAAAAGGTATTGAAATGCAAACAAGTGACAGTCTTGGTAGAAATGCCTTTTGTGCTGCTTCATTAATACTAGACCTTTAAAACTAAAATCTAAAATGCTTTTACCTGAACACTCACTATTTCCAAATTACTTTTTCGGAATTAGTGGGGTGTAACCAAATTAGTACAGCCCAGGATCATTGCAAACATTTCCCCACACTCACAAACAGGACCAACGAGATTAAGGATTAAGAAAATCTCCGGAGGTGGCTAGACATGGGCCAAGGCCTTTTCATTGAGTTCTAAGCAGCAGTGGCCTGCAGCTAGGCGTGTTGGCGGTGTAACTGTGACCCTGGGAGCCCCGGGTGCCTCCAGCTGCATTCTGCTGCTCAACAAGTGGAGGTTACACCTGTCGAGCTAGGCCAGCTACGCGGCTGAAGCAGCGGTGTCCAACAGACTTGGAGATGGAGATGCGTTTGACTGGTGTGCTAAATCATAAAGTAGAAAATCTATTCCCTACCACGTAATATGATCGTATCATGTATAACATATGCTATTTGCTTGTTAGCAACACTTGTCAGTTTCATTTGGGGCAAGGGGAGAATTGTGTAAATTTGATTTGTTCTAGTTTTTGCAAACAAAGTATGTGAAGAAGATCCTTTGACTTTGAATGCTCAGTTACTGAACTATGGGGTGTCTGCCAGCTCTTTTCTTTTGCTTTCTTTTTTCACTTTCTAATTTTTGGTTACTGTTGAATCCACTGAGCTTTGGTGGGGGGGGTGGTTTGGCGCACAAAGGGCCCTCGAGCGCCGACCAGCCCACCCCACAGATGGCCAGAGGATCAGAGGCTGTCACTACACTGAAACGAGTCAGGCACCGGGCCTGCCTCTCTGCAGGGGCGCAGCCGACTGAATGGAGGCATTTCCACCAGCTTCTATAGCCCCTTGCTGGGCATTTGTGAAATGATTTGTGGCAAATTTGTTGGATCAATATAGATGGCAGAGGGTGGACACCTCCTGTGTGAAGAAGCCGGGCCTGGCTCTGCATGACTAGGCACATCTCGAGGCGACCGTGCTGGAAGGAGTGGTTAACAGACGTGAAGGTGATACACAGATCCAGCCACGACTAAACAGGATCTTCTTCAAAGCCTGTAGTGCAGGCCAGAGATGGATTGCCAGTCACATTTGGCCATGTTTAGATGCTCAGCTTCATTGTGGACGAGGGCCACATTTTGATTGATCATGTTTAAGGTGACTTGTGTTTGCCTAAGGAGTTCATGAACCTTTGGATAGCAAAGAACCCTGAGCAACCTTCACCAATTTTACTGAAAATGTCACCAAAAAGTCATAGTACTTAGTCATAGGAAATATTCTTTGACTATGCTACTACTGTACAAATGAACCTTGCATATGAAATCTGATCACTCTTTAGGCAAATACATTGTAATTGTTAGTAACGGGTTGGCAATCATACTTTATACAGAACATGTTTAAATTATTTCTTGCCTGGTTCAATGGTTCCTCTCTGCAGTGGGTACACGTTTTTGTATATGGTTCTGTAAAGAAACTTTTCAAATGTGGCTCTATATGAAAGGGCTCTACTACTGATACAAGTCAAAGAGTCTTTTTGGTACTATGCAGCACACTTTTTTCATTCTGTGGAGGTTCCAAAAACTCACATATCTTAACACTTGGCTCCTTTATTTTTAAGAGTGTATATGAAAAACAATCTCCTGAAGAAGATGGGCAAGCATTGTCCTGTTCTCTGTCCAGCCTTTTTTATTCTAAAATATAAAAGCAGAAAGAAAGCAGGTGGTTACTATACCTATTCTTCTCCTGCCTGCTGTCTCACTTGGAATTAGGTACAATGGTTACTAATAGATCCTATTTGGTACTCTCACTTTGTATCACCCTTTCAAAACTCTCTCTCTCTCTCTCTCTCTCTCTCTCTCTCTCTCTCTCTCTCTCTCTCCCACACACACACACACACACACACA
>JBBPCX010000141.1:7887397-7898403 GCA_037974365.1 Hydrocynus forskahlii
GAGAGAGCGAGAGAGAGAGAGAGAGAGCGAGAGAGATATAGATAGATAGATAGATAGATAGATAGATAGATGGATAGATAGATAGATCCACAGCGTTCATATGTGTATACACTATGTACATATATTCATACATATATCCAATGTGTACATACCGACATATACTCATATAGCTTCATATATACATATATTAATAGCTTTTATTCTATTCTTTTGCTGCTCTTACCTATGTTCTGTCCACTTTTTGCCATAACAATTCAAATTTGCGGGACTAATAAAGGTTTGTTAAATGTATCTCTAAACAATAGCTTTGGCTATTTCAGTCAGAGATACATTTAGCAATAAATTGAGCTATTTCATAGTGATAAAGCGACCTCAGTCAGGAAAACAAAATAGCAATCTAGTTATGGCTAAATGTATCTGTGACTGAAACAGCTAAGACTACTTTGGAAGGTTTCTAAAGCTCTTTCTAAATACAACTCTGTCTGCATTCATGGATCTCTTAAAGACCCAATAAGGATTTTTAGAGTTGTATTATGAGTAAATGTAAATTGGCAGTTTAGTCCTTCTCAGTCATAGTTCAGTCATTCAGCAGTTGAAAAAGCTGGAGATCCATTTCAATCAGTTTGTAAATTATAGCCATGCTAAGGTCAGTGAGCATGTCAGAACTCAAAAAAGGATGGAGTCCTATCAGTTAGTGTTGATTAACATGAAAAACATTGTGTCTGTGGAGCCTTTGAAAGAACAACAGTCAACAAATAGGAACTGTTGATTTAATTCATTTGGAAAATAGATTTGAAGCCTTTTTGGAAATCATGTTCTGCACACCTTCATATAGCGTAACGTCTCAACGTCCCATTAAAATTATTTGACTCTCAAAAATGGCATTTATAGTAAATGCATGTATTTTGCACACATTAGTACCAGTACCTCATTCTGACATTACCATGCAAAAATGTAATTATATATGATATAAAAAGAACGTTCATGATCCACGGCAACAGTGTCTACGGTACTGTTCACCCTCACTTAGTTTTATGCTTTTTTCTTTTTTTCTTTCTTTCTTCCTCTTTTTAGCTGCTGTGGAAAAGTATTTTAGAACTCAACTAGCCATTTTACATATAACAACTACATATTTAAAAGGTTGTTTTACGTCAAAAGAAAAGCCTTGTTTTCATATTTATTTCACCGCTCTAAACTGTCCAAAAGTGTTAAAGGTGCCAGATGTGCTTCCTTGAAACAATGCCATAAAACAAACACCTTGCCTAAAAACATGAAAGGTTTCTAAAAGTGAAAGACAGATTTTTTAAGGAAGTCCCCCGCCACAGTGTAGCCTATTGAAGTTTCATTCAAAACATTGCAAACCTATTTGAATAGAAAGAGTTTTATATGAATGGCAGCTGACCTACAATAAACATGGCCAAAAAACAATCCTGAACAAAAGTGCTAAAGATATAGCAGCTACAAAAAATCCTATGGAATATATACTGAAAATGTGATGACTCACATAATAGCCTTCTCTTATATAGCATAACGTCCCAATGTCCCATTTCAATTATTTATATGGGTTTCTCAAAAATGGCTTTTAGAGTAAATGTTTGTATCTTGCTCACATTAGTATTAGTGCCTCATTCTGACATTACCATGCATTGAATGTAATTTTATATGATAAAAAAAAGAAAATTCATGATCCACTACCACACTGTCTGCTGTATTTTATATTCTCTGCTGCATAAAATATGGTATGGCATGTCATCTATGTTTCACCAACACTTCTGTGTACCAAAACAGAAGTTAATCTTAACTAGTCATTTGAATTTTAAAGTTCAATTTAAGCATACTTTTAAAACATATAAATTGAATCACATGTTAAAAGTCCATATAAAGGAAACCCACAATAACATGGGACTCCTTTGTAGCAGTATCTTGCACGCTGTGTGAAATGGTTTCCATTCTTTACTCTCACTTTGGTGTACCTGGGCAGCACTTTATAAAAAGAGAGAGTGCGAGTTTGGCTCTCAAGCCTAAGCCTCTCTATCAAGTGCTTCTCACCCAGTAAACGTTTATGGCCGCGCTTTCGAGATTGTGCCTTAGATTTGAAGTATTGGCCCCCCGTCGTCTCACAGCTTGACGGTGACTGACTTGCTCTGTGTGTGCTGTGTGTCTCAATTTCTCATTATCCCCCCTCAGCAACCCCCCAACTCCTCTGCCCCTGCTCTCCAAAACATAAACCAGCATCAATCCTTTATGGCACACTTGATTCATTGTTCTAATGTAGGAAACTTGGCCCATTGTTTAGGTGCTGATAAGGAGCAATCCTCCATGCTGTGTTGACTCTTTTTTTGTGTGTGGTCATAGTCCTTTATAATTTGAGGGTTATCAGGAAATTTCCACATGTGTAAACTTTGTGATAATGCTCCCTTTCTCATTTGCCTTCTGTGTAGTGGGGCTTTCTTATTTATTTATTATATTGATCTTCAGATCTTTGATTGATGTGTGAAATTGATTTACACACAAAAAGCTCTCTTCCTCATAGACGTTACGTGCCTTTTCCCCTTTATACGGCTGTGGTGTGTATGCAGCGGCAGGTTTATGGTGAGAAAGACCCCTCCCCAGGGGGGGTTCTCTGCTCACAGACCCCTCACACTTTTATTGTTTGTTGATGGAAGCAGTTGTCATACTCCAGCAATAACAAAAGCAGCACTATTGCCATGTTTGCCTCAGCACAGGAACCAATGGGCAATTCACCCCATGAAATTACAGCCATGTGTGGAATCTTTATCTCTCTCACTTGTTCGCCCTCACACAGTTTTATGCTTTTTTGAACGTAGTCTTTCTTTCTTTCTTTCTTTCTTTCTTTCTTTCTTTCTTTCTTTCTTCAGCTGTTGTGGAAAAGCATTTTGACCATTTCACATTTAACAACCACAAAGTTAAAAGGTTGCGTGAACAACTCCAGCATTTTTTTTTTTAATTTTTATTTATTTCACTACAGACAGATGTTTATCACTTTGTTTGATGAGTCTCTGTACATTCTACACTGTTTTAAACCTAAAATATAAAGGTGCCTGATGTGGTTCTTTACAACTATGCCATAATACAAACACCTTACCTAAAATCGTCATCTAAATGTTCTAAAAGTGAAAGACAGATGGTTTTAAAGAAGCCCCCTCCACCAACCTACACAGTGTAGCCGTTTCATCAAAAAATGCTGCATATCCATTCAGAAAACAATGAATGGCAACATATGAAAGGCAGCTGACCTTTAATATACGTTATAGGTATTAGAAAAAACATTTGTTAATAAACGGTCTCGTGAGGCTTAGTTGAAAATCAGTCAGTGTCAGTCACAAAAAAACACATATAGCAACTCGCTAATACAATGGAAAATATACCGACAATGGCTTAAGATGGCTTACATAAAACAATAAATAAACAGATAAATAAATATATGGACAAATACATAGACAGATCATAGATAGATAATCACATCCAACAGTGGAGTGAGCAACCTTCACCTAAATTGTTGGGTTTCTTGAAATAAACAAATGCTGTAAAATAAATTAAAGTTGTACTAATTCAGTTTTGCTTACCCCATTAGCAGATGTATAATGTATGATTTTGTTCAGTATATGTTTTGTAGTTTTTGAATTGAGAGTTAGGGTTAGGGTTAGGGTTATATACATATTATATGTGCATGTTCACATATTATACGTCCAAATAATACTTACATACATATATTATTGTTTATCTTTATATTTATAAATCTATAATGTGTATTCACATTGTAGAATGTATATTGTTATATATTATATCGTTCATCGTATCTTTACATATTGTTGTTTTCTGTTGTTGTGCTTGAGAGACTCCATCGACCGGAATCAAATTCCTTGTTTGTGCTTGCTCACATACTTGGCCAAGAAACGCAATTCTGATTCTGAAAAGCTGAACTGAGTTCAGCAGAGATTTCGCTGAATGCCACCCAAAGACAAATCTTCCATGGACCATCAAGAGAGGGAAGTCTGCAAAAATGCCGCCGAGCCTGAATTTCCATGATTCGTAATGGTGCTAGACAAATAAGCCAACTTTCAGATTGTTCACTTTTGTCCTGCCGCTGAATGCTTTGGGCTTCCTGTGTCACAGCCATCTAATTTAATGCCATCACCCATGTGTTACACGCCTTTTAAACATTGTAAAATCATTCGGTTTATCATTCAATTTTTATATGATTGCTGGTGAAGCTTGCTATTATCAGCTGGAATATTCAGAGGAGATTTGTTTTATTTCTTATTTATTCATAACTGATTATGAAATCACCTGGAGAGCTCATGAATTCTGTGTATTAAAAATATAATGTATCGCCATGCTTTATGAAGCAATGTTTCGGTTATATTTCTAGCATTTCGTTGTTTTAGAAGAACATTCTGGTTTCAAAACAGCTCTTCTTTTGAAATTCCATTTCTACATATTTTCTTACTAGATTTAAGAAATATAGAGAGATACAGAATTCTTAAATTCTTGCTTCCTAAATTGTTTTTTTGTTTTTTTTGCTGAAAATATGAATGTACATTTTCAGTTTATTTTCAGTGTTTCTCAGAATCTAAGGAAAAAAAAAATGGAGAGGAGATAACTGAACACAATAATGATAATAATATGGCGGGTAATGTTTAGTGCTTGTGTGACCTAAAATAAGGTAAAACTTAGTTTTAAATGAGAATGGTTAAGTTTATTGTTTTTATACTCAGTGCTTTTTTTAAACAGATGATCTTATAACAGGAAAAAGATTTAATGCCTTGATATGAGATCATTTCACTTGCCAAGATTATGTTTTGTTCCAGCATATATACATAAACTCACAAACTAAATCTTAGTGGCAATACAGGCAGTCTGTTCTGTTATATTCTAGAAGTACAGCTGTTACATTTGCATTTATTTATGTTAAGAGCTGTTGCATGTTTTTATCATGAACTGCGGTGGAGGGATCATTGTCTGTCTAATTTTGGTAGTTGCCTTTATCATATTTTTGCAAGTAAAAGGTGCAGGTGGAGAATAAAGTAAAACCATAGTTGTATAAAGAATGCACACAAGAATTTAAACATAGAGAGAAAATACTTAAAAATACTTGAGCAATTTTGCTTCATTACTTTACTTACGTATAATTTTGGAAGATTTGTACTTTACTGAAGTATTATTGAAACTAAATACTTCTATTTGTTCTAATTAAATTTCTTAACTACATTTAATACCATACATTTTGATTTAGACCCCATGCTAACTGCTCATTAAAACATTTCCATTTTACTTTTTATATACTTGAGTGTTTGGTTTTTTTACTTTTGCTTCTTTCTTCAACCATTCACTCACTGTTACAGCATTAAGGAAGAGTTTGGCTACATCTTTTGCACAATATGTTTGCTTTAAATGTAAATGAAAAGCCAGAACACATTTAATGTATTTTAGTTCTTCCCTTGAGTTTTCATGTACAAAAACGGATAAAAGTACAGTGCATAGCTAAACAGCAGCAGCCCTCTTACATCCTACTTTTTTTTTCCATATTTTGCAAACACAAGACGTCTACCAGACATGCAGATTAAGTCTAAATTGTGTTGTGTAGTGCAGGACTGTATCTGTATTTCTGCATGACATGCAAATCAGGTTCAGTACTTGGACATCTGACTATGACCCCTTTGGACGTCGATATTCAGTTCAATATTTGAATTGCTGGCTATGAGATTTTTTTGGACATCTGTGCATGTGCAGGACAGGTGTAGAAAACTGGCGAAAGTTAATAAACTGGTCGGGTTGTGTAACGTTCCTATTCTGACTCCTCATGAGATATCTTTTCAACATTCAAAAGATCAATTTGAATCCAAAAATTCTATTACTTGTTCGGGGCCTCATAGCTCCAGTGCAGAACTAATCAGTCATACAGTCCGTACAGTCCTTCTGTTGATTTATCCCATACCCATACTCTTCTCTTTCTGCCATGAAAACTAGAGCAAGTGTGTGATCAGTTGGTATTCATCATGAAATGCAGCGACGCCAGTTAAACATCAGTGGCTTATTATATGGTGTGGACACTTTAAAAAGTTGCTGGCTGAGCTAATCTGCATGCCCTGTCCGCATGATACATCTTCATCCACTTTATTAAACATTATGTCTCCAGTCATATAAATATATAAATATGAGGTTTGGCTGGTGCTTCTGAAACGTGCCATTACAAAGGGGGTTTGGTTACAAAACAAACAAAGTCAAAATGCCCAATCCTGCCTCAGGACCCAACATAAAGAAACATGGTTCGCTCCGTGATGGAGTTGTTTGGAGGGAGCAAAACCATGTTTTCCCTGGGATCAACAAGTAACCAGACAAGCCATTTATTCAAATCAATCCATTTTTTTCTTCCTTTATTTTTTATTTGTATGTTTTAATCATGCGAGGAAACTGTCTGTTGATCTTAACAGGCCCCTTTACCAGCCAATTCTTCATAGGAGCGAGTCCAGAAACATGAGGGCTTCGCAAATCGAGTGGTGCCCAATGGAGACTTGATTTCACGATGATCCATTATCATCAAGCAAATCATACACATGGGCGTTGTTTAGGTGATGATGGTTTCCTCTTGGTATGGTCTTGAAGACAGACTGGCACGCCACACGCTTGAAATTGTGGTGTGGGCAATATTTATAGACAAGAATCCGTCCAACATCTTCTGCACAAATCAGCCATTCACCCACTGTATCATATTTTGGCAGGGGTATGGGAACATCGTGTTTTTATCCAACTGTCTCCTTAGCCACAATGTCATCAAGTAGCCAAGGCATATTATATGTCTTTTAGTTCTTCACTGGAACTTTTATTCATCAAAAAGACGAAAGTATACTGCATAACTAAAAATGGTGCTAGTAGCCCTGTTGAATCCTGCATTTTGACCACATTTTGTCCATGATCTATGTCAGAAAGCAACTGCAGTGTGAGAAACCACATAAGCAATTCTATCTCAGCATCATAGTTCCAAAACAGACCTAAAAAAATCAAACTTTGGACTCTAAACA
This sequence comes from Hydrocynus forskahlii, assembly GCA_037974365.1. Lineage (NCBI taxonomy): Eukaryota > Metazoa > Chordata > Actinopteri > Characiformes > Alestidae > Hydrocynus > Hydrocynus forskahlii. The sequence goes on from JBBPCX010000141.1 coordinate 7,894,441, forward strand.
TCAACTGCATTCGGGTTCAGGGGAACTTTTTTTCACTCCTTTAATTTTATTATTGAGTCTCATTATTACGGAAACAAAAGAGAAAGGCCGACAATCTGCGCATCAGCATCCATAAGTATTACAGCAAATTAAAAGTTAACATGCAAAGACACTTTGCTTGTCATTGAAAACACAGCATAACAAAAGTGGAAATGCTCCAGTGTGACATAGCATTGTGAAAAACCCCAGCAACCTTTAGATTGCTCTCTGCCTTTCATGTTTTACACTGAGTCAGACAACACATGTTCAATTTACAAGTGCACTCCAAGTGTCAGTCGCTATTGGGCCCTACTGCCATTGTCATAACCTTTTTAAGACTTGAAAAAAACAAAAACTGCCCCCTGGCCTCCCCCCAAAAAAGACAAAGAAATATGTCAGCCAAGCCTTTGATTGTTAAACTAAATGACAGCACTTATTTTAAGCCTTTTTACAGGATTCTCTTGAACATTGATAAGTGTACTGATGCATCTAAGTGTATTTTTTCATGCTATTCATTTGTACAGTCTCATTACACAATGCAATTTCATAATAAGTATACAATGTTCATGAGTTATTGTATTATATTACTGTCTAAAAAGTGCCATGGATATTAAAATGTGTTCTCTATAAAAGATGTGTATCTGTTTTTACTTCACAAATATTACTGGACATAATTGTGTTTTGTTCTATATTTTATTAATGTGGGAATGATGGAAAAAGTGGATTTGTGTGCATTAAGTCATTATATATCACATCAGCAGTGAGGTCCAGCCATTACTAAAATAAAAATTGACAGTCTGTGCACTGATCTATTCAATCCATATATAAGGATCTTCTAAAATCAAATCTGAGATTGACATTCTGAGTATTGACTTGAACACACACCACAATAACTATTGGTCAAGGTTTTCCATTCCAGCCGTCACTATGTAATTCCATGTACTTCCATGTGGCTATAATTCCACCTTATTGAGCAACTCTTTCTTTTGTGAAGACTTCTAAGCTCATTCAATGTAAACATCACAAAAGAACGGCGAACAAACAGCCAACAAATATCCAATGGTCCTCCAGATAAAGGACAAAAGAAAGGTCATCAATTTTTCTTTCTGTTAACCCAAGCAGGGCAACAATAGTGTGCTATGTGACAGAAAATTGAACATCCCTTTTGTAAGCATATCTGCTGTGCTCAGTACAAGGATACACTCCCATGAATCCGCTTTGTGTGAAATGTTTGTTTGTTTTAAAATGCTATGAATGCATATGGATTTCTACAACTTTTAATATCTCATTTTACAACAGTGTCTCATTTCTTACCCGTGGATTTTGGAGCAAAAAATTGTGCCCACTTGTCTTTATTTGAGTTTGAGTCCTAAAATTCGTCAACATTTTTTACTCCCTATGAGATTTTTCAGACAGCAATTTCGATAGCGTGCCAAATTAAAAGTATAATCAAAATATGGTTTTCCATTTTTTGTCTATTTTTATTTCTTTATGTAAAGCCAGCTGGGCTTGGCACTGTGGTGAAATTTGAAATGGTCCGAAACGGCTTGGAAAAAATTGTTTTATATTGACTTCTATTGAACGTTAAGGTTTCTCCTTTTCCTGTAAAGTTGCCTTTCAAAGATATGAGGTTTAGTTCTGACAGATGAAAACGGTCAGGAGAAAACGGTTTCTGGAGATGGAATTAACGTTAAACCAACACTACAAATAACTTTTTTTCCACAGCTGTTTGTTTCTCGCAGTACGATTGAGGGATGTTCTTGGGCTTGAGGAAAGGACAGAGCTAATGAGGTTTCCTCTGGGTTTAAAACCACTCTGAATGACCTCATCTCCTGGAAAACGTCAAAACAGGCATCTGTCCATCCTGAAGGAGATGAAACCTCTCGTTCCCACCGCGGTGGATTTATTACTCAGCCACTCCGCAGTGAGAATTGTTTAGCTTGAGCGCAACAGAAACACTGAATTCAAGCACAGGTTGTTATTGGGGCCATAAACTGTCTAGACTGCACTCCCCTCCTTTTCCACCTTCAGTCAGTTTCTGGGTGATAGACATTTGTTTTTATAAGATATATAGAGTCCTCTTTGTGTTACGAAGGACAGAGGAGACATCTTTGTGGGGTCTCCTTTATCTGATTGTTACTGTTGACTAGATAACATTGCTGCTGGAAACGTCGTGATTATATGATCCAGAACACACCAAGAAATGCTGGCTTGCAGATCCTGTGGTCATGTTTATGCTCTTAAAAATAAAAAGTGCCAGAAATGATACCATGGAAGAACCACGTTTGTTTTTCTGAAGAACCTTTCAATGGAGGACTTTTCAAAGAACCATTTTTGGACCTTTTCCAAACAGGTCCATATCAAATAATGTTGTTTTTTTTAAGCAAGATTTGTTTTGCAAAGCCAAGAACGGCTCCTAAGGTGTTCTTTGTTTCGGCAATATGCACAGAAATGTGAGATTTGTTTTGTATATATATATATATATAATGAATTTGTACAGTTTGTTATAGATTTCTTTTATATACAGCCATGTGCAATAGTTTAAACATTCATGGAGCAACCTTAAATATGGCACATTTTTGCAAATTTCAGTGAAGTATCTCAAACAATAAAACATAAAATAGAAAAGAAAAAACGTAATGTATGCACAGTTCTCATACATGTGCTGCATTGATTACAAACACAGAACGTACTGTCCTTATCTCTGTAAGATCAAATATAAATTGGTTAAATCTTAGGCCGTAGTTGGGGCAGCTGGTGGTTTAGTGGTTGTGGCGTTCGCCTCGTCCTGCGATCAGAAAGTTGTGGGTTCCATTTCCAAGAATGCTAAGCACCCCTGAGGTACTCCCCGGGCGTTGTGTTCCTGGTTGGCCGCTGCTTCACTTGGTGAATGGGTTAAATGCATAGGAAGAATTTGTGGTGACTTCACTTTCAGTTAGCTTGTATCATTATATATATGCAGATTATGTGTGCTTATTTACACGTTTCATTCAATGAGACATAATTATATAAAGTTGTGTATACTGAGCCATTCTCACACCTTTCAGGCTTCAAGACAGTCTATAAGCATCATATCCATGTGTGTATCCATGTATATGCCTCATATTCATATCCGTGTATTGCCTTTAATGGAAACAAGCTTCGAATGTCTGGTGAAGGGAGTCGAAATGGGCTTTCCTCCCACCCTCCTAACTCAATTAGATTTTAGGGCTATCAATCCTTTTTGCGGTAGTGTAAGACATAAACAGTTGACAGGCAGAAAGAAGGAGGAATGTATTGGAAGTGGCAGGGCCTTCTATTGTGGAAGGCAGTAAATTCCTTCTCTCTGAGCACTTACCACTCTGGCATTATGCAGACGGAAGTGGGGGTTCAAGTATTACAATTTTTTTGAGGTGTGAAATTTTTTTAAACCACATCCATTCTGAGGGAGCACTTCTTCTGCACAATTAGCAAGCCGTTACAATCGTTTGGCAAAGCCTTCTGAGATTTCAATGACATCTCAGTCTTTGCTAGCAAAACCCTTAAGATGATCAGTCTAAAAAGGCCAAAGTCCATAGTTGTCTCTGAAATAGGCTAACTGTGACCTAAGACTTAACCGATATATATTTGATCTTACAGAGATAAGGACCCTGTGTTCTGTGTTGGTAATCAATGCAGCAGATGTATGGACAGTGCATACACTACATTTGAGCTTATATTTTATGTTTTATTGTTTTTTTTTCAGTGAGAGGCGATAGGTAACTAAATTGCCAGAGTTAAGTTTGTTCCTTGTTAACCATGGATGTCAACTGTTGTGTGTACCTGTACATAAAAGAAATATATAACAAACTGTCCTAAAAAGTAAATATTCATTTAGCATAGCCGTATATGAACTGACCATTCTGTCGGCCCATTCATTAAAACCTGTAAATGATTAAAAAAAAAAAGCAAATACAAACAATATAT
>JBBPCX010000141.1:7898503-7939744 GCA_037974365.1 Hydrocynus forskahlii
GTTTGTATTTGCTTTTTTTTTATACATAAAGGATTTTTTTTGCACATTTGCAAGTGCCACACACATTATAGACACATAATGTGTGTAAAATATGTAAAATCAATTTTGATAGCATCCCAAATTAAATGTATGATCAAAATACACCTATCCATTTTTTGTCATTTTTACTGGGCTTTACACTGTGTAGAAATGTAATGACATATCTTCCTCCCTCTTTACCTGTCTGTCTACCCTCCTTCCCTCTTTACCACTCTGTCTCTCTCTCCTCCCTCTTTATCCCTCTTTCTCCTGCCTCCCTCTTTACCTCTTTATCTCTCTTTCTCCTGCCTCCTTCTTTACCTCGCTCTCTTCTCCCTCATTCCTGCTTTACCTTTCTGCGTCTCTTTTTTCTCCCTCTTTACCTTTCTCTCTTCTCCCTCTCTCCCTCTTTTTTCCTCTTTCTCTCTCCTCCCTCTCTGCCTCTTTACCTCTCTGTCTCTCTCCTCCCTCCCTCCCTCTCTCTTTACCTCTCTGTCCTCCCTTCCTCCCTCCATCTTTACCTGTCTCTCTCTCCCTGTCTCTCTTGCTCTACTTCTGTGTATCTCTCTCTTCTCCCTCCCTCTTTACCTCTCCTCCTCTGTCTCTCTCTTCCTCTCTGTCTACCTCCCTCCCTCTTTACCTCTCTGTCTCTCTCCCTCTGTGTACCTCTCTACTCCCTCCCTCTTTACTTGTCTCTCTTCTCCCTCCCTCTACCACTCTTTCTCTCCCTTCCCCTGTCTTTCTCTCACCTCCTCTGTCTCTCTCTCTCTCTCTCTCTCTCTCTCTCTGATTCTCTCTCTCTCTCTCTCTCTCCCTCTCTCTACCTCTCTCTCTCTCCTCCCTCCTGCTCTGTTTGGCTATCTCGGCCCGCACGCCCCGCCCCCTCCTCTCACTCTGCTTTTCTCATCAATGAATCCCTATTTGAATAATGTGTAAGCACTTGGCCCGGAGCCAATCAGCTGTCAGAGGGCCGTGATAAATCGCAACGCGTTATTGATAATAATAATTACTTTGACATGCGCATTTCTACTTGAAGGGCTAATTTCCCGGCCTGGGGAGTTTGGAGAGTTTGTGAAGGAGAGGGGTGAGACAGAGTTACTGTTTGCCCCCCAGATGGTTGGTAGAACTCTGCCATGTCTCGACGCAAGCAGTCCAAGCCGCAGCACATCAACTCGGAAGAGCCCACTTCTGAAAACGGTGAGCCAACTAAAACCAGCCCAGCACACACACACGAGGCTGGGTTTATTCTAGAGAGCCTGTATTTTTCATTCAAGTTGCAATCGTACTTTGGCTGGAGCCCCGACCCTCAGGGTTAACTGGGTCCTTTTTTAATTAGCTTCCTTGCAAACTTTGATGCTGGCGTGTGAGCTGTGTGAGGGCAACGGAGCAACCTTTCTTTGGTTTAATCGGCAGGACTGCCTGGTCTGTGCATCGGTTGGGACTTTTATACAAAAAGTATCGTATTTTTATATTTAAGGTGATATATTGTTAAAATGGACTCATGTTTCACCTCGTTGTTTTTTTTAAGCACTTATATAGCACTGTGCAAATGTTTCACGCATTTTGTAGAACTTGTATGCGTGTGTTTGTAATGCTGAGGTCGGTTTCAGTATGCAACTCTTGTCCTCTTGTTTAGCCTGTTGAGTGTGTGTGTGTAAAGAAGAGTTACTGCAGGGATGCTCATACTTTGAGATTTCTTGGAGAAACTTAAACTAAATCAACCTTTTGAGCCACTTTAACTGGCTCGTTTCTTAAATCTAACCTGTGGGCCAAAGGGGCTTCAGTAATAACCTGTTTTGGAGCCCACCGTTAAAACAAAGGGAACAGGTCGATCCGCACAAAATGTGATTCTGGAACAAAACTGCCCACAAAAGCAGTTTTAACCCCCTCCTCCCAGCACCCAGCTAAAATGCATGACTTTCTTTGGGCTGCATGTGGCGATGGAGACGTGGGGGATGGAAAAGTAACCTAGTCGTGGAGGTGGGGGGTCGATGGCTGTTCACATATGTAAACTATAGTAACTCCATGATCTTTAACTAGACCCTAGGCCTGTTTGACCCCCACTTTCTACTAAGATCAGGCACATACAACTCAAAACTGGATGATTAAACACAAATCGCTTGCAATTATCTGTGCCTAGTTCTTTTTTCTTTACCTGTAATATCCCATAAGAAAATCAAAGAGTTTTTTAAGTAATGTAAGACCACCGCGTGTCACGCTGGGGTCATTCTGTACTAAGTCGTTGCGCCACCTTGTGGAGAAACTGCTCATGTGGCGCACTGTTGTCTGCTGAAGCATCCAGGCGCAAAATGTAACAATTACGAATTGCTTTACGCATATATTTGTCATATATTCTAGGCTCAGTGTCTAGTTTATCTTTTTACTTTTACTGCGTAGATGTAGCCACTGTGTTTTATCCCCTCTGTCTGATTTCGCTTGTAACCTAAGCTGCAAGTTTCGGCTGGGTTTTATGAACTATCCAAAGCCATTTGCAACTTTCGCCCTAATCAAGAAAGCTGATGGGCGATTAAGAAACCCAAGGAATGTTAACAGGTGATCTCCCTCGAAAGGGACATTTGTTTCAAACAATAGGATGAAAAGGTCCGCTAAATTTATAGGATCCGTGATTCAATTTCGCTTGTTATAATTAAGGAGTTTTTTTTAATTGACTTGTTTCAGGTCCAGTGAATGGCGTAGGCAAAGTATCGACACAATACGGGAATACAAATAATGTCCACCATTTATTGGAAATGTTAATGGTACAGTTTAGTTTGGTATTGAGGAATGAGCGTGGATTATCCTTTTATTGGTATTGTGTGTTCCAGAGGCTCCATGACCCTGTTATATCTGGTAAACGGCGCCCTCATCTGGCGAGTCGTTCAAGGCGAATTTTCAGTTCCCTATACACTCCTGTCCTCAGGATTTTGGGACAAAGGCGACAGATCAAATGAAGTCTTTAGCATGGTTATCCTGTAATAGTTTAGTGGTGTATTTCACGTCATTTTTAATAATAAAATGCATATCTCATATGTAACAACTGCCCTTTTAAAATAATGTGCTTCAATTTGTTATTTTCGGCTGCAGGGGTTCTACAAGATGTCCAAACGGAGGAGGATGGAAATGAACTCAAAAGGTGCCGAATGGAAGAGACGAGAGTGTGTGAAAAATGTTGTGCCGAGTTCTTCGATGAAGCAGAATTTCTGGAGCATGAGAGAAATTGCACAAAGAGTCAGCAGGTCGTCATTATGAAGGATGGGGATGGGGGTGAAATACCTCCCGAGTACTCCCAACGCTCCCCTGGAGATTTCCACAATGATCATAGTGATTGCCAGTCCAACAGTAATTCCCAGTCAAAGCACAGCATGGAGTCTGTTGAGACAATGGAGGAGGAGCCGAAGTTGAATGGGAACGGTGACTCAAAACAAGCTCGGGACGATCTATCTGGCAGCCCTGACATGAGCTACTTATCCACCTCTAAATTGCAAGACTCCAATGTAACTCTTAAAACCATGCCTGCAACCACAGTGGCTGTGACGCAACATTCGTCCAGTTCGTCTAGTCAGAAGTCTCCCACACCATCCTCGCAGCAGGATGCCCTGCAAGCGATACCCATGATCCTTGAGCAGCTGGTCAACCTTCAGCAACAGCAACTGCAGCAAATCCAGTTGACTGAGCAGATTAGGATCCAAGTGGCTATGATGGCCCCTCAGAGCCTCCACTCTGCGGTGGGAGCTGCAGTAGATCCACTCAAGGCGCTAGGTGCACACCTTTCCCAGCAACTTTCGGCTGCTGCTGCCCTAATAGGAAAACGAACAGGCTCCCAGAGTTTGTCTTTGGAAGCTCTCAAGCAAGGTAAATTACCTCAATCCAGTGGTGTTGCCACATCACTTTCTGGAGGTGCAGGCTCCATACCCTTGAAGACTGATGTGATAAAAGGACTCCCGGATCTAGCTAGCCGACTCCCAGCCTTGCTTCCTCAGTCGCCAGCAGTTATGGCATTCCAGAGTCCCTTCAGTTCCCTTGCAGCAGGCACTGATCCCTCAAAAAAGGGTAAAAACAAGATTCCTGGCCTAGCAGAGTTGAAGAATGGAGCTGGTGAGCAGATGTTTAAACATAAGTGCAAGTTCTGTGGGAAGACCTTTGGGAATGATAGCGCTCTCCAGATTCATTTACGTTCCCACACTGGTGAAAGGCCATTTAAATGTAACATCTGTGGAAACCGTTTCACTACAAAAGGAAACCTCAAAGTCCATTTCCAGAGGCACAAAGACAAATATCCACACATTAAGATGAATCCACATCCTGTACCAGAGCACCTGGACAACATTCCCACAAACAATGGTATTCCTTATGGTATGTCTGTACCCATGGAGGAATCAAATGTGGACAGCAAACCAGTGCTTGGCCTCCCTTCTGCTGGTCTCCCCCCATCAGTGCTTCAGGGATTCAAGCCTTCATTTGACATTCCTGTAACTGGTGACCCCTACACGCAAAGACCTGGCTCATCTGGTAGTGATGGTGCATCCATTTCCTCAGGCATGCTCAGTCATGAGGTAGGACTGGATCAGAACAAGGAAGCATCAGATGCTCGAGCTAGCCTGCATGTGAATGGCAATGGTCTCTCTGGTGAAAATGGGTCTGGCACTGCCAAACTTCAGCAGATGGTTGATGGCTTGGAGAAGAGGACCAATGACCCCAATGAATGTGTGATCTGCCACAGAGTCTTGAGCTGCCAGAGTTCTCTCAAGATGCATTACCGCACACACACTGGTGAGCGGCCCTACAAGTGTAAGATATGTGGGAGGGCCTTTTCTACCAAGGGCAATCTTAAGGCTCACTATGGTGTCCATAGGGCCAACACTCCGCTTAAGATGCAGCACTCATGTCCTATTTGCCAAAAGAAGTTCACCAATGCTGTTGTGCTGCAGCAGCACATTAGAATGCATATGGGTGGCCAGATTCCCAACACTCCATTACCTGAGAGCCAGTATGAAAACCCCGAAGCAATGGATTCCAGTTTGACTGAGGAGAAGAACATTGACGTTAGTGGGCTTGAGGATGGCATGGAGGATCAAGATTTGGATTTAGACAGTCAGGAGAGACATGATGCCCCTGAGCCTAGTCCTGTACCTGTTACAAAGGATCAGCCCTTCAATGGCTCACCAGTAATGTTCTCTGGTATCACTGCTCTAGAAAATCATATGAAAAGCCTCACATCAGCCCTGAATTTGCAGCGACAGAGCAGCACTACATCAGAGAGTGATGGCGGTCCCAAAGAATCGCCAACACCCGGGGAGCCCGAATACAAAGATGGACGAAGCCCAACTGTGTCGGATTCTGTCTCTTACCACACTTCTTCTCCAGTGGATGGACAGCTGGAGAATGGACAGACGAAGCCTTCAGAATCTGCAAACCAAGATGGTGGAACTGGGGCCAAAGCCAGAACTGACTCTGAAGGTGGAGTTCAAGATTTTAGTGAAACAAATGGAGCGCTGGACTTGACTTCAAGTTTCACCACAAAAGCAATCAAAGAAGAACCTGGCCTGTCCTACTCAAATGGCGAATATTGTAAGTTGGCATGCAATTACTCGCTTCATTTAAATTTGACCTGTCTTTGACCATATGAAACATTTAAATACATGTACTTTTTTTTTTTTTTTTTTTTTGCTTTGCAGCTGCAGGTCACATGCCGTTCATGAGGGTGCCTCCGAGCCTGGTCAAACTGGAAATGCAGATTCCACCTGAGAATCCAATGAGTGCCCATCAGTACAGTTCCCAGTTGCCCCAGGGCACAGGCACACCTCCCCCCAGCTCTAGTGCCCCCCGCCGCTCTGCCAAGCAACATCTGTGCAACGTATGTGGCAAGAACTTTTCCTCTGCCAGTGCACTGCAGATCCACGAACGTACACACACTGGAGAGAAGCCTTTTGCTTGCACCATCTGTGGCCGAGCTTTTACCACAAAAGGAAATCTCAAGGTAATCCTCAAATACGAAGACATCTTTAACTTGGTATTTATAATGGTCAAAATAAAATTTGGTCAAAATATTTAATTTGATCTCCACCTATTTTACAGGTACATGTTGGAACACATATGTGGAATAATTCAACAAGGCGTGGCCAGCGTCTGTCCTTGGACAACCCAATGGCGTTGGTGGCCATGGGTACTGAACCCAAGATGATGCCAGACATGTTGCAGCCCCCAAAAGACCTGATCCCCTCACCCATGAACTTTGACCCATCCGTATGGAATCAATATGCTGCTGCTTTCACAAATGGGCTGACCATGAAAACCAACGAGATCTCGGTCATCCAAAATGGAGGCATCCCACTCCCTGGAAGTCTAGCTGGAGGCCCTTTGGTTGGCTCTACAGGAGGACTGAAGATGGACTCCTCCCATTCGAGCATTCCAGCTGCAGTTGCTGAAATGGAAAAGAGTGGTTCGGAGAGTGTAGTAAAATCCCAATTTCCACATTTTATGGAGGAGGGCAAAGTGAATTAAGACCACACAAGACTTTCCCCCGGCTATTTGGATAACTTTGTCCAGATTCTCAATGGGTACAATCAAATCCAGTCCTTTGCATTGGTTTTCATTTAGTAGTTGCTTTTTGCAAAGCCTCATCAAATTCATGTACTGAAATGGGCAGCTCTCAGATTTTTGTTTTTCTCCCCTGACTTCACCTAAGTATTAGTGTTACCTTAGCCAAACCTGATGTAACTACTGTAGTTGTTACTGTTTTTCTGATATATGCGGGTATTTGTCAGTTAATGTTTCTAAAAGGTTGAATGTAAGTTTTACTTGAAACAGCTTTATTCCAGAACTGTCCTGCTAGTGAGAACTTGTGTGATCTGTTAAAACACATTTGCCACCTCTCGCAAGGTACTTTGTTGTGGGTCATGGTTTCTCTATTTTAACAATGGACTGTCCCTGCCACATGGCTCATCGCTCCTGTCAATTTTTGCTTTTGTTGAAGTTATGCTCCATCATGACCTCCAAGGCACATTATTTCACAGGTAATCTAATCGAGCGGTGTAGCATAGATGTAGAACAGCTTGCTGGCGTTCCTGTTTCCAGGCTCACCTTTTAGTGACCGGGAAACTTGGCTTTGTAGATGTTTTGGAAAGGAGTTCATATTAAATTATTCTGTTGGTTCTAAATGTAGTTTCTATCTGCTCTACCAAAAATGTAACTTGTTAAGTGCCTAAGTGGTGCAGTTTTTTTTTTTAAATTAAAGTAAAAAGCACCACATGATTGTAATGAAGGTTCTTTTGAGTATCTTTTTTATGACCAAATGTACTATATATATATTATTTTTTTTTTTGCATGTAGCCTTAGACTGAGAAATGCATCAACATTCAACCCCCCATTATGTCCAGCATTAGTTTCAGATGGCATTCGGCCCTTCTCGTCATCTATTCAGGTTACTAGGACTGAACAACCTGCTTTTGAAGCCTTTTTGGTCTTCTGAGGGCCAGTATAATGCTGTAACGCTCGACCCCTGCACTTTATTTCTCTACATTTTGCAAAGATCTGAGATTTTTAACTCTACTGTTTGTTGATCCAGGGAGCTGTTTGTTTGTTTTTTTCTACATGCGTTCGTGTAGCTGTCTGGTCAGAATATGCTGTTGTATGCTTGTTTTGGCCAACATGGTGTGTTGCTGCAATTCTGTGAGCGTCAGATAAAATTCAGTCCCTGATTATTGGCCAGTGGCTGCTTCCTTGTCCCCTTTTCCCCCTTTCCCCAACTGATATGGATGTATCCTTAAATCAGATTTCTAGCATCACTTGGATCAAACTTCTACCTCATGCCTTTCTTGTTCTTACTCTACTGATTGAACTGTGTTTTGCTGCCATGTGTCCTGAGTAAGTGATGTTATGGTTACAGTAATTCCATAACCTGCTGATTTTTTTTTAAGCAATGTAATGAATGTATCATGGGACACTTTGCACAACACTTGCTCAGAATAAACAAAGACTCCTGTACAGTCTCTTTATGCATTTGCCCAGTTGTGCCTTTTCATGATTTTTCGAGAAACATCTTGGTTCAAGAGGCGTCAGCTCTTGCTTCAAGGGGTCTTGTATGGTCCTTCAGACGTTGAGTCTGTATTAGGGGTGTTTACAGTGTAGATGTTTTGTAAATGTTTGCTTTCCCCCCCCCTCCTTTTTTTTCAATAAAAGTGAGGATTTTGAAATAAGCCTTGTTATTTCACACTCGCAATGCACTTGCACTGACTAAATTCTTCAAGCCAATACAGGTTACTTGGTGAGCTATCTGAACTTTTCTAACAATCAAGTTTAGGTAGGTTTTCCCTAATCAGTATAGCTTTTCTGTCTCCATTATCCAGTTCATCCCAAATGTGTTGAGGTTAGGGCTCTGTGCAAATCAGTCAAGTTCTTTTACACAAAACTCATCCAACCATGTCTTAATGGACTTGCTTTGTGCACTGTGGCACGGTCATGCTGGAGTAGAAAAGGTTCCTCTGGAAACTCCACAAAGTTAGAAGCATGGTGTCCAAAATGTGTAAGTGTAAAATGTCCATTTGTCACAACAGCACACAATGTGACATTGTTCTCTGTATTTAACCCATTCACCAAGTGAGGCAATGGCTGGCCAATGCCGCAGTACCCACGGAGTAGTGTGTGGGGACAGAACCTGGCTCAGTGGTGTCCCTAACAGTGCTTGGATTTGAACCCATCACACTCTGATCGCATGGGCAACTCCCTAACCACAAGGGCACCACCTTCTGAGGCATTAAAATTACCCTTCACTAGAAGTAAGGAGGCCTGGCGCAAACCCTGGAAAACAGGTGTCCCAATACTTTTGGCCACATGGTGTGTATTCGTCCGTCTGGTTCCACGGAGAGGAGCGAGCAGGCAGGCTCAGCCTCCGCCCAGAAGTGTCAGCCCCTTACAATGGCAGGCATGGCGGACAATATCCCTCTGCAGCCGGTGCGACACAAAAAACGACACGACAACAAGCACAAAAATGGGTAAGAGACCAAAGCAAATGTATGTCACATCAATTTACGAGAGGCATCAGTTCGAAAAACTCGCTAGTTTCGTTAGCTTGGTGGCTAACATCACAGGAGGACGATCGATTTGTGTGTTTATTTATGCTTCGTGAAAAGAAATGGGGCTCGTTTTGTGTTTTCTTACAGAAAAGGCTGAATTTACTTTCAGGAGAAAGAGAAGAAGGGAGGTATATAGTAAATAGACATTTCTGCTGTCTGTTCATGCTGTCCTGGATACAGAAATTAATTGTTTACTGGCACAGGACAAGCCTGGGCGAGTGTGTGTGGGGAGGATGACTAGTGAACCTCCCTGTTCCGGGTGTTATCAGTTGAAATATTCCCTCTCGTGCTCGTATTTGCTGAAACGCACGACAGGCGACACAGACAGAAATAAATGAATTCAACGCTGTAGTCCCACCTTCACCTTCCAGCCAGGGTGCATTTCTCCAGGCTGTTTTCTCCAGCTGAAGCTCCATTTCAACTGTGAACAGGCCTACACTATATGGACATAAGTATTGGGACACAACTCTTAATTCAGGTGGCCCTTTGCTTCCAGTAAAATGCAATTTTAATGCTCCAGCAAACAAAGACATTTTGGACAATGCCATACTTTCAACTTTGTGGACACAGTTTGGGGAAGACCCTTTTCTATTCTGCAGTGACTGCCCCAGTGCACAAAGCAAGGTCAATAAAGACTTGGTTGGATGAGTTTGGTGTGGAAGAACTTGGCTGGCCTGCACGCAGTCTTGACCTCAACTCCATCCAACACCTTTGGGATGAACTGGAACGGAGATTGTGAGCCAGGTCTTCTCGTCCAACGTCCGTGACTGACCTCATAAATGTTCAACAGGATGAATGGGCACAAATTCCCACAGAAACTCCAAATTCTTGTGGAAAGCCTTCCATGAAGAGTGGAAGCTGTTATAGCTGCAAATGGGGACAAACTTCATATTAAACTCTATGGAGGACAAACTCCATATTAAACTCTATGTAATTGAATTCAATGTCATTAAAGTCCCTGTTGGTGTAATGGTCAGGCGTCCCACTACTTTAGTCCATATATTGTGGGTCTTGTAGGTGTAAAAATACTGTGGGTGCAGGAAGACCGGCCACAAATGCTCTACTGTCCTGCTGTTTTACATGTTTTTTTGTATAATGAACTAACAAACTTACATTTAACACCTACTGGCATCAGATGACACACATTACTACCCAGGTGTACAGGACCAGAAGAAGCCAAAGACCATTTTCTGCTTTCTGAAGCGTTCGCGTGGTCTGAGGACTAGGAATCAGTTTTATTGGATTGTGTTAGACAAACTGGACTTCAGCCCTATGTTTGAGTGCACATCAATACCATCTACACTACAACATGGCATTACTAAGCTGTCAGCAAACATAAATGCATATTTCAGTCATATTTTAACCCACTGGAATGTTTTGATTCACTGTTCCTTTACTAAAGCCTTTACTTTCTAATCATTCATTGTTTATAGCTCTTACACTGTCAAGAACTGGAGAAAAACATCATTACTAAACTATTAACAGACATAATTGCGGGTTTCAGTCATATTTTAACCCACTGGAACGTTTTGGTTCACAGTTTCTTTACTTTCGAATCATTCATTGTTTATAGCTCTTATACCTAGAAGAGCTGGAGAACAGGTTGTCACTATTCAGAGATATTCCAGGCCTGTCGTTTTCATAAGGGCACGACAGTGCTGGCCAGAAGAAGGGATAGCACACTAGATCTTTTACTAAGCCCAGCATTTCACACTAGATCCCACCTGAACCTTTACCAAAACCCTTACGTAAAGATTCTAGACTTAGTACTTGTAGTAACTGAGAAAGCATTGGATGATTACCTGCCAGATGCTTTGTGTGCTGAGGGTAGTATTTATTCAAACATGAGTTGACACATAACTCTGCGCCAAGTCCCTTTGTCTTGTCGATAAGGTTTGTTTGAGAAAGGAGGTGGTTGCCAGATAAAGCGGGTCCAATTTTGCACACGTACATAGCGTGGCTCAAAAACCTTCGTCACCGCTGTAAAGAATTTACAGTATCTGAATGAGAGGACATACACTTCTGATCTGCTTGATAGAGGGCCATGAGGAGGAGAAAGTACTACTGACTTTTGGATTTCTCATTAAAATGATTCTCTGTCGTATCTTGAGATAAGGAATAACTTTAGACCGACTGCTCTCAGGTGCTGCCCGTGGTCGAAATGCTGCGGAATGGGGGATTTTCGTCCTCGGACGGTGTGGTTGGGCCACCCGGAAAAGAGGGAGCAGAGATACCCCCGGAACGTCATAAACAACCAAAAATACAACTTTTTCACCTTCTTACCTGGGGTAAGTCACTTACAGGTTCAGACACTTGATATATTCCTTTGTGTTCCGTATTTTCCTAAATCTGTCTAATCTCCAAAGAGATTTCCTTAAGCAATAGCAAGCCCCTCCTAAAAACATCATTTACGAGTTTTTGTTTAAAAGATAGTATTTGCCTTGCAAATAATGGTTACCTGTTGTACTTCTGTTTAGAGGGACAAATTTGTCTGTTTGGAGGGACACATTTTTGAGTGTAAATGTTATTAATATCTCATTAAATGCATTACATTATAGACTGAAATGTATATGAATGTATACTAGGCCTATAAAATGTATACTAGGCCTATAAAATGTGACAATCTGATGCTTTTAATAATGGTTTGTAATTTGTAATGAAAGTATGGCATGTTATTTTTTGTGAGAATGCAGCTGTAATTGAGCTAGTGTAAAATTATTGTACAAATTTTTATTGATATCTAAAATGTATGTGTTCTTTTCATTTCACTTTCTTGTAGCTCTGTAGACAAGAATGTTGCATTGCTCCAAAATGCAAATTCAGGTCAAATTAGTCACAAATTCTACATTTAGCATTGATGCTGAGGGTGTGATTCTTAAAAAAACTTAAAAAGAGAAACATAGATTTACAGTGACTATAGTAATAGAATTGTGAAGGAACATGCTTTTATTATGTGTGTAAGATGTTGACCTAGACAACTGGATATTGTGTAATAATGATACAGCTGATACGTGTGGATGCCATTGACATCAAGAAAATCCACTTTCAAAACTATTAGCTGGTCAAAATGATGTGGCCATGGAATAATTCCTTCATAGCTTTCATTCACAATGTCTGTATACAGCTGGTGATTTGTCTAGTCAGTGGTTCTCAACTATTAGGCCGGTGTGGGATGCATGTTAAAGAAAATGGCTATATTTTAGAGAAAGATTTTTTTTCCTTTCCAATCTTTGTAATGTTACTGTGGTGGTTCTTCCTCTGGTTCTCTGTATATGGAGAGCCAACAGTGTTTAGCTGCTTAGATACTGCAGCCCTTAATGGTGTTTGGCCCTGCTGCATTGTCCTTTATTCATCATTGTTGGTACAATATTAATCTATCATACCGAAAACAAAAGACTGAAACAGGAAAGATCAGTTTAAGAGGCATGGATGAGCAGCAGCCAGCTAAATGTTAAAAACTTCAGTATCTTCTTTGTTTATGAACTGTAATTAGCTATTAAATCATTCACATGTGGAGGGCGGGTTTGCCACTGTCTTTCACTCCTTTACTTAATATGTCATTTGTGAAATGTATTATTTAAATGTTTTGTTAAATAATTGCAGCTCATTTTGTATTTTTGCATTAAAAAATCAACTTTGGATTTACAATCAGTGCGGATACATCAGGCGGAATTATGAACAATGCATTGAAAAAATGAATGCAAGAATAATTACGTAACTAGCATACACGTATGTGAAAAATATCAGGTGTTGGCATCGGCCCACAATTCCTACTAACCTATGATGTGGAAAAACACACAAGTGAATAAAACAGATGCAGTCATAGTTAGTTCCCTCAGTCAGTACCTACAATTAGACATCCAGTAAACTGATCATAACAACAACTACTTACTCAATACCAAACTTTTGTTGTGTCACTGAATGTCACCCAAAAATAAATTGCTGTGTTTGTAGGTGCTGTTTAACCAGTTCAAGTACTTCTTCAACTTGTACTTTCTGCTCCTGGCCTGCTCTCAGTTTGTGAATGAACTCCGACTAGGAGCCCTGTACACATACTGGGTTCCGCTGGTGAGTCAAAATGTTGTGCTCCCGTGAACGAATTCTGAACTATATCCATGATATTTGCTTCACCTTTATTCGGAGCTTTGTAGGCCTTATTGATTAATTGCCAGTAGCCTTGTTTTTCACAAATATCCCTGCACTGTGAATGCTATGCTTTAATCTTTATTGTAATTTTGGCACAGGGCTTTGTTTTGATTATTACCATTGTGAGGGAAGCTGTTGAAGAAATGCGATGTTTTCTACGGGACAAAGAGGTCAATTCACAGATCTATAGCAAGCTCTCCACAAGAGGTGAGCCATTGTTTTCACTGGAAGACTATGCTGGGTGAGGGATAAGAATATCCCATGGGATGTTTCTGTTATATGCTTTTGATACATTTGGGATAGAAGATTGTATTTAGAAATACATGTGTGTGTTTGTGCTTAATAATTGTATGGTTATATACAATGTACAGAAATAAATCAGCAAAAGACCCTTCTATTAAAAAGGTATTCCACTTTTTTCATAATTATTGTTGTCATTGGTGTAATTCTGTGTTGGTTTACTGTAAGAAATTATATGAGCTTGAATTTTCTTTCTAGCGGTAAATTAGGGGTATAAAATACAAATGAAGACAAAAATACAAATTCTCTTTACTATCTTCTTAGTTTTCATTGTTGATAATGGTGAAACTTGCATATACACAATGGTGCCTTGCATATACCTCTCCACCATGAGTAGATAAAAAAAATGCATTTTAGGCCACAACCTAATCTCAAAATGAACTCATATTTGGTCAGTTCCAAAGGTCCATATCATACATTTTTCTTTTATTTTATTTTCCTCGTGTGATGTTTGTATTCACATTAACACTCAGTACTCAACAAGTGAAAGTTCCATATTATAGTACTTCCCTATTATAGTATCCCTTTTTAAGCAGAAATGCTGAAACATAGAAAGTCTGTGTAACACTACTTGATAGTTTTGCAAGGTTTGAAGTGTGTGTGTAATAATTCAGGCCTGCAGTTCGCACAGTGCTGACTGGTGTACAGCATTGCTTTATAGCTACACCAGCTTTGTAGGTGCAGTGCAATATTAACCAAGCAAACTTTGACAGCAGACATGTCTTGGCTGAACTACTATGTTAAAAGGGCTCAGGGCTTGCTCTGATAATGACATGTATGTTTTAACATTTGTCATTTAGATTCAACTACAGAATACCAGGAGTTAAATACGGCTTCTAATATTGATTAGTTGAGACGTTTTAGCTGCATAAACAAAAGGCCCAGAAAGGCGTGAAGGCTTGTATATAATTTGAAGCAGGAATATAAAAGTATATCATGAGCGGAGGAGGAATGTGTTGCTTTTGACAGCACAAGTCAGAGAGCCTCCAGTGGTTTCTGTCACTCTCTTTACTTTGATCTGGTGGATCTGCTTCCTTATAAACCTGAGGCATTGTAGCCCCACAGTAACTGTTTCCATATAGGTGGCTTATAAAGCTGACTAATGGCATTTTGCTGTGTGGGCTATTTACCTGGGAGGGCCAGTGATTGCCTTGCTTAGGACAACAGGAAACTGTTTCAGAGTTTGACATATTTAAGGTACCTCATCTCCTTTTTTTACCGAGTCACACCATTGAGGTGAGGGTGGAATTTATGATGTTAGCAAACGTGTGGTGTGTCTTAGCGAGCAGCCTCTCAGCACAACAAGACCAAAATTGAAATAAAAATAAAAACAAAAAAAAAAACCAGGTTAAATTCTTAGTGCTCTTTGATTGATGCTTTAAGATCAGGTTTATTTTTGTCAATTGTGACACCTTGGAATCTGTTTTGACATAATATGCATTCAAATATTACTATAAATAATATTACCTTTCTACATTATGTTTTTAGTGCACTCTAGTCTTTAGTATAAATGTAGTATAACCCTTTTGATACCCACAGTGCACACTGAGATGTGTGCATGCTAATGCTTTGCATATGCATCTGTATGAGGTCTCTGCACAGGTTATAGGTCACTGACCTTTTCCAAACAATTTTAGTCGTTCATTTTCAGTGGAATGAGAGAGCTTTCTGCCCTCTCCCAGATCCCAGCACTCTTGTAAAGCCTTATAAAAGCATATTGTTGAAACACAAATGGAGAGCTCACACACTCAAGGCCTGGCATGTCTCAGTGGAATCATTTAAAGTGGGATTGAATCTCTAAATCCATAATTACGGCTCATCATTAAATTAAGCAAATGTCATCATTCAAGTTGCAAAACTTAAGTATAGTTAGAAACACCTACTCTTAGATTTCTATTGTTGACACCGACACCATTAGACATTTTAACACTATTTCAAGTAAAGTCAAAGTTTATTTATAAAGTACCTTGTAAATAAACTTTGACTTGAAATAGTGTTAAGGTTTTCTGATTTCAATAGATTTCAGTATTTTTCCACTATAAATGTTTCTCTTTATTTTCCACTGTAAAATCAGCTCCTATTTATTGTGTGTAATTATATGTTGATGAATGAACAACTGAAAATCATTTTTAAAAAATAGACAAATTTTTTTTGCCAATGATAGTGGTGAAATCATGCAGAATCTTTGCAGTTTTGTCAGAATATTTGATGCTGATTTTTAAATATGAGTTGGTGAAAAATGAATGCTGTTTTTTTCCAAGTGTTGCAGTTTTCTTAATCCCTCTTCTGTCTGTCCCCAGGAACTGTGAAGGTGAAAAGCAGTGGCATCCAGGTTGGAGATCTTATCATCGTTGAAAAGGTTAGTGTGTTAATCAGCTCTGTCTTTGTGGAGGTTTTGAGATCTTGTGACAAATGGAATCTCATCCTCATGAATGCTTTAGCTGTTTACCTGCTTTGGAGATTTGTAATTTGATTCTAAAACCAGCCAAGAAGGCATAACAGGCTTTGTTGTAAAATAAAACTTTTGACCAATTTCTGTATTTAGGGCTTGGCACAAGATTTTTTTTTATTTACCTTATAATGTGCCTCAGAAGAATAAATGTCATAATTGTCAATAATTCAATTCAACACCAGAGCTTTTTTAGATTCCACAAGATATATTGTTTATTTTTTATTTCAGCATAATTGCTCTTAATTAGTTAAATTGAGCTGTCTGTCATTTTGATGGACCGAACCTGGTGGCCCAGGGCCGGTTATTAGTAATCCTGTGTAATTCCTCTCTGGCATTTAGAGCTGCCTTTTGTTCAGCAGTTGGCTTTATGCATTGCAGTCTGCAGCTTATTGTAAGAAGATTGGCTTGTTGGGGATCTCTCTGCAAAGTTGAAACACATGAAATGTGAGAACAGTCCTGAGTCTCCGCTTGCCAGACCAAATTTTCCTCAAATAACTTCAGCTTTACACCAAAAGAGGGCTCTTGAATGTGGGGTGCTCAAAAGTTTGCACCAAGGTGCAAACTGCAAGCTTCCTCAGACCTAATTCTCAAATTTCACTCTAACTACTCAAGACAATTAAGACTTCAGGAGTAAATGTGAAGGAAAATGATCCAA
Organism: Hydrocynus forskahlii; assembly: GCA_037974365.1. Taxonomy (NCBI): domain Eukaryota; kingdom Metazoa; phylum Chordata; class Actinopteri; order Characiformes; family Alestidae; genus Hydrocynus; species Hydrocynus forskahlii. The sequence goes on from JBBPCX010000141.1 coordinate 7,915,146, forward strand.
TTGGGTATTCTGACATGGGTTACATACAGTACCTATATTCAAACCACAGTTTAATTTCATAATGTCTGCTATGTTTGTACTTAAGTTATGTTCAATGATTTAGGGTGTCTGTAGATCAGACTAGTATGGCAAATTCATCTATGTTTGGTTGAGGGAGTGAAGTCAGGGTCACAAAGCGAGTACCATTCAGTCAAGCAGCAAATGGTGTCCGGTGATTTGCTGCAGGGCATATTCTGTAAACAGGGCAAATAGTGGATATGATCAAAGACAAATTTGGTTTACTCCCCCAACCCGGAAGAGCAAGTAAAACTTTTAATGCTGTGCTTTTCTCCTTTAACAGCAGGATTATCCAACAATCCAACAGCTTATATCCAGCTAGTGGTTATTTTTGTCACATCTTATTTTTGAGAAAAGATATAAACAAACTTCACGTTTCAGTTCCCCCTTATTGTTGCTCTGATGAAACAGAATCCAAAATTCAAAATCCAAATTCTCCTTCGTAAATGTCTCAGTCGTCCAACAATAAAGGCAGCATGATACTTGTGATATAGGCATTCCACAACACCACAATACTTTTATCAACTCAGTATCACACAGAAAGCTCCAGTTCCACATGCTGATGCCTTTCACTGTACCTAACATGGATATAATGTCGCAACTACACTGGGGACAAATTTTTGACAAGTTTAAAAAGTTTGTCAAAATGTCAGATGTTGTGTTAGGTAAGATTGGGTTCAGCCATGTCTCTTTGTCTCTTTTTAACCCCCCTCCCTCTTCACTCTAGAATCAACGTGTTCCTGCTGACATGATCTTCCTAAGGACCTCTGAAAGAAATGGTAAACATCTGTCGGTCATTCATCCCAATCTTCCAAATAGAACCAGAGGGGAAGTAGCATGTTGGGGAGAAAAAAAAATTGCAACTACTTTTAGGTAGAGGGATTACTCTAAAGCTTGGACAGGATGTGAATCCACATACAAATTGTTCCCTTTCCAGAGAGATGACATGCTGCACTATAACTTTTCAATCTTTTTTTAATACAAAGCATTGGCCGCATGACTTGTTATGGCATTGAATAATCAAATCTCATCTTGGCTGAGATTTCTTTTTGTCTTTCAAATGGCAAGGTGGCCCAGAGGAAAATCAAGACATGCAAAGTGGCAGAGAAAATCGAAAGAATACACAAAACCAAACAAATGCAAAAGCTTGTGCAGGGACAGAGGGTTGCAGGATCATCTGAATAAACAAATGTAGGGATGTTGAGATGTTGCATTCTAACCATATTGTTGTGTTTTTAAGAAGTCCACTTAAAAGTTGTGGTGTCCATGCACATTTTTTTCAAGAATCAAACTTGGTAGGGGGCTCTTTTGAGAAAAATTTCTGAATTGGAAAAGCACAGCAGTTTCTTTTATGTTTCAAACTAGGCTTGAGTGCCACACATTCAGCATGCATACAACCACAAACAGTTTAAATTTCTTTCCTTTTTTCCTCTTTTTTGCGGGTAGGGGGTGAATAGTCTTGTTGGGATTCCGCCTGACTGAAATTTCCTTTTACTCGGGGGTTAAAGTGGGGAGAGTTGGAGTGTGGGGTGGGGAATGGGCTTGCTTGATGTGCTGGTTTTACGGGAAGGGGAGCATTGTTATCTACCCTACAGATGGAGGCCATTAGGTCAATTATGAGAGCCTAGGGTTCCACAGCCTAGCCAGGATGACACATCTTTAAAATGGGGGCAGGGCCTTGCTAACCTACTGCACAAAGCAAACTCCGCTTTCAGAAAAAGTACTGTCTCTTTTTGGTCCCTTAATGTAATACTTTGTACGTGAATTCAGCCAATATATGCAGTGCAAGCACATAGATTTATTTTATGTTTTTATTTCAACTTTATATTATTTATATAACCTAATACACAAGCATGATCAGCTTTCTAGCATGAAAAAATGCTATTTTGCTGTGGAATTATGCTGTGGAGCATAATTCATTTAAGTCTCACGATTTAAATGAATTATGTTCCACAGTGCCTTGTAAAGGTCAACAGTGCAGTTTGCCAGTTTAGATTTTACTACACTTTTCAAAATACTGCTCAGATAAGAACAACATTTTTTTTCTGTGGTTAAAAAATTAAATAGTGTACATAAAATCTCAGTATTGGTACAAGACATGTTTTAATCCACCTGTTCCTCTCCAGGCTCATGCTTTCTGAGAACTGACCAGTTGGATGGAGAAACAGACTGGAAACTGCGCCTCCCAGTGGCCTGCACACAAAGACTGCCAACTGCAGCAGTGAGTCGTCACTGGCAATCCTCAAATATTAATATTCATTCATATTTGTAATTTGAATGATTTTACACTTTTTAGAACTTCCAAAGTATTTTTAGTACATTAAATAGTCCCACTGATGTGCCTGCTTTCAGGACCTTTTACAGATCAGGTCATATGTGTATGCTGAGGAACCTAATATTGACATCCATAACTTCATTGGGACATTCACCAGAGTGAGTGAATTTCTTCTCATATGAATCCAGAGAGCATGAGAAACGGAGCGATTGAAATAATGCAGTTTCTTGACTAAAACTGTTGTTTTGTTAGGAGGATGGAGACCCTCCAGTCAATGAAAGCCTGAGTATTGAGAACACACTCTGGGCCAGCACCGTCATTGCCTCGGGTAAACAAGTTCTATGAATTTACACAGGCTTGATATAAACACTCTGACTAGTTTGTTTTCAGCTGCATTTTGATGTCTTTGTCTGTGATTTGTCCATGTTTGTTATTTTGGAAGTGGTTTGTTTAACATTTCCTAACCACAATTGCACTCGCTGACCCTGAGTTTGCAACCACAGGTACAGTGATTGGGGTGGTGATTTACACTGGCAAAGAGCTCCGCAGTGTCATGAACACCTCCAATCCACGGCATAAGGTACAATTTACGGGGGATTTTTCTACACAGTTTATAAAAATAAATGGTATTACAATAAATAATCTACACCAGTGTTTCCCAACGCTGTTTTCCGGAGGCTGTCAGACAGTCTACATTTTTTTACTCTGTCCCAGCTCGCAACATACGTAAGCCAAGCCATTAAGAACACTGAATACTTTATGCAGGTGTACTGGAAGCTGGGTTAGAGCAAAAATATGGACTCAATTCAGGGCCCCCAAGGATGGAGTTGAGCAAGACTGGTCTTTTTAAAATGAAGAAAATTATAGATACATATTAATGTTCTTAATTTTTTTTTCAGTACTGAAATTTGTATGGTTTGATGTTGCAGATTGGTCTTTTTGACCTGGAAGTAAACTGCCTCACTAAGATTCTGTTCGGAGCCCTGGTGGTGGTGTCTCTGGTCATGGTCGCTCTGCAGCATTTCGCTGGTCGCTGGTACCTCCAGATCTTCCGCTTCCTGCTGCTCTTTTCCAATATAGTGCCCATCAGGTGAGGCTTTACTTCATAATCGTCATAACCATAGTAAACTGCAAACATAGAGTAATTGTTATTGGATGCAGTTGATTTTCTAAGGGGAACTAAGTGTTAATAAGTACACATCCTTTACTGAGAACACATTTCTGTGCATTTTAATGCAAAATTACTGCCTAAACACAGCATAAAATGTGGCCTATGCATAAGTTTTGGCACATTTTATGTTTCATTTTTTCCCCAAAATGATGTAAATACAAGGAAATTATGCACTACAAATGGCAGGGAAAATGCCTATATGTAACAACTTGAATTGCTTGTGTGTTTCGTTTATATTATCAGGTTTACATCATGTCTACTTTGTTGTCCCATCATTTTTCGATTCATTTTTTAATTGTATAGACAATGCTGTAGCTTTTAAGGCAGATATTTTCTATGTTAAATACACAACTGTACTTTTTAGTTTGCGGGTGAACCTGGACATGGGCAAGATGGTATTCAGCTGGATGATCAAAAAAGATTCTAAAATACCCGGAACTGTGGTTCGAGCCAGCACCATCCCAGAGCAGCTTGGACGAATCTCATATCTCCTCACTGATAAGACAGGTGAGCGGCCTCTCTGTGTCATCTGAGGTAATTATTTTATGAGGTTCTGCAAATCATTAGGGAGGTCAGTCACTATTAATAGCATTAGTAATGGAATGATATACTGATTCTTATTCTCACTGTTAATTAGTGACTAACTTTTTAAAACTACCATTTAGCAAAAGAAATGCATTTGAAGTGGGAGTGTCCATCAGCCCTTTCCCTTGAGAAAGGCACATAGGATCGTTTAAAATGTGCATTATTTGCCAACTAAGTTTTGCTGATTTATTTGGAATCAATAGGGTGTATTATTTTTTTTTAAAGGTTGGGTAAAAACGACACAACCCTGTCTTTAACCATGTGAAGGATTTCCTAATGTGTTTTAATATATCAGAAAGCAGAGTGTAATTTCAGTTTGTAGAACTGTGATTTGAATATGCTGGTTTGTCCAAATTGTGAAGCCCTACCACCAGGTATAACTAACTTCTGTCCTTGTGCCTCATACTTCACAACAAAAACACCAACGCAGAAGGGTAAAGGTTATATCTTTCTTCTCAGAGGGGTGTGAGGACACTGTATATTTACATGCAACCAGCCATGCGGCACTGCCAAATGTTTCAGTGTGCTTAAAATTGTGCTGAATTCTTGACAAACCATGTGACTGTGTAAATGTCTGACTAAATTAGTTTGTTGCTCTATAATGGATAATGAGCCCAAGATAACTCCCGTAGTCCAATTTAGATTGTTAATAATAAGAATTAATGTGGAATAATTAATTTGTATTGTTCATTATGTGTTCAAGATGAAAATGGCCATTCAACTTTAAAAGGCCAAACCACATATATGTACTTGAAGTGGACAACACAGCCTTATAAGAATGTCATATACTTTACTGGATAAATGTAAACAAGGAAGCCTTTATACAAATTATTTGAGAAAGTCTCTAAGAAAGTGCAGGAGTGGTAGTTTACTCTACAAATGATTTTATACACTGCACTAAACATGAATGAATGTGCTCTATTTGTAATGAAACATGCTGTTAGTCAGTGTTCTAGATGTACTAGAAATATAGATGAAACACTCAGAAAAGCTTATTGTGACACATATCATGATTTAATTATCATGATGATGATTAATGTCATCATTTTGCCCAACTACACCAGCATTTCTCAACCTACTTGGGCACCATCAGCAGGTCTACATAAAGGACACTGAGAGAACACTGAGTTAGTTCATAAAATACTTGGAGCTGAGCTAGATCAACAGCTGGGATTAACTGAGCATGCAGAGGGAAATTATGCATACAAACTATGCATAGCCTGTCAGAGATTTCGTTATTGTAAATGCATGAACATGGGTAGAAAAATAGTGTGCAGCGCAGTGCATATAAATGCATTGTGTGGTAGTGGCCTAGTGGGTAAAACACTTGCCTGTGTACCTGATGACCACGAAGTTGCAGGTTCAAACTTCCCACTTTTTACCATGAGCAAGACACTTAACCCTCAGTTGCTCCAGGGGGACTATCCCTGTAACTAGTGATTGTAAGTCGCTCTGGATAAGGACGTCTGCCATATACCCTTTTATTTTATTTTATTTATCTACATGGGCATATCCGACAGGCTCTTATTGGGATATTTTAAAATCTGCATTGTCATACAGTCTTTGATAAGGTAAATATTAATTATTATTGTTTTTTTAAATTGAGTTTAATCAAGTAACCAGGACAGATTTACAGTGCGCTGTATGCAATAATGCAGTGGAGGAGCAGCAAAGCTGTTGTTTTTGTAGCTAGATTTATGCTTTGTAATCCAGTGAGCATTTGAGAGTCTAAAATGAAAGCACTGAGCAGTTTTAGGGTGAGAGGTGATAGTGTTGAAGTATTTTTAAGGGTTGTGGACAGTAGTGCAAGCCAGGTTCAGACTTTTCCCATGGGCCTTAGACTGTGTGCTCCAGGCTAAGACATGCCACTTATTGGAACTTTAAATCAAGAGTAAGCCAAAGACCCGTTTCTTAGTCGCCCTTTTAGAATAGGCCTTAAACATTTATAATTTATAACTTCCTAAGAAATGATAGATGCTTTCCCACACATGCGCTGAGAGAGAGCGAGCGAGCGAGCTATGATATAAGTGGTGGACAGCAGAGGCTTGTTTCAGGCCTGGTTAAAACACTCTTGTTAAGCAGAATGGGCCCTGCTGAGGTGTCAGGAAACACTCTAAGCTTTTTGTCGTTAATAAGCCATTAACTTTTTAAACTCCCTCTGTGCATCTGCTTTGGTTTTCTGAGCGAGGGCAGTATAGGCCCACACACATTTCTGATACTCTTAATTTTTAGAGGCATTTCTAACAATAGTACTATCTAAAGTTCCAGCAAGTGTGGCTGTGATCAGTCATTAACTAATGTTACATAGGTATTGCATGTTCATTCTTAATGAACTGTTTTTGTTTGTTTACAACCATAATGAATAACACTGAAACCCTTCTCTGAAAATGATCAGTAATCCACAGTAGCAGGACAGTTCTGATTTGGTCTGAAGAGCTTGCAAAAGATGAAGTTTCCCAATGCCAGCATACTTTTTGAAGTCATTTTCAAAAGAATGAAATTTATGCGAATTTAAGTACACTCTTTCGGTTTATTTGCTGTGTTTAAGGAATGCATTTGAGCAGGATATTGTAAATCTTTTGCTTTCTCACACTTTTGTTTTTTTACCTTTCATTAAAATTTCTGTTACCTGTTTCTAAGATTTAAAACTTTGAACTGCATTGACAGGAAATGTTAAGATATTTCAGCCAAGTTCAGTCATTTTAATCAGATTTCAAGCGCGCATCCAAAACTTTTGACTACAAGGCTGTTAAATGCTTTCCAGCTGGGGCAGTGTCAGTATTAACTTTCGTGTAACACTATACTTTCATGTAACGTTATACTGCACATGCTTGGTTTGTGTCATGTTTAGGGACTTGTTTAATTAGCATTGTCTGGCCAGAACATCATAGTTTGCAATGCCAGCAGTGTTTCCCTTTTTACATCTAATGCATCTTTTGAGCTGCCACAGCAACTTTTTTGTAGTTACTTCAGTTCAGAAAGATTGACAGACAGCCCTTTATCTAGCTAAAGGTTAATTTCCTGATGGTGTTGTTGTTGCAGGGACTCTCACTCAGAACGAAATGGTATTCAGGCGCCTGCATCTTGGAACTGTGGCCTATGGAATGGACTCCATGGATGAGGTGCAGAGTCACGTGTTCAGTGCTTACACTCAGGTAACTAACCACGTTTGTGTTGGCTGCTTGAGCAATTCTGAGCGGGTTTGCCTGAGACATGGTTACAGCTTAATTTTGTTAAATAAAGGCCACATGTTAAAAACATGAAAAGAACATATTATTCATTAAACTACTTTATTGTACACTAGGTCATCAGTATTGCAGTAAACCCCAAGCAAATGTTTCTCACACCTGGCAGTTTATTTAAGTGTTAAAGAAAGCTTGGTGATGAGAAGAAAAAAAGGCTTTTTGTAGTTCTTTAGGAGAGCAGAGCAAGAGGCCATTGCCTTGTGACCCTTACGGACATGTTTTGTTCCTTTGACATCAGAGGTCATTAGAGCAGGAAGCAGGATTTGCCAGCTCTCTGCCTGCTGGTGGCTAATTTAATAACTCTGCAATTAACCCCTGAAACATATGACCTAAAAATAGCCTCAGCAGAACTTATTGTTCATATTTCTCCTATACATCTGGAAGTGTTTACATCTCATTGCTGAACATGTCAGCAAAGGCGCCCAGAAGGGTGTTTGGCTGACAGACACTCTGTCATTTTGTCAGTGGGGTTTGTGAATAGAGTTTACTTTCATTAAAACACCTACATGCCATCAAATTGTAGTTCCAGTTTAAATAACATTGGATCGATATCTTAAAATAATAGGGATGAAACAATCATATATTTTTGGCAAGTTACGATTTCTTTACAGCAGAATTGGCTAATGCATAATTTTCTTAAATGATTAAAAAAATTTACAATTTTTTAGAGAATTCTCATGCTCTGTATAGTGCATGAAAAAAAACCATTCAACGTTATAAACACAACAGGATGCAAAAAATTATAACATACACCTTAAATTACATTATGCAAATATTAAATTTTTCTTTTGATAATTATTGGCCCTTAGATTGTTGTTTAGAGAGATGACAGTCCTGTCTGGGACACACACTAAACCATGGTTTCCTAAATGCAAGTCTGGTATGTTATCCACTGTGCTGTCTGCCCCACACTCTTCTGCAGAGCGTTTACAATTTTAGCGACTTTATTGGGATTAATTGTTATTCATTATTGCCATTTGTTTCTAGTTCAAAATCAGCTAATGTATTAGCCTTTAATTTTGTAAGAAGTGGACAAAACATTGACAAGTTTTAGCTGTTTAAGTCAATTATGCTCCCAGCTAGAAAGGTTTAGCTGCGTGCAGTGGATATACACCATGCTCTGGTGCTGCAAATGCCGTAACTGTAACTGTCTCAAAAGCTATGCTGTAGCGCCACCTTGAGGCCAGTTGTTGCCCAGTTTTATTAACTGGATGAATTAGCATGTGGCGGTCATTTTATTAAGCAATTTCAATATCTTTTTGATGTTTTAACACTAATGCCTTAACCATCAGGCAAAAAAAGAACTGTTTGGCCAAAGTAGGTTTTGCATACTATGCATATTGAGCCATTTATCGATCCAGGTAGCGATTTGGTGTGATTTTCATGAATGAGCAATATGAATTAAAAAAATTATGGACACGAAGAGATATCTGTGTGTGTGTGTGTGTGTGTGTGTGTATATATGTAGTTATCATAATTATTATTATTTTTTTCCTTCATTCTTCTTTCTTTAGCCTCCTCATGATGTCCCAGCCTCTAGAGCGCCACCCACCACTAAGGTGAGAAAGACGATCAGCAGCAGGGTGCATGAGGCAGTGAAGGCCATTGCACTGGTTCACAACGTGACCCCTGTGTACGAGGCGAACGGGGTGACGGACCAGGCAGAGGCTGAGCAGCACTACGAGGACACCTGCAGAGTCTACCAGGCCTCCAGCCCTGATGAGGTAACACTCACCACTGTTTGTTAGCATAACAATACAACGACCTGTTATGCCTTTCAGAGCAGGGCACTGAACATGAATTTTTTTTTTCATCAGGTTTTATAAGCCAGTTTATTTTATTACCAGGTAACGTAGACGGCGACGTAAAGTATTTGATGTAGTTCTTCTTCTGCCAGTTCTTTTACCTTATAGGTTGTAGTCACTGTGAATCTGTAGTTATTAACAGATTCACACTAATCTGTAATCAGTAGTCTCTTCCACTATTCGAACCTCCAGTCCGTTTTTCCCCCCCATTACGCACAAGTTACTGGTCTGAGTCACTCATACGGCAGTGCTGCCATCAGAAACAGTTTTTTTTTGCACCATAGTTTAATGTTTATTCAGCTTGAGGTCCATTTGATTTTAATACCCTGAAACAATAAAAAGTGTGCTTTTTTTAAAACTGAGGATGCAGGGAAAAAACAAGAAGAGAAACGAAAACAATTTTGCAACAGCTACAAATGTAGCATTATTCTTTTAAGCTTTCCTAAGAATCTGCTGGGAAAATCCAACAGCACTGGGGGAGTGGGGGGGGCAGTGACAAACCTTTGGCAGCATGTGGTAGAGTTTGAGGCTCTGCTTTCTCTTGGATTTAAAGTGAAAAAAGGAGTGGAAAAAAAACACCACGAGCAACCAAGAGCTGATGCGAAAGACATATTTACTTTTTATTCATTTGTTTGTTAAAACCTGCCCTTGATTTAAAGAAAAGATTTTGAGATTTGTCAGCCCCTGTGACACAATGGGAAATTGTCCTAGATATACAGAATATGAATGGTTTTTAAGAAATTATATTCATCAGTAAGTTTGTTGTCATTTGTCAGTTCTCTTAGAACTGCTTATCCTCCTATCCCAGTCCTAGAAATATCAAACCTTTACTGTTGGACTTGTCCCTGTTCTTCATAATTGATTTTTATTAGCAACAAGTACAAATTTGTACAAGTACGAATTAAGTTCAGTTGTAAAAATTCAAAATAAAGTCTAATAAGTTGCTAAAACTGTGTTAACAAGGAACGGAATCAGCACTGTAACTGAAAGAAAAAGGACTGAAACGGATTAAAGCACATCTGTTTGTCCTCTTTTTGTTTTGTGGTTACAGCTCCATTGATTCATACCACTGATCAAATATCAAAGTTCCTTCTAATAAGGAGTTTAATCTATGTTTTGTCTTTGTGATTCAGGCTAATGGCTTTGATAATGCAAAAGGTAGATAGTCTGAAAACATTCACTCTTTGAAAGGCCAGGGAGTCTTTGAAAAATACACCGAATTCAGAGATTTTAGATGGAGACTGTTCTGCCTGTTACTGATTTAGCTCTGAGTTCTTTGTTGCTATAGTTATTGATCCCAGTTTAAATCATTCAGTAAGAGTTTCACTGTTTCTTGAGCTGACAGCGAATGGTGGGATGATTCTGAGAAATACTTAGTTTATGTGTCATACCTGAAAAGACGTAGGTTGTGTTGCTTCTCATTGAGCAATATGCAGCATGTGCTCATCTCAGTTAAATTCTGTCTTCCATGCTTTTTTTTCCACATGTTCTTGTTCTCGTGTTTCCTTAGTGTATCTTGAGCCTCATCCATGAACAAAATCTGCGAAATAGATTACCTATTAACATTTCCTCAAACTAAAAATAATAATCTGTGGTTTTGTGTCCTGATTTATTCAACATATGCGCTCCTGTTCATATGATCATTTCTGGGCATTGGGATTAGTTCAAGGTCAGCAGTGGAGTGTGGTTTGGCAGTGACGCAGACGGTCCCCGCCAGACCTACGCGGACACACTCACTACTAATACTGGCGGCTGTTTGCGGTGGCGGCCTTAACCTTAAATGCCTTTTGACTTACTGTGTGTTTCATGCAGCGAGACAGTGACTAAACATACATACTTATACCCATAGGTGTATTTGTAACTGCGTTCCCCACACTTTTCTGTCATAAATGTATACATTTTTCAGGCTGTGGAGGCTGACCTGGAGTTCTACAGATGTCGTTAAGAGCTTACTGTGCGTCCAGAAACTGCATGGCTTAAGGCGTACATAGTTTAAGACTACATATGGGACTTTTTGCCAAGAGAAAATGTTAAAGCATTGCTACAGGCTAGGGTGTTATTTGACCAAAATCGAAACCCGCAAATTGGTGTAATTAATACTTTGTAATTCATTATCATGAGACTGGCCTTACTGCAAAATCGTAGTATATCGTCTTTACCGCTTCACTGTCCCAGATGGGTCTTTCTGTGGGTATTTAGAAGGTAATACAAGTACATACATATTTCATGTAAATCATTCTTTGTCACTGTATTGATTCACTGATGCATTTTTGTACACAACAGAATCATATGATCATAACAGGTTTTGTCAATAAAACAACCAAAAAATCAGAACTATCCATGTATAAGAGTGCAGCAGGGACATGGCTCATTTGTTGACTGTGATGGTTTTGGTCTAGCATTAGAGCCTTTTGGGTTACTTTTGGCCTCTCTCTGCCCATCTGGATGCTGTGCGATATGTCATTAGCAGCTAGTTGCAAAGGGCATAAGAAATAGGGTTTTTGATCTCTCTCTAACTTCTTGTCTGGAAGTTATTGGGCAATAACTTCTGCCTCCCAGAAATGCCCACCTCCCCTTTGAGCATTACACTAATGGATATCATCTGGTTTACCTTATCTTCGTGTGCCAAATGCAAAGAAAGTTTAGTGCAGATTGTTTTGCAGGGCTTGGTTGATAACTTTTTTTTAAAAATTTAATTAGGAAAAGTGAGATTTTGGTTGGGTGTCTGTTTGGTACCCTGACTGATGAAAGTGATGGTATAACTCTTTTTTTATGTAAACCTGGCAATGCTGTTCAAAAGTTAAGAGTCACTGTTTTCAGTTATATAAAACCAATTTGGTTGCAAGCTATTGTATAAAAATACTGTAATTTGCTTGCACTGCGCAATTTCACAAGGACACCAGGAAGCCATAAATGTGACTACGACTCCAGCAGATATTCAGATGTTATTTGGTCAATTTGATAACCAAATTATTTGACAACAATAAAAGCAGATATAATAAATACATTTACCACCCCTATTTAACCATATTTCCATTGATAAACATTTGTTTATCTGGCAGTTTAGCTCTGCACACCAGATTCTTTGGGCAGTTTGAGATCTCCATTCCTTGTGGTCTTATTATCATTTTTTACCATTATTATTATTATTATTAGTTTAGGAATTTCATATTTTGACTTATTTTTTTAAAAACCATTTTACAACTTAATTGTTCATAGAGTTCTTGTAGTAAAAATAAAAATTAAATTGTATAAATGATTAGCATTAATACAGAATAGAAAACTATGAATGTCGCAAGTGGTTGCAAAGTTTTGAACGATACTTAAGTTATCTGTATATATTTATGTCTATTGAACATTTTGTAGTTGTGCCTGAATCGCCATATTCATAAACACACTAATACACGTTTAAGTATTTGTATATTTTTCAAAAGTTTTGCTGGGTGGTTGGATTTACTGCTGCTGTAGTTCCATAATGGTAGTTTCGCTAAAATAAATGTAAGAACTTTAAGCAGCCAGCAATGCTTGCTGTTTTAATCTTGTTAGAATGTTTAGTACTTAATTTGCTGGTGACAACATGCAGTAAGTAAGATGTTTACTCTTAACTCCCTGTTTCTCTTTCATGCGCTAGGTGTCTCTGGTGCAGTGGACAGAGAGTGTGGGTCTAACCCTGGTGGGAAGAGATCAGTCTTCCATGCAGCTGAGGACCCCTAGTGGACAAATCCTCAATTTCACCATCCTGCAGATTTTCCCCTTCACTTATGAGAGCAAGCGCATGGGAATCATAGTGCGGGTGAATATTGTTTTTCGCACTATGCCATTTCACTACATGTAAATAATACAGCTTTCAAAATAATGAAGCTTTATTAGTCTGCTTATTTTTTTAAAACTCCGTAACAGAATTTTGGAGATATCTATCATATTCATTTGCAAACTTCCATGGAAGGAGACCCCACACAGTCTCTCACAATCTAGACTTGGTCATCTGGGAAAGCTGTTCCCCTCCTCTGAACCTGATGACTAACTCTATCCAAGAGAATATAGCTGACTATTGTTGCTGGCTTGGACTGGAGCCTGTATTAGTGTATTTCAGGAAACTAGTAATTAATGTGGGCTTCCTTTTCATATCCTTTCAGACACCTTCAAGGACTCTCAAGGACGCCCAAAATAAATCATTTAACTGCTGAGTGAAAAACAAGATATCTTGAAGTACCTTGGTTCATGAAGTTGTTTTACCTACTCATTACAGTGTAACAGTCATTTTAATGAATAATATTACTATTAATGCAGCATTGCTTCACAAACCTGTTTACAAATACAAGTGGTTCTCACAACTCAAGTCTATGTAAAATCTTCTCTTCGGATCACTTGTAATCATTAAAGAATTATAAAATGTATGGTTAATATTTTAGTGAAAAATATGCAATAATAAAAGGACAGTACACAATACACATGTGTTAGATGTGTTCGGTGGACTTAGATGACAGGTACCAGATTTCAGTTTTGTTGCCATGTTCTAGATACCGAAGAATCAAAAGCTAATCCATTTTTGATATAGACATGGTAAAAAATTTTTAAAGGGTGCCTACAAACTAACATCATAAGATGTGCACAAGTGTTGCATATTTAGAGTCTTTATGAACAGCTTGTACCAGCAATCACATTTGATGATTAATTCGAGGGCATTCAAATCTTTCATGAAACTTATTAGTGGTGTTCTTAACTGGCCATGATGCTTCAGAACACTATTATATGTTGTGATATCCTGATGTAGGTAGCGTTTAGATAAAATGTTACTGACATTTTGATATCATAAACACATGTTCTTGTTTTTCATTCTAGGATGAATCCACTGGAGAGATTACCTTTTACATGAAGGGCGCTGACGTTGTGATGTCTGGTATAGTTCAGTATAATGACTGGCTTGAAGAAGAGGTATTTTCTTTATTTTCACAGAACTAGAGATATAATAAAATATTGTAGCATCTTTTGATGCTACAGAGTGACTTTATGCTGTGTGTCTCAGTGTGGAAACATGGCCCGTGAGGGATTGCGAGTGTTGGTGGTGGCCAAGAAATCCCTGACAGAAGAGCAGTACCAAGACTTTGAGGTGAGGGCTCAGTAATTTGTTATAAACAGGTTTCCCATGGGTCCTTGAAATCCTTGAAAGTTTGTCAATCTGAACAAATAAGTTCAATACCCTGGAAAGTTTTTGAAAACAAGCATAAAAAGACACTGTCCTTGAAAGTCCTTGAATATTTTTTGGGAATTGAAATTTCATGGATGACAACTGCTGTCAACGTGTTATTATTTTGCCACCACAAGTTTGTTTAAAATTATGCCTATGCCGACTTTTAATTTGCGAAAGTTCATTTGTTCTTCTTCTGTAGATTTTTGGCACTATATTCTTGTTTGCTGTATGTAGTCAATATAACGTGTGCGTAGCCGCTTGCAGAGCAAGCACACTATTGTTCTTCTAAAGTTTTATCTTTATTTTTATTCCGTTCACCCGTTTTTTGGCCCGCTACTCCTGCCAGGGCTTTCGAGATAGAGACACTGTTCCAACTCTGACATGTCGAATAGCGTGCTTGTTCACAGCTTTTTACTCCGCCTTGTCGTTCGTTCGTTATTTCCGTTTTTCCGGTGAAAAATTTCCCGGGCTCATCTTTCTGATAGTCTTGCTCAGACACGCTTTGTCCGAAACCCACCAAACTTCATGTGATACCTCAGGCCAACTTCCCCGACACACAAACGTGGTTGGTGATGACCTGCACTTGCTTTTCCTTGTCTTTTGCTCATCCCTTTTTCCCCCATTCACTTGCATTCATTTTTAACCCCATTGAAATGAATGCAGTTTCAGAGAGAAGAAACTTTCAGGCTCCATACAGTGACCAAACCTTATGAAATTTCATATGAGACCTCAGGCCACGCCCCCACACCCACCTGTTTAAACTGAACTATATGGCCAAAAGCAATGGGACACACCTGTTTAAACTAAACTATATGGACAAAAGTATTGAGACACACCTGTTTAAACTGAACAATATGGCCAGAAGTATTAGGACAGAGCGGTTTCTGGGTTGTTGCTAAGGCATGAAAGGCAGTTGCTATGGTTTAGGAGATGGTTGCTATGGAGTTTCTAGGGTGTTTCTCGACAGCAGGCCCATTTCAGAATTTCTTCAGGCCACAGCTACAAGTCAACCTCGGGCCTCATCAAGAAGAAGGGGGACAAGAAGAGTCAGACGACTGCTGCATTTGAGCAAGCACACTTTGCATTTTCTCTGCGAAAATGCGGTCTAGTTTAAACTAAAATTCCATTAAACAGTAATGTACATCTTTAATGTATGTAGCGTGGATATATCCATGCTTTGTGAATATGAATGTAGGCTATGAATATTATTGACATGAATGTAGGCTATACATTCAGTCCAGTTTCTTGCATTGATTTTGTCCCAACAGCTTCTATGCCATTCACAGTCTTTTTATTGCATTTGCATCTAAAATTGTTTATTGATAACATATTCAGCGGTAGCAGTAGTTAAATGCCGTAAATTTGAGGATATTAGTCCTGGAAAGTCCTTGAAAGGTCCTTGAATTTGATGCTAACCAAGGTGTGGGAACCCTGTATAAAATGAAACCTATAACTATAAGGACAAGAGCTTATGCACTCACAGAACCACTCAAAGGTTTGGCCTAAGTATTTCACTTAGATTATTATCAAAAGGACCAACCCTATGAAATAACGTGAAATTATCCATTACCCAGACCCTTCAAAATAGCCCTCCTTTGCTTTATGCAGCTTTACATGCTTGTCATTCACTAAAGCAGCTTCATAAGGAGCCACCTGGGGTGGCTTTAGGTCACAACGGCTAATTATGAAGAACATACAGAACAATCAGAAGCGTCTGACCTCTGACTAGTACTGTAGAAGACATTCAGAAAGTGTAATTCAAAGTGTAATCTTGCTTTACTTGTAAGTACATGAAATAGATGACATCTGGGACAGAGCTATTAGGAGCTATTTATGGAGGGTTCCCATCACTATTATACGCTATTAGAGGTAGAACACTAGGAGTGCATGGTCAGATTTATCATTTCTCTGGCTGTTGAATTCAGCAGGAAGATGCGGCCGACTGAAAATCAATTGACTCTCAAATAACGCACAGCTCAACTGACCTTCATGTCATTTCGCAGAAGAATCCATACAAAACGGCATGTGGTAAAGTCTTCAGCAAGATGCAGGGTTTGTGATGTGTGTGCAAACTTTGGAAGCCCTCTGTTGAGAGTTATGTACACAGAAACAAGACCACATACTGAGAAACTTGAAAGGAAAAGCCCAGAACCTGTGTTCTCTTGTTTTCTCAGTGTTTACAGTGGAACGGATGTACCCTGCTTGTTTGTAGCTCCCATAGCCAAAATGTCCAGGTGCCGAATTAGTTTTAGATATCCACACTAGTTGCTGAGGAACCATCCAACATCAATAATAGTGTTAAAACAAGAAATTCAGCAACAAGTTTTCCACTGGGGTTGCCACAAAATGTCAGAGTATTGGTTACCCAGTCTATGAATGTGTGTACACACACACACACACACACACACACACACACACACACACACACACACACACCAAGAGACACCCACCCACACACACAAACACTCACACACAAGACTGTTTCTTCTTGCTGTAGCCCTTTTCTCAGTGCTGCAGTGTGTAATTGTGTGTGCAGTGGTGGGCGGTGATGACTCACCGTGTGTGTGACTCACCAAGTGAGAGTGTGTTCCTGTGTGACTCACATGCACATTGTGTTGGCTTTATCTCATTCACTGGTTGAGGGCTGCGCCCTCCAAGCTGCAATTTTGCGTTTGCCAGCTGCATATTATGGCACTGGACATTGCTTAATTTATAGGAGTATTTGTGGGCACATTTTTAGATTGTATCCAACTTAAAAAAAAAAAAAAAAACCAGTCTGGTCTGCTAAATGTTGTGGGATAGTTTACTGTATAGCTCTAGTCTCGTAGACTTGCATGCTACATCATAGCATTGCCATTTGTTTAGTGATACTCAGTGGACCATACTGGTCCTCTGAAGGACTTCTTCAGGTTACAGTTGCTGTGATTTAAACAGCCCTTAAAAGGCTTAAATATGTGTAATAAATAAACAAGGAAAGCTTCAAAAAGACTACATCACGCTTAATATAAAAAATATATATGTAAATGCATATAAATGGATTAAATCTATCCTGTTATCTAACTGAGGTTTGTTGTCAGAGAGACTAGTAAGATCATTTGAAATGTGGGTCATCATGCAAATTGCCAACTAATCATTGCTGAGTAACTGACAAATTGATCACGTTAATCTGTGTAATCATGACAGAACTGTTGTGAATACACATTTGTTTAGTGTTTTTAAAAGTGCTTTCTATGAGATGTTTTCCCTTGGTGAGCCATGATGCTGCTTCTTTTATCAACACAAAAAATAAGGTTTCTCCAAACACCTATAATGTCTTACATGAATCATATTAATGATTACTTTGTATACTTTATTGTTGTATCCCTTGATGTTGTAGTCTTATGCAGGACCCTCCAGTATGCATTATTTGATTTGATAACAATGTATTGATTCTATAGAGCACTTATATACTATACATATACATTTGGCTCAAGTAAATACATTTTTATTGTGCCTGATGCGTCAAAAAAATTCAACTCATAAAATTAGATTTCTGAAACAAAAAACCCAGTCATTTGAGCATGACTGCAGGGACATGCCTGAATGCCTAGTTTTGATCACTGTTCAGTGTTTCTTGTGGATCAGGTTTGGTGTGGCAGTGGGCAAGCAATTTTGTTTTTGTACAATTGTGGGGGGGTTTTGTGTGGGGGTTGTATTGTTTTTTTGTTTTCTTTTTTTGGCAGGAATGGTTTCAGCATGGCGAGCCACCACAGATATTTCACCAGCAGAAGCACTGCTATTGTTTCCAACTAGGGCATTAAACAAGAGTTAAATTTCACCTTTCACTTCTTTGACTGTTACAACAATAATATTATGAGGTGCTGCGAGATTTTGCCATTGAAAGCTAAATATCTGCCTAGTTTAAAAATGTGTTATTTATTGTAAAATATTGTTATGTGCTCTTTTGTATTATTTTCTGTATTCTTCAAACATGTAACCACACGTATTTTTCCCTGGACTCTAGTTTGCGCTGGGCCAGTTTCAACATTTCTTGGAGGCATTTTATAGTGGTTTGGCAAATACCCAGAAATGAGTTTGAGGTTATTTAGTGTCGTATAATCAGAAATGTATGAATGGTTTGTCTCCTGCAGGCTCGCTATGTCCAGGCTAAGCTAAGTGTGCACGACCGCTCTTTGAAGGTTGCCACAGTCATTGAGAGTCTGGAGATGGAGATGGAGTTGTTGTGTCTGACAGGGGTGGAGGACCAGTTGCAGGCTGATGTAAGGCCAACGCTGGAGATTCTGCGTAATGCTGGCATTAAAGTGAGTTTGCAATGAGACAGCTTTTTTGAACTTGCGATCGAAGAAGGATTCAGTAAAAACAGCATGGAAAAGAACATTATGTAAGAATAGTGCTTTCCAACTTTACCATGGACAACAATGTTAACAAAAATATCTAAACTCACTTACATTATGGTAGGTGAAGAATCCAAAGATATCATCTTTCTGTTTTATTATTAGAGCTCTTAGATTGAAACAGAATGTCTCACCATAGCTTTAGACACCAGATCAATACAAGTCTCTTTAATGACAGAGTTAGACTAACCTCTTTTCTCTCTGGAAAGGTATGGATGCTAACAGGGGACAAACTGGAGACAGCAACCTGCACTGCCAAGAATGCCCACTTGGTGACCCGTAATCAGGACATACATGTCTTTCGGCCGGTAAATGTCTTCAGTGCATTCTTTTAGAACACTGTATGGTACAACCTTGTTTCCAAAAAAAGGAGACTTCGTAAAATAAAATCAGAATGGGATGATTTGCAAATCATCCAAACCCTATATTCAACTGAAATATACAACAGTACAAAGACAACATATTAAACGTTGGGAAAGGGGCATATTTACCACCATGTAGTATCACCTCATTTTTCAACATTCAGTAAATGTTTGTGAACTGAGGCCAGTTGCTGGAGCTTTGACAGTGAAATGTTGCCCCATTCTCGCCTGATTTAGGATTTCAGCTGCTCAATATTTGGGGGTCTCCTCTGTCACATTTTTTTTTCCATGATGCACCTAATGTTTTCGATTGGGTGACACAACTGGACTGCAGGTAGGCAAGTTTAGACCCTGGATTTTTCTACTATAGGGTCATGCTGTTGTAATATGAGCAGAATACAGTTTGGCATCATCTTTCTGAGATAAATGAGACGTCATCATGGATGGCAGCACATGTTGCTCCAAAACCTGTATATATTGTTCAGTATTAAAGCTGCCTTTCCAGATGGGCGAGCAACCCTTTTCATTTGCACTAATTCACACCCCATACTGACACAGATACTGGCTTTGGAACTGTATGATGATGAAAAGCCTTGGACTCGGCTCATCTTAAATGAGCAATGGCCAGAGAAGGTGGCGGCATTTTTGGATCATGTTTATATATGGTTTACTCTTCCCGTAAATGTAAACGTAAACATACTCTTTCTATGGTACAGTTTCTTCTTGCATTTGTGGATGCAGCGACGAACTGTGATCACAGACAGTGCTGCCTGAGGGCCCACAGATCACAGCTATGAAATTTTAGTTTTTGGCCTTGTCTGTTTTGTACAAAGATTTCTCTGGATTCTCTAAATCCTTTAACAAAATCTATTAATGTACCATAGATGATGAAATTCCAAATTCATTGCAGTTTTACCGGAGTATTAAGGAACGTTGTTCTATAAATAAATTGTTGCACTATTTTCAGCCTCACCATCTATACTTCTGTAAGACTTTGCCTCTTTCTAATCTTTTTTTATACCCAGTTATGTTACTGACCTGTTTCCATTTAACATAAAAACAGAAATGTTCCACCAGATCTTTTTTTTTTTTTATTTACATTTTTGTTATTACACTTTTGTTAACCTGCTCCAACTTTTTAAAACAGGTTGCTGGCATAAAACAGAACAATTTCTCAGTTTTAACATTTGATATGTTGTCTTTGTTCTGTTTACAGTTAAATATAGGGTTTGCATAATTTTCTAATCATATTCTGTATTTATTTATATTTTACACAATGTCCCAAATTTTTTGGAAACAGACTTCTAGCTGCACACATCTTCACAAAGGTTGTCCGTGGCAACCATGCCTGAATCAGAAATTTTCTGAGAGCTTTGGAAAGACTGTTTGGCCAATCCTCAAGTCTCCCCATATCACATCAAGATGGCCCCAAAAACATGAAAGGAAACTGAAGTGTTCCATTAGGGCAGTCGAACAGACTGCTGCTACGTTCTCTTGCAGCACTCCACAGCCGTACCTGCACAAGTGCCTGTGCTGGACTTCCCCTATGGCAGGTGGCCAAAGCGGAGGGAGGATCGGCCCTTAGGAAGGTTACGGCCTGCCTACGGCAGCACTGCGGTTCCTGGAAAAAAAGACAATGCCTGGCACGGCTTGAAAACAATCGCACCACTCCCAGAGGCTCGGGGCGCCCAAGAGACCCTGCATCTGGAGCCACTTCCTCCTGGACAACAAATGACATCTGGATAAGAGTCAAAATGTTTTGGATGGTGACAGATGGATGGCTGAAGTGTGTATGTCCAGTGATTAGAAAACATCCTCCCTTGGCCAAGACAGATTTATATAATAGAATGTGAATCCAGCTCTCAAAAGATTGTTTTGCCTTCTTTAATCTTTAAAACAACTTATTAACATGTGTGTGTTTTTGCACTGTTTTTGGAAGGATGTTCTCTTCCACTTCTCTCAGTGCAGGTTTGAAGCAAGTAGTAATAAAAAATATTCTAATTAAAATACTTTTTTACATGCTAATATCCAAAAAACACAACATTCATATTAACAAGGTTAATATGCAGTAATGTGCTTTTCCTTGATGAAGCCCTCATGACCTTTGTGATTTACAAACTCCTGTTTTCCAAAGCCTGATTCAGTGCATTAACCCTTCAGCATCTAAAGGTTCAGGTGGAACAGGTGTAATAACACCACAAGAGTTTTAAAGCCAGTTAAGAATCAGTTATTCCCTACTGCTGCGAACAAGTATTTTTTTTTTGTTCTGTTAATGTTAATACTAAGTCTATCAAAGTTGAGATGTACTATGAACTGTTTTTAAATGCTGTTAACATATTTTCCTATAATTGTTTAATCTAGGCTGAATTATAACCCTTTGTTCTATATGTTGCTATGATAGAATCCATGATTGTTGCCATCTCATTCAATGACAGCTATTGTGATACATTTTAAACAAATCCCTTCAGTGTCTTCAGCAGACTGTATTGAACAATGCATATCCATGAAAGACCTATGGATAAATCAACAAGCAGTAAACTAACAAAAGCAACAGCAAAGTTGCAGTTGCTCACAATAGACATTGGTGATGAAAACTGGAAACTCCGTTCACACTGTGGAAATCATGTAACTTTCGTGTTCAGGGTTCAGATGATGAAAATGATGCACTTAGTAATAAATGCACTCCTATAAATAGCTCAGGTCAGATTTGAGCAAATAAGACACATGGTATGAACCACGATTGAGCTACACAAAATGAGCCACACAAAATAATTCAGTTAATCATGATCAAATAATTCCAAGATTTTTTTTACTCTAGTTAGTATACGTAGTACTGTCTCTTATCTCTTAAAATAATAAAATTTGCATGGCTTCAAAATTGAAAGTTGCCTTCAGCCTTCCCTCAGTGTATTATCTATTTGGTTTACTTCAAACACTCATTTAAGATGGGACACCTAAAACTGCGCTTCCTCTATGAAACTCTTTTCAACCTGAGCGTAGCTGTACTGAAGCTCATGACAGTTAAGCAGTTGGCTTGGGCCATGGCCTTTAACACAGCTGACAGTTGAAGTAAGCAGCTGTACTCTCGTCTTATTGGTGTGGTTTAGCTCTCTTGTTTATTGGGGTGAGATGATTATCTGCATGTCTGTGCGGGTTCTGTCTGTTTACACTGAAGGGTTAGCATATGTATCTGTGTCTTTGTGAGAGCCTGACGGCGTACTCTTCACTATGTTGCAGGTGACCACGCGGAGTGAGGCCCACCTCGAGCTCAACGCTTTCAGGCGGAAACACGACTGTGCTTTAGTGATATCAGGAGACTCTCTTGAGGTAAGCCTCACCACTAAACCCCTGCATTTATGTGCTTGCCACAGACAGTCATAATGTGAAACAACTTTCAGTTCTAACCAGTTGTCTAATTGGCCATGTGATAAATTTATGTACCAAGTTGACAGATCTTCACCACTACTGGGGATATGCTAAGAGCAAGCATATGTTCTTTCCATTTTAACCGAAGAATATCTGTACAATATTTTCATCATATATTTTTGTATGATCATAATGTACAAGTTAAGCAAATAAATGTTACAACTATCTTAAGTTGGTAATTGATTTTGATTAAAAGCTTCTTTAAACACAATACAGTTCTCTAATGATCAGTAAGAGGGAACATTACGATCCTGATTTTAAGTAGCCTATAAATTTTGATATACAATAAAAACTAAAATCTGATAGGCCAAGCCATGTTTGAAGCTGTGCTAAAAGACTCAACATACAGGTTAAATCCCAAAAGCTCCTTGGTCATTGGAGTGTTTAGTAAGTTATTCATTTCTTTGATTCTACACCCGAGCAATGTTTTCAGTATGGCATTGTGCACAGGGGCCAGAATCCAAATGGATATTTGTCAGATATATTGCAAGAGCCCAATTCCTGTGTAGTGCACAATGTAGGGAATTGGTGAGTCCTGATATACAGGGGGATGTACAACACTTTTACTAAAGCAATACGATATTTGTCATGATTTTATCATGAGTAATGGGGTTTTATGTAAGGGAACGTAAGGCACGCATGGACTCTTATATTTTAGTAACCAATTATATCAGCCAATATAGTATAAATGGTTTAAAATTATGTGAACTAAAATACTTTTAAACAGTTAATCATAGCTTTCCTGATTATGATTGGTAATTATGAGTCAAATATGATTAGCAGTTGTCAGTGTCATATTTTTTTTTAACAGTACCAGACAAATAGAACTTGTGTGCATGATCCCTTTCCCTGTTTGCCAATATAGTAAAGATTATGCCCTTCGTTGTCAGTGAGATTTCTAAGCAGTGCTGTCCTGCAGGTGTGTCTCAAGTTCTACGAATACGAGTTCATGGAGCTGGCATGCCAGTGTCCGGCCGTGGTGTGCTGCCGTTGCGCACCCACTCAGAAAGCTCAGATCGTCCGGCTGCTGCAGGAACGCACAGGAAAACTCACCTGTGCTGTCGGTGAGTACACATGCATGCATTAGATGAGGACATTTTCACAAACTAAGCAATAACCAGGGGCCTCATTTATCAAGCGTGCGTAAGCACAGATCTGCACGTAAAGCATGCGTACGATCGTTTTTGCGCAAAGTGTGGAATTTATTAATTTGTACTTGTGCTTAGAAATGTGCGTAAATATACGCACACCTCTGACCACGCGTACGCACAACACCCATGGTAGAATTGCAAAACTGCATGTTCGAATATCGCAACAATGTGACCATCTATTTTGAATGTCATTCGATTCATGATTACTAAATGTATTAGTGAAACTAGCATGAGTAATGCGCATATAAAAGCATACATGGGACATGTGTTCCAAAAGTTAACATGGCTCATCTTGCACTGCTTGAAGATTTGGCAAACCGTGCCTGCCACAGGGAGCGAGGATTCAGAGAGCGAGGATTCAGAGAGCGAGGATTCAGAGAGCGAGGATTCAGGGAGCACGCTGATTTGTTTGCCGAAAGTACAGAATGGCTTATGAGTAGGTAACGCTTTCCGAGACAAATATTATTCGATTTATGTCATGATTTGGGACCTATGCTACAGCGCGAAACAAAATGCACAAAAGCCATACCTGTTCATTTCCAGGTAGCCTACAGTCCACCCTGGGATTTGTGGCCACCGGCACGTTCCAGTGTGAGGTTGGCGATAGATCCGGCATTTCTCAGCCATCTATGTGCAATATTTTGCCAGCAGTGTTGGATGCTATAATCTCCCTGGCCCCAAACTATATTCAGTTTCCTTCCACAAATCCGGCACAAGTGGAAGTTAAGCGGGGATTTCATGCCATCGCTGAATTTCTGAATGTTATAGTGTGATAGGAGCCGTAGGCTGCACCCACATATCGATAAAAGCACCATCCCAGAACGAATATAATTACATGAATAGGAAGGGGTTTAATTCCTAGCTGCTACTTCTGTAACAGAGTTCAATCTCAATCTCGGAAACGTTTCTTTTCTTTGCGCGCTTCTCCATTTTTCCA
>JBBPCX010000141.1:7944750-7979953 GCA_037974365.1 Hydrocynus forskahlii
ACACACACACACACACACACACACTGTCGCACGCTTCCGGAATAACCTCTCCATCTGTCCATACTGTCACACCATTATAGTCCACAAACACTTGTTCGTCTGTACTGTTCTCACTTTTCTTACATTACTAGTGGAAGTATAAATCCACAGAATTGCATTGTATGTGTTTTAACTTGCATCTGAGTTTATTTCTCCTGGGAAGTTCATCTGTTATGTCTGAGAATGTAGAAAGTGTTGTATTATTTAAAAAACACAGGGCATAGTGTAGGTGGTAGAGAGTTTTGAAATTTGCTCTAGACTCTAAACAGTTTTATGATATTGAGTCTAAAAGAACTTCAAACAGTACCGAGACAGGTTTTGACCCACTTGTGGCCAGCCAAGCACTCTTTCCAGAGGCCGAAAATGAGACATTATGAGCTGGTTAATTGATATTGACTCACTCATGACTAACACGGCATAACCCTAGGTTAAATTTGCGTGGTTAACGTGGGACTGTGTTTTTCCCTCCGAGTCTG
Source organism: Hydrocynus forskahlii (assembly GCA_037974365.1). Lineage (NCBI taxonomy): Eukaryota > Metazoa > Chordata > Actinopteri > Characiformes > Alestidae > Hydrocynus > Hydrocynus forskahlii. The sequence continues at coordinate 7,945,266 of JBBPCX010000141.1, forward strand.
TAGTTCTCTTGGCCCAAAGGAGTGCACTGGGTCACCTCAAAACTATTCTTACATGTATTTTTAGATTCTAATCTTATTATAGCCTTTTTACATACGCTACTGTTCTTTTTTTTATTTTTTTTATTGACTCTCAGGGTCCCCCAGATTGTCCACAATTGTGGTCCTTTCCTATGTGTTGGGATTAAGTTAAAATATGGGCCGTCTTGGGATCCCCAAAGACTTGTCTGAAAGCCTTTGCACTAAAGGGCAAATCTTTGGAAGCCATAGTACCTTTGTAAAAAGAAAACATGAATTATTTTAATGAAATGAGAGTAATTTGATAATATTTATTTACATGGAGCAAAAAATTTTTGCGAGCCTTAGGGATAGAAGATCTTTGAGAATCAGCTGGAGAACAACTGTTGTAAGAGAGTGTTATAAACAAAGACAGCACAGTCATGTATAAAGGACATCCCTGCCAAACAGTGGGGAAAGCCTGTGAATTTAAACTAAATGATCCTTGGGAACCAGTGTACAATTTAGAGTTTCCCCTGCTTGATACACACCTGATGCAAATAACCAGGTAATTAATGGAGAGCTTCTGCCTAATTAAAATTGTTGTTTGATTTTAAATGATAGTTCCTAGTGATAGAAACTGCACATCCAGAATATTTCATTTCTCCAAAAGAGGGGCAAAGTCTTGTGTGAAGTGGCAATGAATACAGAAAGTCATTGTGGGATGTGGTTATGAATACAAAAAGTTAATGTGATTATGAGGAATATGAAGACATTATTTTATATAAGATATAGGTCTGTTTCCCATGGCCATGCTGTGCCATTAGGTGCAGACTCAGGTGACTGGTTAGTTTCTTTTCTGTCCGATGTGCTAGGAAATACCTCAGAACTACGTTGGCCACTGGCTACAGACATCACAGAACACTTTGATTTCAGCGGTCACTCTTAACACCAGTCAATCAGACATGAGTTTTAATTGTCAGCAGAGCACTGGTTAGTCATAATCAAGTCTATACTGTGGTGTGTGGCACTATATATATAAGAAGATAAAGAGCCTCATCCACAACTACTACAAAAGACTTCAAGCTGTCATTGATGTTAAAGGCGGCAATACACTGTATTAAGAACTGGGATTTGTAAACTTTTGATCAGGGTCATTTGAGTAGTTTGTGTTGTGATTATGATTTAAAAAGAGTAAACACAGCTGTTTGACAATAGATGGCTTCAGCCAACCCTTAACCATGAGTGAAAGAAAAGTTTTTGTGTTATCATTTATATTCTCTGAAAAATTCTGCCAGGGTATGTAAACTTCTGAGCACAACTGTGTGTGTATGTGTGTATATATATATATATATATATATATATATATATTATGTACTTTTAATTTCGTGGGGGTCGTTACAAAAGTGTGCAATACACTGTTTTTGAATTAGTTACTAGTTATTTAATTAAATGTAATCGCCTAAACATTTTAATCGTTGCCCAGCATGAATATTTATATATATATTTATATATGTGTATATGTATGTATATGTATGTATATTACGACATAGATATAAACTCCTTATATTCCGCCTTATACTGCTAAACTGAAATGTTTTTGCATGTTTATTTTCTTAGGAAGGCAAGCAGGCTTCGCTGGCTGCTGATTTCTCGGTGACTCAGTTCAAGCACTTGGGCAGACTGCTCATGGTACATGGCAGAAACAGCTACAAGAGGTCCGCCGCCCTCAGCCAGTTCGTCATTCACAGGAGCCTCTGTATCAGTACCATGCAGGTAGTGTGTGTGTGCTTCTGTGCTTGTGCAAATACATTACCTAGACAGTTTCTGACTCATACCCAGTAGCAACAAAAAGCACTTTTGTAGAGATTCCTGTTTTCAAGAGCACTGCTTTCACTTTCCAACCTGGGACACCCTTAGGAAAACCATAGTGAACTTTGTTAAAGGTTTGGTTCAGCAGAATAATAAAATACACATATACACACTTTCACAGTTCGATTAACAGTTTGTAATGCAAATTTTGCATCTTTAGTTTAAAACCAGAGATAAATCAACGGATAAATTGAAACCCCTTTTTTCCGACTGAGCATCATTTTCGCTTTCATATCTGAAATTGGACTCCATATATATCTTTGCTGATTATAGACATCTAAAGTAAGTGGAAAATTGTTCAAACGTGATCCTTCACTGAACTATCCCTGTAAACACAGGAACAGTCTTTGTTGAACTTGCCATACTTGGATATAAATGACTGTTTGTTATATGTAACAAAGAGAACACAAATGTAATTTGTTCTCTTCAGCAAACTTACTCCATACATTAAAGCATATCATTCAGTTGTAAGGCATTGGATGCAATTAACTGACTATAGCTTTACACATTATTTGACCTTGACTACTTTGTTAAAGGAATTGTTTAATGATACAGTTTCCTTCCAGCTGACCAGTCAAGGCATGTTTGATATCAAGAATTTGTTTCTTCAGTTTCTTCAGCAGCTGTGAGGCTGATATAAGTGTAAAGTGTCCATTTGTCACACATGAACACTCCACTGCACAGCACACAATGAAATTCTTTTTCTGCATTTGACCCATTCATCTGAGTGGAGCAGTGTGTGGGGATGGTACCCTGCTCAAGGTGGTGGTCCTGGGATTCAAACCCATGGCTTTCAAATAGCAGGGCCAACTCACTTACCACCAGGCCACCAGCTGCCCTTTAAAATGCCCAGTGTGCCCATAAACCTCCTTTTGCAGAGATTAAAAACTGTGAACCAGATTGTTCATTCATCCATGTTTGAACCAACCACAAGCATGAGCTGTAATACCTGAAATTACCCATATTAATAAAAATGTACCATATTAAATTAGTTAATGGGTAGCATATAACTGTATTGTAGTAAATGCATAAAAGCTACTTAGCAAATGTTTGCTGAACTGATGTTATGATATACGTAGTAAAGAATTTGTTCTTGGTTTTTCCCCAGGCCGTCTTCTCCTCCGTTTTCTACTTTGCATCAGTCCCTCTCTATCAAGGCTTTCTCATCATCGGGTGAGTAGCATTTTCACAGAGCCGTGGTGACTCATCTGCACTCGCTGAAATCTCAGTGGTATTCGAATTATGTGCTACATACTACGCTGACATTTGATTTGAGCTGCAGTATTGTTACAGTGAAGAAAGTCACAGTTTGAGCAGTGCTGACTGTACAGAAGTTGACGAACACCAAAGGCCGCTTTGTATCCCTTGAAATTGTGAGGCTTTAGAGCTGAGGTATTCATCGCGTAGGACACTGTTTTGTGTGTATGAGGGTTTCTAAGGCAGTATATGGCACAAAATGAATTTATAGCTGTGAGTCATTCCAGAAAAGCCCTCCATTTTGGAATTTAAAACACTGTCATAGTTTGTCGCTGCAGGAGTAAACAGGTTTTATAAATGTAAATTGCATAAAAATGCTCTAAAACTCTCATACATGAAATACAGAGCAGAGGTTTTGTAAGTACTACTATCAGCAGCAAATGTGTGTTTTTTTTTTCCAGTTAAAAGGAGTTATTAATATGTAGATGGAAGAAAACAGAAGGTTTTTGACCTCTCACTCTAACCATTCTGACTTCTCATTATAGCCATTACTTTAGCTTTAAAAGCTTTGAATATTTATTTTCCTTTTCCTTAAAAGTTGCCACTTCATAAATACAAGCTTCAAACTACGAGCATGTACAAACAGTCAAACAAATAAATAAATAAGCAAGCATTATGGTGTTGTGATTAAAGGTAGTTAAAGATTTGACACCTAGAACATGATCCTGTGTGCAGCTATTCTACAATCTACACCATGTTCCCTGTCTTCTCCCTGGTTTTGGATAAGGATGTGAAATCTGAAGTGGCTATGCTCTATCCTGAACTTTACAAGGACCTCCTGAAGGTATTCGCTATGTTTTGTTTGTCACATTAACAAAGAAAGGCACTTTCTTTTATCACGTACCAACTCAAACCTTTCATTATTTTCAGGGTCGACCGCTGTCCTTTAAAACCTTTCTAATATGGGTCTTGATAAGCATATATCAAGGTAAGCTGATTTTGCGTTTATTTTATTGTTTTGTGCCATATTTTACATGGAGTATGACTAGCACTCTTCACTCGACACACAATTGAGTTCTCCAAATGAGTGCACCATTTACGTCTGCCTCTGAATGAAGTGTGACTTTGTTTGCAAAGGCAGCGTGGAGGCTTGCTAAGAAAACAAGGACTCTTCAAGACGAGAGACAATGTTACAGAACGGACACGCTTGCATGGTGAATTTTTTTTCACCCAAACAAAACCCACGCACGTGTTTTCCTCCCTGGTTTGCTTGAAGAGTTTATTTGTGTCTGAGGTTGCAAACGTTGAATAACCTAAGGTGGTTTTCCACTATTGCCTTTTGTGCCCTTTCGAGGCGTAGCTGGGCAGATCTAGAGCTACGCCCAAAACCTCTCCTCCCCCGTCTTACTGTTTCTTCTTCCCTCCTGCTTGTTTGGTGTTTGTTTTGTTTATTCTAGCTTTAACAGACAGTTGCCTACAAGTTTTGCTTTTGGGCAATTTTCATTTACCAAGGAATTCCCCTCTTTAATTGATTTACTCAAAAACAAGTTATTTTTGCTCTTCCTGCTTTTTAATATTTGGCTCATGGATTGTTTTGGGTACCTTATTATCTCTTAAGTTGAATACCTTGTATCACATCTCATCCTTCGTATAAAAGTCCCTGGAAGTGTTTTTGTGTCTGATATTACAGATCACAATAACACTTTTGGGGAGGAAGTTCAAAGGGAAGGGAAAAAAGCTAAAAACATGGAAAATCATGCTCTTCCACTTCCTGAAAGAGCAAAAAAATCTAAAACCCACAGGCTTTTTTCTTTGTCAAAAGTTGTTTGTTTTAACTGTAATGCAGAGATATCAGTGACTGAACCAAATATGAACCCTGTTTATAGTGTGACAAGTTTAAACCCTTTCCTCTAAATAATTTCCCCAGCTCCTTTAGGACCTTTAGACTTGGATTAGTTGTGTAATGCCATGTGTAATGTCAGTCTCACATGATGATTATTGACTGCATGAGTTTTTTTGTTTGTTATTCAGTGGTTTGTGATTGACCCTGTTAATGTGTGTTGTTCTGCAGGCAGCATCATCATGTATGGGGCTCTGCTACTGTTTGAGTCAGAATTTGTGCACATTGTGGCCATCTCATTCACTTCACTGATCCTGACCGAGCTGCTGATGGTGGCCCTGACCATCCAGACATGGCACTGGCTCATGATAGTGGCTGAGCTCCTCAGCCTTGCCTGCTACATCGCTTCCCTCGTCTTCTTACACGAGTTTATAGGTGAGAGCCACAAAACACACTGATGTGTGTATACGGTCATTAAAAGTTTGAGTTCATCGTGACACACTGCTTTTAATAAAGGATGGGTTTTGAAATGAAAATAGTTTTTACTTTAGTTTAAATCTGAACTGTTCCTGCTTCACAAAGGTGTACGACTTGGAAAAAAATATTTCATGGTACTTTCAACATTTTAACAATAAGAATACAATAGTTTAATGTTTCTCAGAGGTGAGGGGGAAAAAACAAGTTATCAAATCTTAGAGCTGACAATGAATAATTAGACATAAATCGAGTGAATTATTTCATTTGAACCAATCAGCCCATTAACAAAAAGTCAGAGGCAATTGGAAGAGAGTGTCCTCTGTATTTCTGAAACATCTCACATTTTCGTAATGTCACGATAACGACTAGAATGCATTTCTGCAAGAAAATGCTGAATGCGGTTGCACAATTGCTATGGTACTTATGGTTGTTTCTAGGTGGTTGCTATGGTCATCCTAGGTGGTTACTAATAACAGTTACATTCTGTTGCCTCCAACTTTAGCTTTTAACTTTCTGTGAGGGAACTTTTTGAAGCGGGTGTCTGGTTCCATTCACCACCATAGTGACTCCATGAGCGTCTCACACCAAAGTTCACCTTTAAGGGGGAGTAGGTATGTGTGTGCGCATGACAGGAAGAGATTGAAACAGTGCAGGAAAAAAGTTGCCGTTCAGCAAAACTGGCTTTTACTCTCAAACTTCAGTAAGGCTCTAAAAAAAAAACATATTATTCGTCCACAACGCATGGACAAAAATGGGGGGAACAGAGACAAAAAGCTCAGAGAATCAGAGGAAAAAGCGTAACCAGCCACACTACCCCACTTTACTGTGCTTCAGACACATTTTTTATACAGATAAGATAAAATATGGCCTCAAATCGGCTATCTGAGCTGGCTAGCAGCTTGGCAGCTAACTAGCCGTGCTAAAACAACCATTCACAGGCTCATTATCTTTAAAGGGGACATATTATGCAAAACCCACTTTTTGCATCCTTTTGTATTTGCATTTGGGTCTCTACTGCCCCTGTAAACAGTCCAAGCACGCAAAAAAACCTCCATCCGTTTTCTGTGGGTCAGCTGAAAGATTTTTGTATCAGGAATCATATGCTTCTAGCTATCCTGACGTCAGGATATGGAAATTTGCATAGAACCACCCCTCACCTGTCGAGCCCACACCCACTAGATTAGTTGAAGATCCGCCATTTTTATCTGCTGGTTTTATGAGCACATGCATAAGACGCCGAGTGCAACGGCTATAGGCTGAGGCAAGTCACTCATGAAATGTTGTGTTCATCTTGCTTGGGGTCGAACATATAGGGCTGGATAGCGCAATTTTGCAGTTGCTATGGTAACTGTAGTTGTTACTAGGTGGTTACTATGGTGTTGCTAGGTGTTTACTAATGGTGCAAATCCCTGGCACCTCCAACTTTAACTTTTTAACTTTTAACTTTATGCAGTGTAACTGGTTCCATCCACCACTATGAACAATTTTGACTTGCTGAGACTCTCCAGAACGGAGCATCTCATGGGCCAGCTGGTGGTCTGGTGGTTAGGAGGTTGCCCTCGTGATCGGAATGTCATGGGTTTGAATCCCAGGATTGCTTGTGGTACCACTGAGGTACCCTTGAGCAAGGTACCGTCCCCACACACTGTTCCCCGGATGCTGTGTTGTTGGCTGCCGACTGCATCACTTGGTGAATGGATTGAATGCAGAGGACAAATTGTGTTCACGCGTGACAAATGGACACTTTACACTTACACAAACATGCTCTGAGCCTCTCTATTTACACCTTAAATCCCTTATGGGTGGATTTTGGAAATGGAGTTCCCCTGGATTTTGGAAACAGGTGGGGTGGGATAAGGGGCTCACTGTGTGGATATCGAGATACTCCATTTATTTTTATTATTATTATTATTATTATTATTATTATCATTATTATTATCACAGTAGCACCAAATTAGTAAACATTAATTAAAAACTGTTTTACTTCACAGAAAAAGTAAAAAAAGATTATAAGATATGTATTGCGTTTTGTAATGTATGGATTATCTGCAAAAGATGTCAGATATCTAGTTTTATTTATTTTTTTTAATCTGCGGCAAAAACTGATTTTATTCCTTCTTGCATTAAAAAAATAATTTTATCTTTAAAATGTAATCTTTAAAATGATCTGTGAATAGGAATGGACACCTTATTCTTAATAACATCTCTGAAGGTTTACAGTTTTATTATTAGACAAAAATTAAAGTCTCATTCACTCCTGATACATAGCCTAGTTGTTTTTCTGTCCTTTTTTTATGACAGTTTATGGTATTTCATGCCAGGACAACAGTCAAGGCTTCAGTGGTAGTTATCGCAACATCCCCCTTGCTGTTAAACCGTTTTGACGTCACCGTTTCGTAAGGTACACAGGTGAAAGAATGCATTTGCATTCTTCCATTCCATTCCTCTTTTCCCTAGTGATCTGTTCATCAGCAGTGGCTTTCCCGAATGCTTTACTGTTTCCCTCTGTCAGCACTGCAGCTTGCCAAGCGCCGGTCCCCAAGTCCACAGCCCTTGCCTGTCAGCTCTGCCTGGAATGTGGCTTCACATACTGGGGTGGTGTCAGGGAGTGTGGAGGCCGACCGGTATCCCACACTACCCAGGCATGCCTTGGACACAGTGGTGGACACCACATGGGGGGAAATGCCACAAGCCTTTGCTCATTTCCTGCTAGATAGGCACTCTGGCCAAGGTCTGTGTGTTTGTAAAATTACCTGCCAATGAGATTTTATGAATTATAGCCCTCTTGGTATCCAAAAACCTTGATTATTTCATGGGACAATATTCCATAGGGAAATAATCTTAGTTATGGTTAATAAGCTGCGTATCCAGGCGATGGTTAGCATAATTTTTTGCATCATGTTGCAAACTTGACACATTTTGACAATTCAAAAGAAGGTCTTTCGCATAATCATTTGTGTAGAGTTTTTGGAATTGGTGTAAGCGGGGGTCTTATATGCCTTATTTGTTTACATCTCTATATGGCAAGTGTATGATGGTTATAAATGCAGTTTTCATAACTAATGCTAACATGCTGACTTGTTGCTAGATGCTTTCATTACTACTGCAGCAACTTTGTAGCTCCAGACACCAAACATGTCTTGACTGACCTGAGCAAATTAGAGTTTTGGCTAAACTATTACTTAATTTCCACTTATAAATGTACTTTACATTGTAGGAGACATACATCATGGTTGTATTATACATATCTTATTTATAAGGCATTCAGGGTAACCCATTTTTATATATTTACAGTGTGCTGGATGCTGATGAAGCTGTGTTTATTATGATGGAGAACGGTCAATGAAGCATAACTAGCTACAATAAAGCTTAATTTTGTCTTAAGCTATGTCTGGACACATTTAGCCAAGAATGTGTTGCTGAATCCGTGTGAAGACGGGTAGAGGAGATGATGGATCCATGATGGCGGCAGTGACTGTGTCCAGCCTGGGCATGCGTTCACAGTGCGGGAACAAGAGTGGCCATTGAGTTGTGTCTATGAGGCATTGGAGCTGGGTAATGCTCAGAGTACGAGCCAACACCGGCTGTGTGTGGCACCTGACCACATTAAATAAAGAGCGGTGGGTCATTCAGGGAAGCCTGACTGCTCGTCAGCGTGATGAAAGTTTCCATCGGCCACACAATCAACATTTTTTACCTCATTAACCCCGAGTGTCATTTCTGGTCCAGTATATTTGAGTTTGTGTGCATGTGTGTTTGTGATAGTGTAGAAATACATAAGAACAAGACCACTGTGCCTTCTGGATTGACTGTGGCCCATATGCTATTTTAAACGTGTTCACTGTGCCTGTGGGGTATAAAAGTTTCAGAAATAAATGTGGTCGCTTATTCAGCAGGAATTTAAGAGTTCCACACAAGAGTAGGAGTGAAGCCTTCAGTGAGCGGGTTGTGAGCAAACTTCAGCCATAAGTAGACGTCTAGACACCAATTCCAGACACAAGCCAGGCTGACGCGTCGTCACTTCTTTGTTTGGTAGCTTATACAACATCCAGTTGATTTTTTATGTAGCATGTATTTTTACAGCTGAATTTGATGACTTGGTTTAGGTCTGGGAAATGTTGCCCAAATTATTATCACTTTATTTATCACAGTTTAATTTCAATTTTAAACTAGAATTCTCAGTTTTAAAAGTATTTTTAACTTTTATTCATGATAATGCTGCCAAAGTCATTATGGTGTCTAGAATCTAGTAATCTACTGATCATTTTTATAATAAATCAAACAATCAGAGATTAAACAACCTTCCAGAGGTTTTTATTTAAAAAAAAATTTGCAAGGATGTTGTCAAAATGAATTCATTAAAAGGATAAATGCTTTATTTGAACTAACTGTGTTAATAATGTACTCTTTTTTTTAAGAGTTTAAAATTTTTATTTGATATAACTAATGAAAGCCCTTATTCTGGAATCATTTATCAAGACAAATCACTCACTGAAACAATTCATGTCTCCACGTATCCTCTCTACAGATGTCTACTTCATCACCACACTCTCGTTCGTATGGAAGGTGACCGTCATTACTCTGGTCAGCTGCCTGCCGCTGTACATCCTGAAGTACCTACGCCGACGTTTCTCTCCTCCCAGCTACTCCAAGCTGACCTCCTAGAGCCATTGACCACCCAGAGGCCTGGATCACCATACAAGCCCACTACCCTGGTCCACCACTCCCCTAGGCCAGCTTCAGCACCTCCTGGACCCCTTCGTCTTTCACATCTAACAGAGCTCCAACTCATTTTAGGTCCTTAACTGGAATGCTTTTGCACATGACAAGGAGTTAGTGGTGCAGCTTAAGAATTAATGGTCCTTGTTATGTGTATTATTTTGCAGTGTGGATGACAGTTTTTCAAGCAATATATATATATATGTTTGCTTGCAAAGGCAGGGTACACTCTTCAATTCACTGTGTGGGTGTAGCATTAAAAAAGAATGAGAACCAGAAGGTAATGGATGATTTCATAAAGAATCTGGTCATTTGTGCCACTTGTATTCACAGTGAAGCTATGTAGAAGAGCTACAGGGCCATCTCAGCTGAATCATGAGAGTTTTTTCATGGTGAATTGCTTGAATGAGTCACTTCTAGCGAGAAGAACTAAACACTGTTACTAGGGCTTCTCAAATGTTCATAAAGGACCATGGAAAACATTTGAGAAACATCTGATCACCCCTTTGTTTTCTGCCCTCATCGGTCCTGATTGCAGGTACTTTTATTTCATTTCTATTTATTTCGAGGAGGATGAAAGGGAAAAGAGCTAAAAAGAATTGAGGAGATGAGACATCTGTTGATCTTTACGGCATTTGATTTATGTTCTAGGTTCCAAGGAGAGTACATGATTTGAAAAGTATTACTGGTGAGCGTATTGCTTATATTGTTAACCTAAATGGGTAGACCAGACAGGTTCTGTCTGAAAGAGTGTGTGGGTGTGTGTACATGTGTGGGGCAGGCTTTGAATGTGCACTCGTCACTAAACCTCCAGAACTTAGTATAGTTCAGTTATTTTTATTAGCATGCTGTGCCACTTCTAACAGTGTTGTTTTGGTCAGAACGTAAGGTTACTGAATAGCAGTGGGTCATGTCTAAAGAGCAGGGTGAGTGTAGTGCCACAAACAAAATGCTATTTTGGCTTACGGCTCCCTTTCTGGGTCCTCTTTCTGTTCCCACTCTTGTGGTGGCTTCTGATCTTGTTAGCCATGGGACTCTCTGTCTCTCTCGCGCTGCATGACTGAGCAGAGTTCTGACATTTGGTCAGAGTTCTGACCACTGTTCCCCTGACGAACACCGACTCCCACTCCCAGAGTAATTATGCCTTTAAAGAGAACAGAATACACCTCCTCGCTTTGATGGAGAGTCAAATTGCTTCATGTGTCAACTACTTCTTAAAGGTTTTCTTAAATGTAATTGACCGTCAGCCCGTTGAGGCTCAGTAGTATCAGGTGTGTAAATAATCAGAGTGATCTGAAGTGTGCACTTAACATTTCCTCACTGTGTTTGCTTGTTTGTTTGTGTGCGTGTGCGAGTGTGGATTTATTCAGATGTAACAGTAGTGACAGTCTGCCATGTGTAGTTGAAGGAGTACTTTAACAGGGTGCCATATAGTCTCCTTCTGTCTCTCTCTGTAAATTTTCTCTTTATGTTCATCTGATATACTTTATTTATTATGAAGTTTGCCATCAAAAGTGAACCTCTCTCCATCTCTTAAGACCTTTACATGTGTATTAGGCACATAGTGTCAGATCCAAGTGCAATATAATTAAGTCGAAGAGTTAGAAAACACATGGAATGTGAGCAAAATGAATCAACACTAGAGCAGTCACGTTTCCTTGAAAATTCCACCCCAAAAAAAGGAATGAACTGCATGACTAGAACCATTCAGGCTAAAAGGCCCATGTCTGTTATAGTTATTAGTCACCAAATGAACAATGACTCAAAACAAACATATTTTTGTAGGTGTAGAGCACTAGATAAGGTGCCCTCCAAATCCATTAGGAGCAGTATCCCTTTGGGCCGTTCTGAATTTCTTGCACGAGCTAGAATTTGTACTGGTGTAGTAACGTGGACCTAGATTATGATGGAATGCCATGTCTTTCATGCGACCTCTTTGGTTGTTGCTGTTATCATTTTTATAAATGGCAAGACTACTTTTTATTTGTCAGGGAATTGTGACTTGCTGAATTGTAAATAACAAAAAAAAATGGCTTTTATTTATTAACGTTTCTTATTTGTGTTTTGAAATTGCACTCAATTATTGCAGAACAAAAAAGGGACAAAATGTCAATGAGTCTCAGTAGTGTTGAAATAAAGCAAGTTTTCCTAACGTGGCTTGATTTGGCGGTGTGCTTCTGTTTATAACTGCCTCAGTTTGAGGATTAAACTGGGTGTGTCAGTTACTCAGTGTTTCAAGTTAGCTCTAGTAATAATGGTAAATGAGTTCTTCAGCCTCTGTATAAGCAAAAGGCGTTTGGCAGTGAGCCTGTCATTTAAACAGTTCTGTGTATGTGTTGGATTTGACCAATAGAGGGAGTCTCAGAAGCTAATGGTCAGATTATGCCTCACTGCTAGTCCAGTCCTGAGTGAATTAAAATGGAACAAGAATAAATTCAAATGAACTTTTTTTTGTTATTATGTTACTAATAAAAACTTACAATGTAGTCCCTTTTATTCTGTTTGCAGAATAGAAGTAGAGTAAGTGTATTGACAAGAAATCTTTCTTTTGGGCTTTTTGCCTAGAGCCAAATCCTAAGCAAAACCATAGATTCTGTAACTATATAAAAATTAACAGCCATTTCCTATCATTTCTGTTTTTTTTCCTTACATAAATATCCCTATCGCTTTTCCTGAAAAGTACAAACCATGTAATGTTACAGTGTGGAGGATTATTTAGCTGCTTAGATTCTTGGAAGAACCTTTACTTTGGTAAAGAACTATTGCATGATGTAAATATACCTTTGGCCTTTAGGGAAAGGGGAGAACTAAAATTGTTGCTGGTGAACTATGGCATTGCTCGAAGAAGCCTTTGTGGCACCTTTGCACACACACCAATCAGCCTTAACTTTAAAACCACCTGCCTAATAATGTATTGGTCATCACCTTTAACTCTTTGTCAAATCTATTGTTTCTGTTTTCAACACATCAGCTTCATAAACTGACTGTTTACCCATAACAGATGCAATTGTAGCAAATTGATAAATGTTATTTACTTCATCTGTTACAGGTTTTAATGTTGTGGCTGATCCATGAACATACAAATACAGACGAGTAAGGTGATGGGCCACCAAAACAGCTTCGCTGCAGCTCAGTGAAGATTCTGTAAGACTCTAGAATTGTACTAGAAGGATGGAATAACATTTTTAAAAAGATATTCCCTCAGTTGCTTTTTGATAATGGAAGTGGAGAACACTGTCCAAGATCTGGTGACTGTCAAGTATAAGACTTTCACACTTATCAAACCGTTCAGTGATCTGTGGCTGGACACCACCCATCAGTTTCATTACAGGATGAAGATAATTGGTATTTGATAATCAAGAACATAATTGAATAACTGAATTTGTGTTCACTCTTCCTCTAAGAAGTCAAGTGAATGTAAACTGTCTCTGTAGAACAGGTTTTAACCACTAAACTCGCAGTAAATAATTTGTAACAATGGGTTTATACACTACAGGGCTACTATGAACTTTTGAATGGACTTTTTTCAGTCTGACCATGTCTTGCACTGACATTTTCAGTCACCTGAGGCTCTTCTGATGTACTTTTTCCTTTATGTCGTACCAATATATGAACATCACACTCACTGTATGCTTCCATCCCTTTTTATTGATGTCTGTCCTGTGGATCTAAATGCAGATGTCACTGTAGTTATTGTTCTTATTGAAACACTAGTCAGTTCACCACTCTTTGTCAGGCCCTAATTTGATCCATCTACTCTTTGTTATTTGAGCTGTTTGTGCATGAATACCAAAGGAATGTTGGCTGCCAGAATAGGGTGGATGTTTAACAATCTTTTTTGGTAATGAACCACAAACAATGTCCATGTACGCTGTTTGGCCAAAAGTATATGGACACCACTCTAGCTTATTGGGATGTCTTAATAAGGCCGAAACACCTGAACTCAATAATTAGGAAGGTTGTCCACATAGTTTTGGCATGCACATAGTAAACACAGACATTGTATGTGTTTCATTATCAAAAAGACTGGGGAGATTTTGGGAAAAAAATCTCAGAGTTAGCACTTCCTTTGTTTTCTTGCATAAATCAGTCAATTTAATGTTGAAGTGATATCTATTTACTGGCATAGGAGAAACCACCGCTGAAATACACCAGTCCAGTCATGGGATGGATTATATTAGGCAAGTGAACAGTCAGTTCTTGAAGTTAATGTGCTAGAAGCTCCAAAAACGGGCAAGCATAAGGATCCAAGCGACTTGGCAATATCTTTGTGATGGCCAAAAGCACTTCAGGGAGTGTTTGAGCATCAGAACCAGATCGCTGAGCAATGGAAAAGGTGGCCTTGTTTTTTTTTACATCATGTGGATGGCCGGGTGCATGTGTATCACTTAACTGAGGAAGAGATGGCATCAGGATGCACTTTGTGAAAAAGTCGGAGGAGGGAGTGTGATGCTCTGGACAATGATCTGTAGGGAAACCAAATTCTTGTGGATGTTACTTTGACAGGTACCACCTACATAAACATTGTTGCAGACCAAGTACACCCCTTCAGGAATTATTACAACGTATACAAGGTGTTGACTTGGCCTCCAAATTCCCCTGACCTTAATCCTGTCAATGGGATGTGCTGGAGAAATTTGTCCAACGCACCTTGCAGCTTACAGGACTTGAAGGATCTGCTGCTAATGTCTTGGTGCCAGGTAACCCACACATGTTCAAACATCTTGTGAAGTCCATACCTGTTGAAGTAAAAATGGCCCCTTATAGTCCTGTGTGAACACACCTCAGCACACTGTGAAAAATGTGAAATTCTTTCTCTACAATTAAGTGAAGCAGTGGGCTGCTACTAACGAGGGGTACCCAGGGATCAGTGTGTGGGGACGGTATCTTACTCAAGGGTACCTCAGTGGTGCCACTAGCAGTCCTGGGGTTCAAACCCACAATCTTCTGATTGCAGGGACAACTTCCTAACCACCAGGCCATCAGCTGACTTGGGGTCAGTAATTTTAAACATGGCACTTCTACCAAAACCACATGTCAGCTCGTGAGATGTCTACCCTGCTAGGTCTCCCCTGGCCAACTGTAAGTGTTATTGTTATGAAATGAAAGTGTCTAAGAGCAACAGCTCTGGCCACAAAGCAGCAAACCATGCAAATTTACACAGCAAGCATGAAAATTGGATATAATCTGTTACATCACTCACTACAGAGTTCCAAGCCACCTCTGGAAGCAACACCAGCACAAGAACTGTGCACTTCCTGAAACAGATTTCAGTTGCAGTCCAGGCCTTTATGCCCAACATCATTGCCAGGCCTGACAAATGCTCTTTTGACTGAGTGGGCACAAATTCCCTCAGACACTCTGCAACGTCTTCCCAGAAGAGTGGAGGCTGTTACAGTCGCAAAGGTGGGGCAACTCTAAATTAATACCAATGGCTTTAGAATGGGATTACCAGCAAACGCATATAGGTGTAATGGTCAGGTGTCTACATACTTTTGGCCACTCAGTGTAATGTTGAATTGACTGCGGTCCTCCACAATATTTAACCGTCATCTTTTTGTAAATAATCAAATGAAAACGCACAGGAGCTAGATGGGCAAATTCGGGCCTGTCCTGCTGCATTGCCCTCACTATCACATTCCATGCTTTTACTCTCCCAAACAGAGGATTTTGTTGATGACAGACAACTGAAAGGGGATATTTGCTGAGTGTGCGCTCACACCCTAGAAAAGAGCTATTTATAGGCTCGTTAGGCTAGAGCTCTTTGATTCGCTTTATGCCGCCTACTCTTGTTAAGGAAAGCCTGCTTAAGTGTAATACTGTGTATTTTACTCACCGATTGTATTCTGTAACAGCACTTCACTGGTGCTCCCGCTGCAAGTAGCAGAGCAGCCCTTTGCCTCATTTAATAATAACATGATTGTTAAGTGGGATAAAAATACACTATCATAAAAGTGATTATGAGAAGTTATGCCATGTATAAGTGTAAAAGGGCCAATTATAAAACATGGTTATACTGGTTATACAGGGAAAGTGTTATTCTCCAGCAAATGAGCTAGAATACCAAAAAAGAGATCCTACTATGTCAGCTGGTAGCTGGGTCAAGGAGCACCGGCTGGGACATTTTGCTATAATTACTGCTTTTTAAAAAATTAATGGACCTTGTCAATTGAATATGAGAATGTAATCCCATTACCTGGCAGCAGGTCCAAACCTTCACACACTTCTATAACCTACGAATAAATGGTCTATTTTGAACTGTAGTCTATGAAGTAGGACTGTGCAACTTATATGATGTTCACTATCACACTATCAGTCTTGCAAACAATATGTGAATGAGACTCTAACCTATCAGTCTTTTTTTTTGACAAACTGATGAATCACAGTTCCAGGTGAGTCTTAGTGGGTGTTTTGATTAATTGAGGCAAACATGTAAAAGTCTTATTATGTTGTTAAATCTTTAACCATGAAAGACACTGATTTGCCAAGGGCCCATTTTCTTTTACATTTTATTTCTGTTTCATTTTTACAGGTTGGTGTGAGTTTGTATAATACAAATTATTAACAGCATCTGAAATGTGATTATATGGGACTTTCAATCCGTTGAAAGACACTGGAATCACTGTATGTAGCAGGATAATGACGATCCTGATATTTTGTCCAGTGTTAAGCTACTGAATAATAAGCCCTAATATGTTATGAATTTGGCATTTAAATAATTTGCACTTTTTAGTGAGTTGTTTCATTTATTGGAATGTTCCAATATCTGTGGATTAAGACTAAACATTTTGAACATCTTCTGCCCCTCCATGCGATAGGAGAAAGCAGTTTATCGATAACCTAGCACCGCTATTCATCTTTGATTTTGCCTTGTGAAAACCATAGAATATGTGAATATGTTTATCACTGGGTGTGGTCACTAAATAGCATTAAAAGAGGTGCCAATAATGACAAACGTGTTTTCCAAAAATAGCTGCCTGTGTTTATATGGTGTTGGTATCGATTTACAGTGATTCATTTTTTGTTATGGGTGGAATGGGTCTCTTCAGGTTCCTATTTTCACCTTCATGAAACATGGGTGTGACAGAAACAATCACTGAGGAGTGACAGCGATGGGTGTCTATGTCTCCATCTCACCGTGGCAGTGTTTCACCACTCCCCTCAACTACCTTGGAGACAAATCCAGACAGCAGTTGTGCTTTAATCTCTGTGTGGGTGACAGAGACAGGTTCCTCTTTCATCCTTCATATTGGCAAGTGGAAAATGGTCAGGATGCAGTATAGATTCCTTTTGTATGAGGGGATTTTTAACTTTGAAACACTGCTCCTGTCGGTGCGGAAAAATATCAACCATTCCATTTTTTCCCAGTGAAGTGATGCATTTCAAGTCTTTACACAACCATTTGAGGATCAATATTACCAATCTCGTCTAGCAGTTTCATTTCTTCCCAAGTGCAACCTTTCCATATCTGTGGAAAGTATTATTAGCGACTCAACATTATCCACTTTCGGATGGAAAAAATACATTTATTCACTTCGGGATTCCAAATGATGTGGAACCAGTTAATGTCTGTACACCACAGAATGGTATAAGCACTTGACTGCTCTACATACACAATGCACACGTCATCTTAGTCATGGAGACTGATGTTATAGCAAACGTTGGAATTGATTACATTTTTCCCTATTCCAATTTTTTGTTTTTCCGAAACATGCCAGACCGTTTTCCATGACACACGATATAGCGTATCGAAGTTCCACTGCTTGGCTCGAGCGCGCATGTTGGGATTGGAAAACTGAAGTAGGTTAACGCTCTAAACCCAGACAACGCTAGCTCAGAGAGCAGCGCAGCGCTGGTGGAAACTGTGGCATGAACTTGGAAAAACTGGGTTCTTCGAGCAAAAACGGAAGTGCAAACTCGGCCGTCTGGAAGAGCGCATTTTCCCCTCGCTTCGACTCAAGCCGTGTTCATTTACTCATTCATAATTTGGGTTGCATAAGAGTGCTGTAAGAGTGCAGGAATGTACATCTGGTAGACGACACTCTCACTGAGACACCAGTTCTCCCTCCCACCTTTTCTGAACGTGTTCTAAAATTTGTGGTTACACTCTTCAACCCCTCAACCCCACTCCCCACACCCCACCCCACCCCCAGCCCCAGTCTCACTTTCAACCACTGACGAAATTCAGTTCAGAGCAGACTCTTAATTACATTTCTGATGTTCAGAGTTTCCTATGCATCAGTCTGGGGCTCACGTCACTAACGCCACTGCTGTCTCAGTTGTGGCCTACAATGTAAAGCAAAGAGAACACTTACATTGCAAATCTAAGGAAGCATTTGAATGCTTGGTTATTTGCAGATCTTTTTATGTGGCCCATTGTAGTGACATATATAACATATAACAGTAACATGTAACATGTATAACATGTAACCTGTAGAATGGGGCAGCTGGTGCCCTAGTGGTTAGGGAGTTCAGAAAGTTCAGATCAGAAAGTTGTGGGTTTAAATCCCATTACTGCTAGTGGCACCTCTGAGGTTCCCTTGAGCAAGGTACCGTCCCCACACACTGCACCTCGGGCGCTGTGTACCTGACTGCCCACTGCTTCACTCGGTGAATACAGTGGAAGAATTTATTATACAGAGGAAGAAGAATTATACATATAAAAATGCATGGTATGCAGGGTGTTGTTCTTGAAAATAGCACTATGGGGCACTGAAGGGTTCTGCTATTATTACAAGTATCCAAACATTTTTAGTACTATAAGCACTGTAGAATCCTCTTTACTAAAAGTCTTTGGTGAGTATTAGCAAGCCGTCCCTGTTCATAATTGGCAAACTCTTCCTATACAGAGAGGTCAGTGTGAGAGGCATGCAGGACATACATTTGAATGCAGCTCAGTGTCTCATGGCACAGAATTTTCCAGCATATTTTTTTTTAACAGAGTCGAGCCAAGGAGGCCTGCTCTGTGCTCTAAGCCTTTCGCTCCATGTCGTTTATCTTGGCTCCTGATGACATCCCAGAACTCTGCCGCTTCCTCCACAGGGCACTGAGAAAAAGCTGTTAATGTGCTGCATTAGGTTTTCTTGAAACATTTATTGCGAAGGTTTACCAGAGAGCCTTTAGTTGCCGTGCCCTGGCATTAAGACTGTTTAGGCCACATTAAGGCCTTTTGTCAACATGACACTGCCTGACTCTCAAAAACCAGCTATTATTTTTCATGATGTTGCTGTATGTACAGCTGAGCTTGTTTCTATGTATGCATAATTTTAAACAACTGTTATGAGAGCCCTAAATTTCTAGTCTCCTGCAAAAAAAAAAAGTGCAATTGTACTTTTAATAATAGTTTTGTTAAAAGACTGTGAGAATTTTAACTAAATATTAAGATCTTCTGGCTTTTATCTTTTATTTTGAAACCTAATCTACATAACTCAAATCTAACTAAAAATCCTTGCAGTTGTTGGTGTTTAGGTGTTTAGGCTCTCCACAAGATTTTGGAGTGTTCCTGTGATTAGAGTTTGTGCCCTTTCATTCTATAGAGCATTTATGAGGTCAAGCACTGATGTTGAACGAGAGGGTTTGGCTCACAATCTCCGTTCAAGTTTATCCCACAGGTGTTGGATGGGTTTGAGGTCAGGGCTCTGTGTGGGCCAATCAAGTTCTTCCACACTGAACTCATCCAGCCATGTCTTTAAGTACCTTGCTTTGTGCACTGGGGTTACAGTCATGCTGGAATAGAAAAAGGTTCTTCCCCAAACTGTGTCCGTGAAGTTGGTGTTGGTGTCCAAAATGTCTTAGTCTGAAGCATTAAGATTAAGCCCTTCACTGGAAGTAAGGGGTCTAGACCAAACCCTGAAAAACAGGTGTATCCCAATACTTTCGTCGGCATAGTATATCAAGCAAAGAATCAAGTGAGGATTGCTTCCCATAAATAGAGTAAACTCAATTACGTGAACTTGCGCAAATCTTTTGAGTGGGTCACTGTGGGGTTTTGCATTGATGACTCTGCTGCCCAAAGGCCAGAGCAAACACCAGTGTCATGTTAAAGATCGGCCAGAACAGTAAAAGCACTCAATGACTCAAGAAGAAATAACATTAGCTACAAAAAACAACTTGAGAGGGAGTTTTTAAAAAAGCCTCAAATAACTACAGAGTTCCTTGTTCCTTGTAGAACTCTGTGTGCTGAACTTCAGCACATCCCGCATCTATGACCTGGCGCAGTTGTCAGATGCTGTTCTGCTCTTTTTGTGCTCCATTTGGCCTAAGATAAAAACCTAAAGTTTGCGAGTGAGGTGCACAACAGCAAAGCAGTCCGTGGGGCTGAACCAACAGAAGAGAATGAAAATTAGATATGATTAAAAAACAGTATAAAATATATTATATAATATAATTTAGCAGATATTATACACTATATGGACAAAAGTTTTGGTACACACCTGTTTTTCAGGGTTTGGGCTCAGCCCCTTCCAGTGAAGGTGATCTTAATGCTTCAGCATACCAGGACATTTTGGACAACGCCATGCTTCCAACTTTGTGGAAGAACCTTTGTTATTCCAGCATGACTATGATGAGTTTGGTGGGGAAGAACTTGACTGGCCCGCACAGAGCCCTGACCTCAACCTCATCCAAAACCTTTGGGATGAACTGGAACAGAGATTGCGAGCCAGGCCTTTTCATCCAGCATCAGTGCCTCATAAATGCTCTACAGAATGAACTGGCCGAAATTCCCTCAGAAACTCTACAGCCGGCTCCTTATTAAAGTTTATGTATTTGAATGCAATGTCATTAAAGTCCTTGTTGGTGTAATGCAGATGTCCCAATACTTTTGTCCATATACTGTAAGTCTACATTGCTTATCAAATTAGTAGTATGGGCAACTCTATTGACTGATTCCATGAGGTAGACTGGATTTTTAGCACTCCTTCCATTCTACCCTCTCTCCTAGAATCAACAGCTGGATCCTGACTACAGTCCATGCTGTTTGAACAGTGCAGGTCCTTTCCCAGATGTCGTATTGCCCCCTTACAAGTGTAAAAAATTCCACCCGGGAGATGAATGAAAACTTTGAAATCAATGAAATTCGGTCGGGACGTGTATGTAACGAAGGTGAACCAGTCTGTCACGGCACTTTTTATGTCTCTTACATGCAAATCTACTTTTCTCTCAGCATTTATCTCCCTTTCTTCTCATAGATTTCTCCCACCAGACCCAATTCTCCTATTTTCTTCTCATGGATTTCTCCAGACCAGACCCAACTCTCCCTTTTTCTTCTCATGGATTTCTCCAGACCAGACCCAATTCTCCCCTTTTCTCATGGATTTCTCTCACAAGACCCAATTTCTCCTCTTTTCTCTCAAACTTTGCATTTCTCTGCTCCTCATGGCTGGCATGAACCCCAAAACCCCAATTGGTAAAGCATACATTTAAAGCATGGCTGCAGTTTTCATTTTTTCATTTTCTCGACCCCCTCCCCTCCCTTCCTTCTCCTTCTCTTCGTCTGATTTTTCGTCTCTCGTTCCCCCACAATGAAGCTCTTGTGTCTGAGAAGGGAGCCGCAGAAAACGGGCTTTTTTGGCGCGCTCGCCCGCAGCTCGAGACGTCATGGATTCCTGCGCGCGGGCTTCGCAGGAAAAGCCCCGAGTCTCCAGCATGGAGCCGCTCCAGGTTTCCATGGCGAAGAGCACAAACAGGAGGAAACACTGAGGGAATCCCGTTATTTTACAGCATTGCACCATTATAAACAGACGGCGCGGGGAAGGAAGCGGCTCTCCAGTCTCCAGTCCCCTCCGAGCAGGGCAAAAGCGGCTCAGTCTTTTAACCTCAGATTCACTCTTACTTTTTTAAAACACTTTCAGCTTTCAAGGCTATATTTTTTCTCTGTCTTGCTCTCTCTCTCTCTCTCTCTCTCTCTCTCTCTCTGTCGGCTCTTACTTTCCTCCTTCATCATTTTGACCTGCTATGAACTGAAGGACGAGGCTACTTTTTAATACTTTTATTTTATTTCACTACTACTTTTTTTTACTTTTTTATTTATTTTTTGCTAATTTTCCAAATGTTTAGAGAAACTTGGAGGTTGGCACAGTACCACAACATGAGGTCGATGGATCAAGGTATGGATGGGCGCGTGCTGAAGTGTTGTGATTAAACTGGTAATCAACGTATTTGATATTTTTTTGTACAACAGATTATTATTAATATAATGATGATGCTTATTATCATTAATATAGTTGTAATTGTTATTATTATTACTTTTTATGAATATTACATTTGCATTTCATAATGAAATGTTATTATTGTTATTGTTACATTTTTGCAAGAATTAAATGTAGATTGTTTCAAATTACTATTTCATGCGTTGCAACTGCTTTTTTTGTCGTATTAATGCATGGCCTGAATTCTGTAAACACACTTTTGGCTGTAAACGGCTGGATCAGTGGGGTCGTGCTGTTCATATTCTGCTTTAAAAACGGCAGGATTCCCTGCCTGTCTGTGTCTGAATGGTCTTTAAGAGGACTGGCTTGTTTTTGCTCTAAGGACGTGGTGTGTGGTGTGGGCTCCACCTTGCTTCACAGTGGTCTGGTTCCTCTGCTCCACAGTGGTCTGGTTCCTCGGCTCCACAATGGTCTGATTCCTTTACTCCACAGTGGTCTGGTTCCTTTGCTCCTCAGTGCTCTGGTTCCTTTAGTCCACAGTGGTCTGGTTCTCTGCTGAGAGGGGCCAGGAGAAAGTTTTACAGTTGTGCAAGGGGGAGGGGGAGTAAAGGAGTTCTGGGCTTTAACGTGATGTCTTGCTCTCTGAGAGGGAGAGGGAGGACCCGTCAGGGAAGCCCTCATGCTTTTATAGGACTGTTTGGACGCCCACGCGTGCTTGCTTACGTCTGAGGTGCTCGCGGGAGGGACCCCGTTAAAAACCTTCTCCACATTACAACACTGTCCTCTCTCAGAAGAACTCAATTCCTCTCAGGCTCCAGAAGTGGAAGCGTGCAGATGAGGCTGGTTTCTGGACTCACAAACTTGGTGACATCCATCCGCCTTAAAAGACATGCTGCAGATCCAGGTGGGCTTTATCTGAGGGGGGGAAATGAGCATGTGATGTGATGTCGCGTTTGGATAGATTGAATACTAAGTGCTTGGTATTGTGCTTTTAATAGAAGAACATTTTAGCATAATAATGATAATCATATTAATAAGAAGAAAATGGTCTTATGTTAATACACTATATGGACAAAAGTATTGGGACGCCTGACCATTCCACCAGCGGGGACTTTAATGCCATTGCACTCAAATACATAGACTTTAATGTGGAGTTGGAGCTATACCAGCTACCACTCTTCTTGGAAGGCTTTCCACATTTATGAGGTCAGGCACTGGTGTTGGATGAAAAGGCCTTGCTCGCAATCTCCGTTCCAGTTCATCCCAAAGCTGTTGGGTGAGGTTGAGGTCAGGGCTCTGCGGGCCAGTCCAGTTCTGAATTCAATAATTAAGAAGTGTGTCCCAATTTGTTTGTCCTTATGAGTTCTTCCACACCAAACTCATCCAACCATATTTTTATGGACCTTTTGGTCATGCTGGGATAGCAAAGGACATTCCCCAAACACTGTGTCCACAAAATTGGAAGTTTGGTGTTGTCCAAAATGTCTTGGTATACTGAAACATTAAGATCGTCCTTCACTGGCAGTAAGGGGCCTAGCCCAAACCCTGAATTAAGATGTATGTCCTAATACTTTTGTCCATATAGTGTATGCATACACTGGAAATGTCTAGGTTGTATTCTTGACTTTGTGTTGACTTGGTTGGTCTGGTGCGAGGGGGTCACAGTCACTGCAAGGGTCTGCAAGGGTGTGTCCATCTTCAGCAGCATCTGTGCTATAATATATTTGGTGCAGCTGTCATTGTGGCACGGGCAGGTAATTGATGAAGTGTTAAACGTTAGTCTAAATGATTAAATGAGCAATGTCTGGAACTGTGAGGAGCAGTGTTTCTTGTGGGACACCCGGGGGCAGCAGTGTGCAGGGTCACAGCCTGAAAGTTATATGGGCGGAAAAAAAAACAGAAAAACGTGTTCCTTATAATAACAGTAAGCTATCAACAGGAGGCCTCAGTCTACCACGACAGGGTGTCATTAGTTATCACGCAGGAAAAAAAGACACGCCTTTCAGGAGAGCTCAGTCTGCATCACGCTCACACCGTGGACCCACCACCATCACCCACCTTCAGCTCCAGGCTCTGCAGGGTGGTTTTGGCTCGTTTTTATTTTTCTACCTGGTTTTATTCACCTGCAAACTCCTACCCGTTTCATGGTCCTGCCTTAAGCCTCGCTTGTCTGGCCAGATGAGCTCTTTGTACGGAGAGAAAGACTGCAGTGAGTTAGTAGGGCTGGCTGGGGACCTTAGTCAAGTCACCTGTCCGGATGAGCTGGAATTTGATTACCTGTTTGACTATGAGCCGCCTTGCAGTGAGATTTCCTCGGGAGAGCCTAAAGGTTGGTCAGCATTGTTGAGTCGTTTCACTCTAAACTCCTGAGAATCAGGGCAAAAACATTCTGCTTTCTTCCTGTGAATGCTCAGTGACTGTACATTTGCATTTGCTGATATGTAAATCATTTTTAGTCTTTGTCCTTTATTGCGGGTTTTACATGTCATTTTGTGTGCAGCCAATAGCGGTCATTATATTGTAATATATACAGAGGTGTGTGTGTGTGTGTGTGTGTGTGTGTGTGTGTATGTGTGCACGCCAATTCCTCATTGCAATTTTGTGTTCCTCGTTTATATTTTTGGAGGCTGACACTGAGTATCAGCTTCAGAAACTGAAGAATGTCTGAATCATGCAGGATACTTGGTTTCACGCTTTATCACTTGAAAAATGTTGGCTGATGCGTGTTCAAACGATATCAAAAGCCTTTACGGCGCTTCATTTGAATAAGATATTTCTCCAGTTTTCAGTGTTTAAGTTTTTTATTTTGAACTCATTCTTTTATTTTTATGTTCCTTTTTGCATTGCTTGAAGACACCATTCACTTTATTCCATGTATGGTTCCCTAACCCTCTTTCTCCACATGATCTTCTGTCTCCTTCTTTAGATGAGATCGATCTCCCCCCGCACAAAGTCATCAGCCCCCCCGGGAGCCTCCCATACCCCTTGGAGGAGCCCTCTCCCTATGCCGGTTCCGAGGCTGTCTCTGGCTATGAGAAGCTGGAGACGAAAAACTACTTGGAGCACACCAGGCCTTGCGGCCAAGCCCTGAGTCCAAGGATCGAGATCACCCCGTCCCGTGAACACTACAGTCATGGCCACGACTTGCTCCAGAACCACCTGGTGAACACCAGCCCAAGACCCACACTCACTGTGCCCGGCCAAGACACCACAATCTACCGGGAGCCTCTCTGTCTCAGCCCAGCCAGCAGCAATTCCTCTGCATCGTGGCATTCCGAGACCTACTCACCCTTCGCTTCACCCTGTGTGTCCCCCAGCAGTGGACAGGCTGTGAGTGGGGAGCTGTGCCCTCGCCTCCAAAACATCCACACAGGCTCTCCACGTACCAGTCCAGGCACCTCACCCCACACCAGCCTGGCTGAGGACGGCTACCTGGGTCGTTCCCCTTCCCCCAGGCCTGGCTCTCGCTCGACCTCCCCCCAGGGCAAGCGCACCTACGACATGTACAGAAATCCCAACCTGGTACCTGGGGCTCGCTCACGCAGCCCCTCGCCCCATGGGAGCCATGACACCCACCACCCCACCAGCCATTACACTTCCAGCAACCTGCCAGAGGTCATAAATGGGTTTGGACAACCTGGTTCTGTACCCACCAAGATAGTCAAAACCAACCAGCAGCCCTACACTCTCTACCCAGACCATCATTCCGAGAGCTACCTGGTGTCATGTGATCAAGATATCAAGACCAAACCAGAGCCCTTCTTTGTCATTCCTTCCATCTGGCCCAAGCAATTGGTGCCTGGAATCTGCAGGTAGATGTCAGACGAGCTCATTAATGAATGTTTAGGTTTTGGCTGGAGTCAGGGTGGTGTTTACACTGCTTCACACAGATACTGATGTAAAGAACAAAAATTAATAACTTAATATTGCTCTGTTTTCTAGCCGTTCTCTCGCATATTCAGAGTCACACATAAACTTTTCAATGCATGATAATAATAAAAACGTCATTTATCTTAGTTTAAAGATCCCATATAATGAAAAGCTATGTATTTTTTAATCTTTTTGAAGAAAAAATACTTTTTATATAGCACTTTCATAAAATCCATACAGGTAAGCTTATATAATTTTGGAATGAAGCTCAGTTCAGAGCAACCAATCATTTATGTCACTTATATGTCTCAGTCTGAAAGGTACAATAACAAAAACCTCCTATTGATTTTGATACATAAACCCACACAGATGTCATAAATGGATAGCAAGATTCATTCCCCCAAATGAAGATCACGCTGGAAAGATTCTATACTTAAATCTGGCGAACTCTTTAGAAAAATATTTGTTTTGTAGTGAATATTAAGGATCATGGCGTAGATATTCCAGGAGTGTCCTGCAGATGTATTGTATTAGTAAAAGAATCATACATTTGAGATTTACAGTTATACACAGAAAAGAGAATAAAGAACAAGCTGACAAATACTCACAAATATAAGAAATATAAATATAGTAACACAGGCAAACTGTAGACTACATGTATCTGAATATTTACAATGGAATTCTTAGATCACAGTGCAATTGTTTGAATGCTTTGTGATATTTTTTGTTAAAAAAAAGACTCATATTCCATGACTTTCTCCCTTAGCATCCCTGTGACCTCTCTGCCTCCGCTGGAGTGGCCTCTTCCCAGCCGCACAGAACAGTATGAGTTGCACATTGAAGTGCAGCCCAAACCCCACCACAGGGCCCACTATGAAACAGAGGGGAGCCGTGGGGCCGTCAAAGCTCCCACTGGGGGTCACCCAGTGGTCCAGGTGAGTGTTGTTTCTGGCAGCCTGTGCGTGTGATGGTATTTCCTAGTCATTGTGCAGTGTGAAGTGACATTGCCTCAGGTCAGGGCTATGGAAATCTCAGTCTGATTTTTTTTGTGCTCATCTAGTGTTTAAGTTACACCTCACCCATTATTAACTTTCTCTCTCTCTCTGTCTCTCTCTCTCTCTGAATCCGTGCATGTAGTCATGCTGCAGTGGGCTGTAACTCTGGTATGCAAGAGTGAAAGGGCTGCAGGGATTGACTTTGTTTTGTTTTGGAAATATTTTGCCCCTTATTAACATGTGGTGTAGGCAAGCTGTCGTAAAATGTTTAAGATATTCTTCCGAATGGAGACCGGGCTGGAGAGATTGTGTACTCACATCCTGGCAACCTTTTTTTGGTCCACCTCTCCAATATCTTGATCTCCAGGTTGTTTACCTCTTAAAGTTTGGTGTTCCCTCAGCAACAGCTTACTTTAGATCTCACTTGTTTCTTTTTTCTTGCCCAGTGTAAACTGTCTTTGCTCCTCTCAGCATAGAGGGCTAGTATGCTTCTGATGTCACAACTCTGGTATAGATTATAGAAGGCCTTGGCAAAGCCGGCGTGTTTATGGCTTTCCATTCTCCTGCTCATACTATGGTCCAAGCTGTACGCTGCAGCCAATCGAGAGGCTGGGAGTCGCTCAGAGCTGGGGGAGCTCTGCCTCTGCCTCTCCCGCCTCGCTCATACTTCGCCCACCTCTGAGTCACAGCTTGCCTGCTCCCATGGTGACCACGTTTCAGATGTGGCCATGTAAACTGCAGTGTTTGTTCAGTTCACGCCAAGGAGCTACTGTCACCTGTGCTTTGAGAGCTTTTAGAGGCTAGCAATGGACGAAGCCAGTGTTTACAGTTTTTTAATTGTATTAAACGTTCTCAGATGACCTTGACATTTACTGCTGTTACTGAGAAATCCCAGCTTACCATGTGTGTTTTCAGAAGGAATGATGTTTGTTGCTTGTACGGTCACAAAGACAGCCTCCCATATTCTGACTGCAGTTTTATCCACAATGAGTTTGTTCTCAGTGTTTCTGCTCAAGCATGAAATGTGATCCCTTCCAGTATATTTGCAAATGGTTAAGCCCCTGTTCATGTTACTTTTAGCGGGTTGGGTAATTTTAGTTGCTTCTTCATGCTTTGTGGTTTTTGCACACTTCCTTCCGATGTAGTCTCTACATCAAAAATGTGTTGTGTGTATGTGTGTGTGTGTATGTATGTGTGTGTGTGTGTGTCTGTGTCTGTATGTATTTTTGTATTCCCTTGTACACATGTCCTTCTCACAATTCACATGACTCTGTGGTGTTTTTACATTTTCTCAAAATCTTGATTCAAGCATGAAAGGAAAGGCTTTGGTGACAATGAACAAATTCTTTAAATGCCCCTGAAACAAAAATCATTTATGTTGTCAAAGGTGAAAAAACTGAAAAAAATAAATAGAAAAGTACTCACAATTTAAGTACTCATAGACCATAAACTACCACTTGTTGTTGCTTATTCACTATAAAATTGAAAAATGAATAGAATGACAATGGAAGGACAGAGGGGCAATCGGGAATCCGGCTGATACTTTTAAAATGACAAATTGCGTATTTCATTCATTTATTGTCGCACAGTCTGCACTTTATATAAAATACTAGGTCATATTTTGTTTCCCTCTCTCACAGGGAGAACTGCTATGTTTTGCATATGGAAATTCTCCTGTTCACCTTTGTGTCAAACAGGGAAAAAAGCTGACATTTATTTACCTTAAGAAAACAGAGCCTACCAGACCTGTAGATTTCAACTAGGTCGACTGGAATTGAACATATAGATCCTCCAGTTTGTTCAAGGAGGTTATTCAAGGTAAAAATACATCAAAGTTAGAAGAACAGGAGAATCATTGAGAAGTTTGATATATGATCGTTTTCATATTGGAAGCAGACTGGCCAGAGAATGACTGTCACAGAGAGCTTTCTTGAGGAGCCATCAGTAGTGACTGATGGATTTCCTGCAGTCTCTAAGGGAGTCAAAACTGCAAAGATAAAACATATGTAGCCTGTAACATTGTACAGGCCCTGCTGGATGACATTCAAGGTTGAAGGAGATACTCATGTTTCCTGCAGTGCCTCTGTTCCACCATGCAAGCAGAACTAAAGCTAAATGAGTACACTGTCAAGAACCCCGTATTCCAGAAGTTGGCAATTAAGCTTGGAAATTTAGTGCAAAGGATACGATTTAGTATAGGAGAACAGTATCTCAGGTTCTCTAAAGGAAATTGTGTCATATGTACATTATGCCGTAAAATAATAACCAAAACATCAGTAAGTGCAAATAGGCCTTTTTTTTGTGTGTTTGTGTGCTTCAGCTGCATGGATACCGAGGCAAAGAGCCGCTGGGCTTGCAGATCTTCATTGGCACGGCTGATGAGCGGATCCTGAAGCCTCACGCCTTCTACCAGGTCCACCGCATCACAGGCAAGACTGTCACCACCACCAGCTATGAGAAGTTGGTCCATAGCACCAAAGTCCTGGAGATACCGCTGGAGCCAAAGAACAACATGAAAGCGATGTGAGTAAAACATCCTATTTCAAGACAGCTTCTTTCAGTTGCATATTTTAACATGCTGTATGGACTGTATATGCCCTCATTGGGGTGTTAACTCACCCCTTTTTGATAACCGTGTCCTAGAATTGACTGTGCTGGGATTTTGAAGCTGAGGAACGCTGATATCGAGCTGAGGAAGGGTGAAACAGACATTGGGAGGAAGAATACCCGTGTAAGACTGGTATTTCGCGTTCACATACCCCAGCCAGGAGGCCAGCATGTGTCTCTACAAGTGGCATCGCATCCTATTGAATGTTGTGAGTAATCGTTGCCTTCACATAGCATCTCTGTACAAAAGCTTTATTTATAGCAGAATCCAAATATAGCTATATTTCCACATTATAGATCAATAAGGATTTTCTTTTATATACTTCTAAAGGGTTCTTATATACTCCTAATGGGTCAAGCAGAAAAATGGTCCTGGCAAGAGTACCTCCTCTTTGGATGTTTATGTTGGTTTGATGTAAAGAAGACCTGAAAGTGGATCAAACATAGTCTCTGAACCAGAATTTATTAGAAGGAAAATCAGCCTCTTAAATAAGACATTGTTCAAATAGCACAATCTGCTGTTTTCACAGACATCTTATGCATTCAGGCAGTCATTAGAACCACAGTGTCACTGCTGAGCTTAACTTCGCTGTTTCCAAAGTATTTTTCACCTGACTGACTCAGATCAGAGTGAGCCTCACACATCTGTTCAAAGGTCACTGCTATTTGCTTCAACTACATTTGCTTCAGCGGATATTGAATCGGAGTTGTAAGGTGATAAGCCCCCAGAAGCTGGTTGCTGTCTGCAGTTAACAGCTTGCATTTACTCTTGATAAAATAAGAGCAAGATTAAGACCCATAAGGTTTTGATTTAGCATCTTTTACCATCAGCTAGTAAACATGCAAGATTATCAGAGACTTCTGCACTGCGGAAACTTGCTTATAATGCAAAGTGCTCTCTGCACTTCTAGTAGCCATGGCTCACACATATATGCCACTATTTTCTGCCATTTAACTTTCTTCTGATGTTGAACTTTTGAGTAAATGAACTGGTCATTATAGCTGTGTATATGTCATGCAGAAGACATATTCACATAAGATAAGGAGGCAGTTCATATGAAAGAGCCGGTTTTGGGGTTTTATGAGTTTAGAATAATTGATTTCATCTGGCAAACTCCAGAACATGCTGCCTCATGTTCAGGGACAGAATGTGTGGGCTACAAAGGCACATTCATATATGCCTGTTTCAAACTGTAGAATCCCATCGCTGTTGATTGAGCTCATGCCACTGGATTCTGATTGAGGTTAAGCCACGGGATTGAGGTTGAGCCACTTGTTCCTGACTGAGGTTAAATGTGCTAATGCAACTGGATTCCAACTGAGGTTAAATGTGCTTGAGCCACAGCATCCTGATTGAGATTAAATGTGCTCAAGACATGGTAAGGCAAAACTTGTGAAGAAGAATTCTTTGGAAATAAGATGGATAGCTGGATTTCTTGAGCAACAGAGAGGTTTGTTATAGCCCACTACATGACTGATTAAAAAACATGACAGGGAAAAAAAAAAAAAGCTCTCTGAATATAACCAATTTATGAATCATTTATGGAGCACACATGAGTGAGCAATTGGCTGACACTTTTGCTGCATGGAGATGTCACCATTCCTGCTGCAACTGATTATGCAAAGAAGCATCAAAACATTTTAGTGCAGTGCATATGGCTGGATTTTCAGTTTTGCTCCTAAAATTTTTTTCAGAGCTGAACGACGACTCAATCTGAACTATGACCCACAGAACGAGAGTCGAACTGTGTGAAGCGTGAGCGATCTAATTTTAACAGTAGTCTTCATAATAAAACTCATTCTGAACTGCATTTATGTCTGATTGATGTTAAAGCATTTTCTACAAAACTGTATCTCTTTCATAGAGAAGTCACTGAGCTTACCTTCACTTAACTTGAACCTGTTATTAAACTGTACTGACATAGTTCAAAGTAATAGTCATACAAACAGCAGATATACTTCAGAATAGTAGTCATACAGCCTCCATTCCAGTTAATAAATAGAGTTAATATGCTTAATGTGTTCATTCTTCAAAGCTCAAAGGTCAGCACATGAACTCCCCATGGTGGAAAAGCAGGACATGGACAGCTGTTCAGTGCTGGGAGGTCAACAGATGATTCTGACTGGGCAGAATTTCAGCGCTGACTCTAAAGTGATTTTCACTGAGAAGACCCATGGTGAGTAGCATCCGGCAAGTTGGCAGGTGTGAACTTCATGCACTGTCTGCATCTTTAGAAATCTTTTAGAGCATCATCTAGGTATAAACTAATTTAAATAGATTTTCAGCATCAAACATGGCTTGAGCATGCATTTCTCAGCATCATTTACTTTCCTTTAATTTTTCACCAGCCTGTGTATTTAAAGATTGATTATTTGAGCTTTGTGCTAAGCACAAACGTGTGAACACAGAACTGTAAATAATTCACTGTATGGACAAAAGTATTGGGACGCATGACCATTACACCAACAGGGATTTTAATAACCTTGCATTCAAATACATAGGCTTCAATATGGACCCCCACTTTTCATTCTGTAGAGCGTTTATGAGGTCAGGCATTGATGCTGGATGAGGAGACCTTACTTTGTGCACTGGGGCACTGTCATGCTGGAATAGAAAGGGCCCTCTTCAAACTGTCAAGTTGGGAGCATTGCGTTGTGCAAAATGTCTTGGCATGCTGAACATTAAGATTACTGGAAGTAAAGGGCCTAGCCCAAAGCCTGCAAAACAGGTGTGTCCCAATATGTTTGTCAATATCGTGTATCTCACAATGATACAATATTATTACTATTTTTGTGGACACCTAACTGGAACTGCTGTTCTCTCATGTCCAATAAGAAAATATGAGTACTGTAGTTCACCTGCATATTTTGTAGTTTATGTGCTGATAATGCTCCAAAGCTCTCCCATCTGATTTTGTTTGCTGGAATAAATCTTATATAATGGCATATGAGGTTTGAAAACCAGTACAGTAACATGAATAGATTACGGTTTGGCCGATTAATCGGGCTGATATTTAGCAATTTTTACATAATTGGCATTGGCTAATGTTGGCGCATATTAAGACTGATTAATAGACATGAGCATTTATGGGTGGCCCTATGTTGCTGCTTTAGAACACGTGTGACACGCCCCTTTACCGGCACCGGCAGGGCTAGCAGCGAACACCACAATGTTGCCTTCCTGGGAGAAAATGCAAAGTTTGACATTTTTATCTTATCGATTCTTAAATTGGTTTGCTATGAAATGTTGCATTAAACTTAGAGAAAACGGTAGTACATAGCCTAATTCAATTCAGTTGTATTTATATAGCGTCAAGTATCAATATACATGATCACTTTATACAAACTTGGAGGTACAAAGTTGCCTACAGTAGCCTAGTGATAGCAACCATCTGTCTCGGGTTGGAGGTTGCCCCTCTCTCTCTCTCTCTCTCTCTCTCTCTCACGCAGCAGCATCATCATCGTGCTTAAGGACTCAAATGCGTGGTTACACTCAATGATTGAGGTTGTCAGTGCTGTTTATAAAGGAAAGTCTTTCGCATGTGAAAGTGGGGAGGAGTTTGTTGACATATCTAGAAAAATATTCTCACGCTTCAGTGCAGTTAGCTCTCCTCATTAAATGTGCCTGGGTCAGGCTTTCACAACGTAATTGCTAATGGCTTGTGTAATCCTTGCATAGCAGGGTGTGTGAAGGTTTTTTTGTGATCACTAGATTATGACCCCTAATATTACTATATAAAATAGTAAACCAAAAAATAATCGACGTCACATATCAACCATCAGCAGACCCTAATTTTTAAATGTTGGTATCGGCCATAGAAAAACACATATCAGTCGATCTCTAATTAATACATTGCTCTGAGGAAAAGCTGATGTGTGTTTTTTACATTTTAAAGAATAACTACAGAAATGTTTTAAGGATGGTTGTTCTGACACATCAGAAATTTCGGACTGCACCGGGGACAAACTTTATATAGGCTAAGGATTCGTAAACACTGCCTCAAGCTCAGTCTCACATATCAGCATGCAGAAATGGCATTTGAATCATGACCTTTCTTAATCTGCCTCGCTCACATTTGCATGACATTTAGATTTCTGATACAATGTGGTGTTATCCTTATGTTCAAACAGTCCAACAGACAGGCCTTTTTGAAGTGAAAGTGAATCTTTACCCACAAGTTCACAGGGGTTTTGTTTCTTTTAAACTGATCTCAATGAATAATACATGTAATTCCAAGAAGTGTGACTGACATTTTGAAAAATGTTTTCATCACTTGAGGCTTCATGTCTTTAACGACGGGGCCTGTAATCTGCAGGTGCCATTGTTATGGTGCATTCAAACAAAGTGGTCATTCAAGCGTGGCGGGCCCTGGCTGCATGAAGCAGATGGACTGTTACACGCTGCTGCTGCCTTGCCCTTTATTTGACAAGTTGTGATCCTTGTATACAGGTGGTGAATGGCAGGTCTGTTCATAACAGAGACACAGCAGGTCAAATCAGGCACATTAAGTATAACATCAGAGCTCTTGATGTGGGCAAACAATGAATTTCTAGACCATACAGTGCAAGACTTTGTCATTACCTTTTTTTTTTTTGTTTGGGCTCGCTTGTTAACTCGTGGCCTCCTCTTAAATTTTTAGTTTGTTTTGTTTCAAAAATTCCCAAATTATGCTGCCTGGTGTATCCAAGGTGTGCTGTCTCGTTTGTGTTTGTTGTCTGGTTTACGTCTAGATTTTGTTTATGGTTCTCTGTGGTGTCTGGACATGGGTCTATGGTAAGGTGCTTAGTCTGCCGGTGTATAACTGTGACTCATAGAATCCAGTGACCGGCTGCTCTACACAAGGGAAGCTTTGAAACGGTTAGATGTGAACTCTCCGGGGTCTGCTTCAACAAGACTCTCTCTCTCTCTCTCTCTCTCTCTCTCTCTCTCTCTCTCTCTCTCTCTCTCTCTCTCTCTCTCTCTCTCTC
>JBBPCX010000141.1:7980053-7996623 GCA_037974365.1 Hydrocynus forskahlii
TCTCTCTCTCTCTCTCTCTCTCTCTCTCTCTCTCTCTCTCTCTCTCTCTCTCTCTCTCTCTCTCTCTCCCTCTCCCTGTCCATATGAATACTTATACACACTGGCTTACTCACATCTATTGCCGTATTTATTTTTTTCATCTGGGGTTCCCTGCTGCATAATTTCTGTGTGCTGTAATGGCTAATTTTGAAGAAAAAAGAAAGAAGCAAAGAGTAAAGGAGGGATTGCCTTTGTTTTGGAGGGTTTCTCTGTATGACAAAGTGTTCTGGAACAGTACGCTTCTCAAATCCCTCTGAATGTCTCTGGCCAACGCTCGTTTGGCTTCTCCCGATGTTGCAGTATGGAGAGAGCCAGAGACTACGCCAAGCTGGGCTTCTATCCCCCAAAAACCTCCATGTCGAATTATATAAGAGAAAAAAAAATTAGGGCTCCTGCAGAGGGAGCTTTGGAACAAACTGCTAACAAACAAAAACGCCAAGAAAGGAGCAGTCATCACCTGTCGTTAGTGAAATGGAGCAACTTGATCATAAAATGGTCTTAAGGAGTAAACCTGGCAGTGAGTGTGGAATCCCCCCTCTCTTCTGCTGACTCATTTGAGCCGTATGCATCTCATTTTGAACCCTGGTAGGGGTTTCCCACAATCGCTGAAAAGGATGTAAAAATGATTATGGCCTAATAAACAATCTGGTTCTGTTTGGTGAGCGTTTTTGATCATTTCTCACCTGGTCATCAGCATTTATTTAGATGAAGATGATATTATTGGTTAAGTTTTTCAAGTGCATGACGACATGACGATGTTGTAGTTAGGGTCACAAATCATTACACTTCGATTAAAGATAGCAGAGAAAAAAATATTTTTTTAATGATCGTGATTCATTATGTCGTAAAATGACCAGGGACATGGTCGTATACAGGGTAATAAAGGACAATGTTCATTTTAGGTTCACTTTAATTACCATTCAGAATCACCCACTGTGGGATAGCTGTCATTAACATTTACAGGTTTAACTGGCTGCCCATTTAGTTGCTCTGCATTGAGGTGTTAGAGGAAGTGGTTGAAGTGAGAGATATGATCTCTCTTCCATTTCTTTTGTATGGGACACACATGGTAGGCAAGGCGTGATGTAAGCATTCTGTTAGCTGTGGCAATGACAGACAAACATGAAAAATCATTGCCCACATTCACCTGTCATAGCAGTGATTAGGACTTGACTCAGGGGGACAGTAGTGTAGTATGCTAGTGTGTCTCTTCAGAAAGGTCAAACCACAATAGCCAAAGAACATGTGCAAACCTGTTGGGTGTATTCATATTTTCCCATGTTGTTGATGGCACAATACCAAGTATAATTCACAAGACAAGGCAATAATCCATTGTTATAAAAACTTTTATTTGACAGTAAGATTTATGACCCACAATACTACTACTACTACTATAATAGAAAAAATAATTATACTATCTCTCTCCTTTTCTAGATGGACAGCAAATTTGGGAGTTGGAGGCCACTGTTGACAAAGACAAAAGTCAGGCAGTAAGTACAGTTGCAGCAAATAATACGTACTTCTTACATGACATGAAACACCATTAATTACTTGATACCGTACCCTTGATCAGTGTTTTGCTTTGTATTTGAATATTTGATGTAACAAATGGGGTCAAGTCACATTATGCTATGATTATTCATTATTATATAGTCAGTATTCAGTCAGTCATTTATGATGATCACTGCACAGTTCTTTCTAAATTCTTGGTGGTATCAAAGTTTAAAAACCTTTAATACAAGTTGAAGCATTGGCATGTACACATCATGAAACAGTGGAGCAGTGAGTGTCTAACATGGCAGGAATGTTATTAAAAAATTGGAATAACATGGTAAGCCTAAGTAGAGTTTCATTCCAAACCAATATATAAACATTTGGATATAACAGGCTTTTAAAAAGTCACACGTGATGGATAATGAAAAGCAGGTTCTCTAATAAAGCTGTTATCAATCATAATTTTTTCTTGTGTAAAGCCCACTCCCAACAATGTATATCGTGAAAAAATGTAAATACTTAAAAGTGGTCTACAATGCATTTTGCAACTAAACCCTTTAAGTACAGACTCTTACACCTCTTGTAGCACTTGTTTGTGCATGTTTCACATTCAGATAACAAACCATTTCGGGCACTAATGCAAGAAAATGCTTTTCTTTCTCAGAACATGCTATTCATTGAGGTGCCTCCTTATCGAGATCCATCTATCTGCCATGCAGCGAAGGTCAACTTCTATGTTATCAATGGAAAGAGGAAGCGCAGTCAGCCTCAACACTTCACGTACACGCCCCTTCCAGGTATGCAGTCGGGGCCTTCTCTTTACACTGGTCAAGTCAATGCTCTGTTTTGGTGATGCACTACATTAAACTATTGTTTAAAACATTTATGGGTTACTTTCAGCTCAGAGCACACAATAAGGCCTGTGAATGGCATTAGGGAGTGGAATGATTTTGTGAAAAAAGCTAAATCTGATATTTTAATGACCCATTTGAGTCTATAGGTCATTCAGCTGAACATATATTTCTGAAGACAGATAATGATTACAACATTACAAGACTATTATCACAATGTTGCAGTAATTGTCACTGGATTCTCAAGTTCAAAATTCAGAAATGTTGTAAGTATAATTGGTCCTGTTTACTTTGATAGAGTGATACACAGGAATACCCCGAAAAATAAACTACACTCCTATTTATGATGCATTTTTATGTGACTGCTACTGTTTTTTTTCTGGTGCATCCCTTCCAACCTGTTAAACCCTAGATATGCTAAATATTATGATACCTATCATGCATGTGTTGTAATAGTGTTATAATCTGTCATGCTATTAGATTTTTGGCATATTGCCCATCCCTAACTACAGGACTTCAAAATGCTTTTTACTCCTCACAGTTCCATCCATCAAAACAGAACCAGTGGATGAATATGAGTCTGGACAAATGAGTTATGCAATGTCTCACATCCTGGAAGTTTCACCCCAGTCGTACTACCACCATAACCCACGTTCAGTCCTCAACCCAGATAGTGGCCTGGTAACAAGCCTAGCATCCTGCCAGCAGACACGCCCAGGCATCTCCCCACCGGACCCCCGCTTCCAGCAGCACAACTCCGCCATTGTCTACTCCCGTGCTGAGAAGAACTTAGGCAGCGGCCTCTATTCCCAGACTGGAATCAGCATGGTGCCAGATCCACATCGCTCTGTTCTTGTTCATACTGGGTCTCCAGCCCAGCCTTCTCCCTTGAGTGGTCAACAAGCCTCTACCCAGCATCCTTCAATCATTCAGTTCTCCCCCACCAACCACCACCTGCTGCGAGGGGGAGACCCCCCTGCTCCGCCACCCCCAGAACATCAGCATATAATTTACTGTGAGGGCTACAATCAACATGGGGCTCAAGCAGCAGCAACTCGATCCCCTGCTCCAGCGCAGGCCCCCCACCCCCAACATTATCCCACCGTCATTCAGCAACAACCCTATGTGCAGAGAGTTGCCAAAGACAGGTCCTCTCCTGGCCAGGTCGATCCACAGAGGTGTTCTCCTGCTGAGGAACAGAGAGCTTCCATTCCTGGGCGAGTCACTGTCAAGCAAGAGAACCTGGATCAGGCCTACTTGGATGATGGTGAGTACATGTCTGTTTTTTTGTCTGGCATATCAGTTGACATCAGTTAGACAAAGGCCTCCCAATCAGCTACAGGACATACTGTGGTTAAACAAATGTGTGGGCAGGTTGGAGTTCCAGAGAACACGGCTCAGAACCAGTTGCCTTTAGAATAAAAAGGCAAACACTATAGTAAACATTTCTCTTAGTCACTACATAGGACGTAATATATAGAAGGACAACATCAAAATTTCGGTCTTTTCCTCGTATTTTCAGATTTTATTTACCACGCATTGTAAACACTGACCATCTGTTGTGGGTCTTTGCAAGTTCCATAGCAGAGTTTAGCCAAAGCTCACTTACACATGTTTACTGCTTTATTCCCATGTGTGCGTCATGTCATCCACAGATCTGATAATAAATAGCATGTCTGCTTTTATTCTTTCATTCTTGTTGACATTTACATATTTTCTAACAATAACAAGAACACTCTATTTTATAATGGTTGGTAAATTTATTATGTTGGACCCAACTTTCTTTTGGCCATATTTGAGCAGGTAGACTTGATTTTATTGGATTTTAGCAGGATATTACAGTACCCAATATAACATTATTTATATGCAGTCTATTTTTTACACAGATTTAAATGACCTAAATTACCTAAAATAGTTCACATTGAGACTCCTGTCTTTAGTTCATTTACAGATAAGGATAGGATAAGAGCATTATTATTTTGCAAAACTGGAGCACCATTGTGTAAGGTTAATCTTTTGCCCTGGAGAAATATTTGCAGGAGACTTAAGCAAATATCTCTTTTGTCTTTCTGTCTGATCTCATTGTTGTCTAGAGGACACTACAGGGATGTTAAGGAGATCCATTTTTTATGTGACTGTGTGGTAGGCCTGTATGGTAGGCTGGTAATGATTAATGAGATTGTCACACAAGCAACATAGAAGATCAACAGAGCAATCACCTCCCATTTATTTTCAGTTAGAGTCTGCAATTTGCAGCAACAAGTGACAGTTGTCGGCAGCTAAACAGACTGAAAATAGGTGATGGGTCTGCTTTTTGCAAATACTGAGCAACCAAGCATGGCAACTAACAATGGGAATGAAATCAGCATGACACACTGTGCTAAAAGAATTTATATAAATTTTGATTTCAGTCAAACATAACAGAAATTATTTTGGAATAACTCGTCTAGAAATGGACTTCAGGAGAGGGGCACTGTATGCCCTCACAGTGCAGCCTGTAGAAAAAGCTGCCTATGGTGTGCTGCTTGTTTTAGGACATCCCATTCAAGA
The DNA here is from genome assembly GCA_037974365.1 of Hydrocynus forskahlii. Taxonomy (NCBI): domain Eukaryota; kingdom Metazoa; phylum Chordata; class Actinopteri; order Characiformes; family Alestidae; genus Hydrocynus; species Hydrocynus forskahlii. The sequence goes on from JBBPCX010000141.1 coordinate 7,984,988, forward strand.
CCATAGCATGAGGTTTCAGATTTTACACTAAACAGCTTTGTGTCACACAGCTGTCGTACTATTGGACATAGGCAAAACGGCTTTGGACAAAAGACATCAGGCTAAGCTAAGTGGCTATAGACACCACCACCACCTTAGATGGTTGTACTAGTTTGTTAGAAGTTAGTTTGCCACAGTTCTGTTCTTTTTACTAGATACTTTTTACTAAATACAGTTTCCAGGCCAAATTAATGATGTCCTTAGACATCCACAAATGAACCAACCTGTACTGAACTTAAAAATTATTTATTTATCATGGCTATTTTTCATGAGTTACCTGAAAAAAGAAGATTCTGGTACTGGTTGAGGGGTCCTATGTACTGTTGGCCACTGTCATGCTGTTTCAGCACTGAAACAATAGCAGGAAGCGTCCTTGTCAGGTCTGTCTCCTTTCCATTGGAATGTCTCTTTTTCTCAGTCCATTTCTGCTCTTTCACTCACATTCTCACATGTTGGACACATAGCACCATGGCCTAAGGACATCAGCCAGGACAAGAGGTCTTTTTCCTTTAGCCTGAATTAATATCAAGGATAATACAGGGAATCAATCACATGATACCTGAGATCATCTTTTACGCATAGCTTCTATCCATTTCTCTTATGTGTCAAGCTCAGTGGTTTAGTAATGACTGCGGGTTTAGCCAAACGGTACAATGTTTTAGCAGTTGTATGCATATATGAAAATAAATGTATGGAATTCCACATAAGTTAGTATTTTAAGGGACATAATTGTCCTTATACTTCAGGACATCCAAGCTAGGGGGTGATACTGACACTACCTCAAAGCAGGAAATTGAGCTTGGGTGCCCAAAAAAAAGTTCAGGACTTCTTGGATATGTTGACACTGTTATGATGTGCAAAACAAGTACTATGGCAACCATTGTCAAACAGTGGAACGGGCTGCCTGGGAGAGCTGGGGAAAGCCTCTTTGTTTGTTATACTTGGCCAGGGCTCCCCCTTGGCCTTACGCCCCTCAATTCTGTGAGGGGAACCCGCGAGAGGATTTGCTCTTTTTCCACGACCATGCTTCTGCCAATCTGGCACGCAGAATTCCTATTTGCAGCTGCTGTGCTCCTCCAGAAAGCCAACCCGATCCCTGCAAGATAGTGATTGGGTGGAAGTCCTCAGGAAAAGGAAGGGGCCATGTTAGATGGAAAAAATAAGGCAGATGAGAAAAAGGGGCCAGAGATGGAATTTCTTCTGGATAGCCTAATAGGGTTTCCCTCTGTAAACAGCAACGGAGCTGCTGTTGCCACATTTAAAGCGAGTTACCACGAAAGGTGCCCTGGACCCCAACTGTTTGATGTTTTCATTACGAGGTGTTGGTCAGGGAGCCCCTACCAAGCACTTCAAGACTCTAATGCATTTCTGCTGTTTAACATTCTTTCATGTTCAGTGGATCTGGTAGCACTATTAGAATTTTAACACCACTCTGGAAATCTCATAAAGCCACTAATTGGGGAATTCCCTCATCTAGTGGTTGTAAGTGCTTTTTAAAAGGGTGGCTGTGGATGCGAAGGCTTTTCAACTTGAGCTTCCACTAAACAGCTTCAAAAATGACTGATGCTGCCCTCTAGACAGCCTGTTGATGTTCACTCAAGGCACAGTAGCAGTTAGTGTACGGGGGAGGCCTGGGTAACTAGGTACAGGAAGGATGAGAATTTAAGAAAGTCCCATATGTCTGTTAGTGCAGAGGTGTCAAGGTATGGTTCCACCCACAAACATCTCAGTATTTGATGTTCTCCAAGACCTTCACACACATTCACTTTTCATATGAGTCAACCAGCATGTGTTTCTCATCATTCTTTTTTGCTAGTGGCTTGACTGAGGGCTATGAAGGTTTCTGTGGTCGCTTCTGATATGAAACTCTCTGCAGAAGATGTGTTGTTACACATTTCACTATGAGCAAAACTGTGGTGGATTTTTCAAGATTTGCTGAACTATCCAGCTAACATCTTTTGACCTCTGTGTAAAAATGTGTTTCCATCTCTTCATAGCAAGGCAATAAACCAGAGGCATCTTATTGTAAACTCCCTGTTTGGCCAGAAGTTAAAATAGGCACATGGTGCCTGCTAAACTTGCGTTCATGCGCACTTGATATAAACAGAACTCAGGTCTTGAGTTCAGCTCAGATCCTTCTCCCATCAAGGTTTTTCCATCACATTAGCAAAAAATGAGCTTCATACAGTTGTGGGGGCATTAAACAGGTCTGGCTCCTGGTGCCCAAAGTTACACAGTCCTCAAAGCCTTTCCAGACTGCAATCTAGCCCTGAGGCAATGGAGAGGTGAAGTTCTTCCAGATGGAGAGTGGGGGAATAATGTAGATAGAGCACGTAAGGTGTGCGCATTAGTTACAGGTCACTTGCATCCGTCAAGAATGGGCATGTTCACATAAACACAATAAAGAAAAGCGGTTTATTACAAAGGAGTGTCTGTTGATTAGACGTCACAGTGTTTTTTGATAGGAACATTGGAATGTGCTTTAAGCGAATTTAAAGAGATAAAAATTCTGAAAATAGGAAAAAAAGGTATAATTGGCCAGTATAATTTTATATGGCCAAAAATTAAATGGACTCACATTTCTTAAACTCAGACAAACAGGAGAAACTCACGAAATCTTGAATAAAATAAATATTGTAGTTAGGCTTGTCCTGGTCCAGTTTTGCCCCCATCCAATCTTTAATGTAGTTTAGTGTCAAGTATTGGCTGATTCCAAACCTGTCCAATTTCCAATCAAGACCTAATTGCTGTTGGTTTAAAATGAAAAGAGATGCAACATTGCCAGTAAAGTAGAGCACTTTGTTTCTCGATTCACAAGTGCAAACTGTGGTGGGATTGTATTCTGTGCATGTTTTTGTTGACTTCCCGTTCAAGAAGGCTTGAAGCATAATAGCTTGCTCACAGCCTAAAGTGTGGACCAAGGACAGTCAAGACAGTTTTCATATTTCATGGTAAAATACACCATACTTCTTCATTTACTGATATAGCAATGTAAGGAGGATGTGAAAAACATGCAACGGGATGGGAACTGGATTAGGTTTAGTCTAGCTCATACGCAGCCCATTAAAAAATGTGAACTGACAATTCAAATGCTTTGGATTAAATAAGTATATCCATAAATGTAATGGGAGTGGTGGAGCTTCCCAGAATTCTTAAAAGTTTTGTTTTACAGTTTTACCTCGTTTTATTTTTTCATCAGTCTTCATAGAAGGATTTTGTTGTGTTGACTTCTTCGTGCTAAAGGTTAGGTTAGGGTGCATTTTACATATATTTTGTTAATGCAATCATAATGGTACTGTGTTAGGAGTAAACAAGTGACGATTCATATCTTGGCGGTCTCTATAAAAGGGTGAAACAATATGTAAAACCTCAGAAATGAACATTGTAATGACAGAGTTTTCTCCGAAACTGATAAATCCAGATAACTTCAGTATCACTGGTTGGCCAGCCAGCAAATCAGTCCAGCCGCAGTTCTGCAACAGTCAGGGTAGAATGCTTGCCGTTGCTGTTCCCATTTGCTTTCTCTAGATTTGGTTGCTGGGGAGAGGGGCTAGTGGCCAGGTTCGTGGTTTATTTCTTCCTCTCTGTCTCTGCAACTTCTCTGTGGCTTTTTTTCTCTGCTTGCTGTCAGTCATGCTCTCACACCACATACTTACACACATGCAGTCCCTCACTTTCATAAAACACAGATGTTATGTTGGTCATTTTTTACTGTCTCCTTGACAGCCATACACAGACAGTGCATGCGGAAGTGCTCCCATTCCTCTTTTGCTCTGTTTGCCACACATCACCCAGACACACACACACACACATACACACACACACAGGGCATCATGGAATGAGTCACTGTGCTCCACCTGACTCCCCACCTTTGCTTAATAAACATGGTTGTCCACTTTCTAGACACTCAGCCATTGTACAAGCTGGTCAGCCTGTCCCCTTAGCCAGCCTCCCAGTGCATGCCAGCCCTTCACTCCTCTCCCTGTTACCCTTCTGTGCCATACATTGGTCAGCTGTGTGCTGTGTGCTGTAGCTGTTTTGTTTTTTTGCCCTGCCTCCTCTTTACACACTGGAAAATCCTGTAGGCCTGGACGCAGAGATGAAAACATTCAGCTTTGAGTTGTGGAAGGGAAGTCCATTGGTTGCTTATATAAACAGGTATATGAAGGCAGTGGCAATGGCAAGACCTTATGTTTAGATTTACTGTCCACAGTTTAGCACTCCTTCAGTGGTTTGCACATCTGTTGTGAATAAGACGCAGTGGGGAGGACTATACATACCGAGCACTTGAAATCAGTGGTTACCAGCAAATAGAATAGCAGTTCTGTAAACGTATAGATTGCATTACACATTGGATGAATACAGTACACAGTTAATGTGTGTGTTACATATACACACATACACACACACAGTGTTCCCCTGCGAAATCACGGTTCAGACTTTGCGGCCCCAGTCATGCGCAGATTTTTTCTTGGAACCAAACTAATAATTGTTTGAGGAAACCCCGCAGATATCCTCCACACTGTTTTTGCTTTTTTCGTGGCAATATGTAATTTTTCATGCATTTTAGTGCTAAATTATTAAAAAATATATAATTTACTAATTAAAAACAAATACTAATGTAAATTCAGCTGCATTTTTATACCTAATATATAAATATAATCTCTCTGTTGAGAGAACACAAAGCAGTCGTATAGTGGCTGCTGCCCTGTGACGCATCTCTGGCAGATGTAGTCCGGCATTCTAGCATCATTTTAACAGCAGTTCAGTATAAACTGTACAGCACATATATGGGTTTACCTTTACATTTTTTTATGGATAATGTATTAAGCTGAGTTTAAAATGAAAAAGTGTTTTGGGAGCGTATTTGGGGGCATATTTAGGGTTTACACTATAAAAAATAAGCATTTTTTTGGCATTTGGCATCACAAATTCTCAGTTTTTCACAATTTGTAGGTGCTCTTGAAACCCCCGCAAATAAATTGTGTTTTTATTTTAAACTTTTAGTATATTATTTACTTTTGTAATTTTCAGTCATGACCATTAAAGTGTTAGTGCTTGTTCAGCCTTTGCAAAGTAAAGGATTAAATGGCAATTCAGTGAAAAGTATTAAGCCTAGTTTTTAAATAAAATAACTATAGTATGTAGCTTAGCCATCCTGTTCACAGGATAATGTTTTTTGCCCTAGTCTCAGGTTACAACATGAGGTCTAGCTCTACATGTATCATCTGCTTCTTGATTGGTTGCCAGTTGTTGCTGTTGACCACTGTGGCACACTGGTTTTAAGCATTGATTTTGATCCGGAATTGAATAGGCCCATTCTTTGTAACACAAAGGGCGTTTTTTTAAACATACCTATTACTATATACATAGCATAAAATATTCAAATTTTCTATTAATAATTAATTTGACCCTTGAGTCCCCCTTTTGTGACGGTCACATAAACACTGTGTAACTGCTATGGCAACGTAACAGTTTATTTTCTTAAGCCGTGAAAAGAACTGGGGCCTGATGCCGGTTGTTCCTGTGTGGTGGCCTCTTTACAGTATCCTGCTGCTCTAAACACGGACCATGGGGCCGAGCATTGTGTAGCTATGCCAGGGTACACTGAGGGCTTCCAGCCTGGAGCTGTCCCGCACTGATAAAAACGTGCTCGGCTCAGAGGATGTGGTCTATCAGGCCAGACAACATGTTCTTCATGTTGTGCATTCTTTCAAACTGACACTACGTGGTCTGTGGGTATGCACAGCAAAGTTCAGCCACACTGCTGGCTCCTCTGTGATTTAGGGAACTATGTAGGTTATATTCAGCTGTTGTTCTTCATACAGAAGCACTTTATTTTTGGAACTTTGAAACATTTTCAGTTGTTGGTAAGAAGAGAATTTTACAAATATATTTTGTAAATGGCTGAACAAAGCATCTTTCAGAAAGCTGCTTAAGTCTGCTAGTGCAGATCTTTAATAAAAGTGTTAAAGAAATAATTTTAACTAGAATAATAATACAAAATTGCTTATGGAGCACTTATTAAGTTTTTTGTGCTCTACTAAGATGGTGTTTGCCACTTTTGGAATATGTTCAAGACCAGGGTAACCACGCTGATGTTGTAATGCAGTTGTATTGAATTCCCTGATTGCACAATTGCACTTGACTTTATGCTCATGGCGGCAATGTTAGTTCAGAGGTTCAGACTTGAAGAGCAGATGTTCTCAGACAGTAGGTCCTCCTAATGTGTATCATTATAATGTAAACCGACCCACACACCTTGAAGCTATATTTAGTATGCAGAGGCTGAAAAAGTTTCCATTTGTGCCCACCGGTTAGTGTGGGCAAAGGAAGAACAGGAAATGATTGCCAGTATACAGCTTTCAGTACAAGTATAAACTTCATCCCTCTAGTGGCCAACTGTGGTCAGTGCAGTTTGGTCTGTTTGAAGGTACATCAGTATTCAAAAGTTTGAACTCTCTTGTATTAAGAATTGTTATTTGAATACATAATATCTTAAACATGTAGACTAAGATATTGTATTCTCAATCATTATGAAATAATTTATGGCTCTTTTCAGAATTCTATATAGAAAACTGGATGCAGCTTACCAGCAAATTATTCAAATCTCTGACAAAGGGTCATAGACAAACCATAACAATCCTTTTTGTTCCATAGACATGATGAAAATAGGTATCTTTAGCTTCACAAATGATGTCATGTTATTTCACCATAGACTCTCGGAGCACTATCAAACAAAGAGATCGCTGTGTCCTTTAGTGTAGGTAGTATGTGTAAAAAAAAACATCATCCAAAATTTTTTTTTTGTATTATTATTATCAAATTCTATAATACAGTGGTTCCACTGGTTCTTTTTTGGTCTGTTCCAACTTTCCAAACCGCAGAAAAGGTAAACATCTTGATCCATATAATGTATTGGGGAAATATCTTGGAGAATCATGATACTGTATTTTTGCCGCATAACTCACCCATAGAGTTGAGCATATTTTGCACTGCGATTTCAATGTATATCAGCTTTTCTTTGATAAGAACATCTGTTTTTATCTCTATACTGTTTTTCCACACTTTGCAAACCCCTATACTAGGTCTGCATGACAGAGTCAAGGACAAAGCAGACCTTTACTGAGTTGTATTTCCTTGAATAAAAACCTCAGTCAGAGTGGCTGCCTCTTTCATGTCCTAAATGACCCGCTCTCCTCTGTCTCTTTTCCTCAGTTAATGAGATCATAAGGAAGGATCTGACGGACGTGCACAGCAGAGGACAGACATAAAGAAAGAATGCAGCAGGAAGTATGTGGGACCTCTGCAGCGCCTGTTTCTCTCCAGCTCAGCTTGCAGTTTGCAGACACTGCCTCCTCTATCCCTCAATTGTACCATGAGGAGGAGAGCAACAGCCTACCCTTCTGCTTCATCAAGGGTTTTGACCCGCAAGCTCTTTGACGCCAAAAGGCTAATGCTTCTTAGCCTACACAACCAAACACCATCTGAACCAGCTGTTAGGACACCAGTGTGCTGATACTTCATTTCTTGCGGTTCCAGAATGTAGCCCTGACTGGTCATGAAACGCAGCCAGAGTTGACCTCATATGTCAACGTGTCAGTGGCTTACTCTCGAAGACTCACAAACAGTTTAGATTGGGTAAAATGAGTTAAGTCCATTTTGTTCTCCTCTGATTTCATATTTCATAGCCATTGGCTCACTTTAGTAAACTCGTGCTTTAGCATGTCTGGAACAATTGCGTCATCCTGCGTGGCTTTGTGTCAAGATCACTGGTGTGTACCACATTCTCCAAAGCACAGCCACATCTCTGAAAAAAAAAGCGATTATGATTATTTGAATGAACCGTATCTCTGTTTACATTCAGTTCGTAAACAGAAGGTTGAAATAGTTCATAAAAATCATTAAAGAAACTCCTACCTTTTATAAATGGCACCAAATGCATTTTTTAATCGCTTGTAATTAATTGCACTGTTCTTAGAGAAGCCTTACATGCAAAGTATGCACTTCTTGCCAGTGAGTTATATTTACTTTTGTATATAGTTTCCATGCAAAATTAGATTTTTAATATTTTTACATTTGTATATTTTATTCTGTTGTATCAGCATCTAGTGTTGTAGAAAATACCGCTAAGGAACTTTTTTCTTTATATATACTGTAAATAATCAGTGATCCTTATATCAGCCCGTGTGCCTACAGCTATAAAACTGTTCTCTGGATTACATCATTTAGGGTTCTTTGTATCGTTACACCTTGCCTTATTAATAGAAGTCTCTCAATGTTTTTGCCATAGATATTTACGTCCATTTTTATTAGAGACTGTGAGGAGACAAATGCAACACTTGCACTTGAATTTCCCTGTTGTAAATGTTACAGTCACCTTAAATTTTTTCTATTAACTAGTAATATGGATATTGTACTTCAATCTCACAGTGGACTTTGCTGTAAAAAAAATATGTTGAGCACACAAATTCTAATTTAATTTTGTAATCTACAAAAAGCTAAATGACAAATTAGTAGCCAAAGAATTTAACCTTTGCTGATGAAGAGGAAGAGCACTTTCCAAATAAGTGCCACTAATTGTTTGGATTAGCACTGACATGCTTGTCGTGTAATATTTTAAGTGCCTCTGTATTACTTGGCTCTGTGATCACTGTGGCCTGAGATATATGAAATAATGCAATTTTTTAAAGCAACGTCCCGCTTGTTTCAGGGTATAGACTTTTTCTTACTTCAATAATGGAGTCATCTCTCAGTGCATGGTGTTCTGAACATCATGGTGAACCCCTGAATGTAAACTCTTTTATTTTTTACTGTAAATACATTTGGCTAAATATGTATAAAATATTTCTGTCAGTGTCTTAGGATTAGATTGCCAGTCACAAGTAGAGCAAAAATATTTTTTATGAACTGAATCAGTTGTTCTTTTGCTATTTACTATCATGTAACCAATGCTGTAGTAATATATGAACTGTCAAGAAAGCAACTTGTTAGACAAACTGCCTTTAACTTTTGATATTAATATAAGAAAATGCCATCGAAAAGATGTTTGCCAAAGAGAAGCGAAATCTTTTTTTTTTTTACCAAAAAAGTCTTGTAAGGGGTATTATACATGCCAGACGTCATCTAGCCCCTGCTATGAATGTTTCAAAGTTGATGCTTGTCAAAAACATGCGCAATAAATCTGACCAAAAAGCTGTTCTGTTTGTGAAACACAATCGTGATGTTTTGAAGTGAGTGCACCAGTCCACCGCATCATTTGAGGAAAAGTTCCTTGAGCGACTCATATGTCCTCGCATGTTCACAACTCTCGATTCCTCTAACAAATAACAACAAGGCTGTAGTTCGAAGCCTGCCTCTGTCGCTAAGCAGCCGTCTGTTTGGGCCTTAACTGGGAGAGGGCAGTGTGAATAAAGCCACTGTTCAGGACGTCTCTTAGTATGACATCACTTGCTGTGAGCAATAAATAAATCAAGACACCCATAGGTTTCCACAGTGCGTGAACACATTGACCAGCTTCCTTTTTTTCTATTACAGAGATGCTATGAGTCATCTGCTCTTTATCTGTGATTAGATAATGAAACCAGATCTCAACACATCAGATGCCAAAGACCAAGGAACACTCTAGAAATTTTTGAGGGCTGTTTTCAACTGACATGAAAGACTTCACAAGTCCAGCCAATGTGCTTCAGCCCTACTGCTTGACTGCACTGTGTCAAGAGCTGATGTCGCATGTGTTAAAGGGAAACTCTAGCCAAAATGAAAAATATAGCTTCACTTCATCACCTCATATAAACATGTCTACCCGTATCCTACAGCAGTGCTGCAATAGTCTCTCAAGTAATGTTTTCTGTGTTAAAGACGGAGCACAAGAACTGTACATCGGGAGCTTTGGGTTTCCAAGGTCGAGCAGCTGGACACAATCCAAGATCACTGTTTTCATTTAGAAGATGTGAAAAACCATGAGCTTGCTTGCTTCTAGTTTAGTTCACCAACTGATCAGCAAAGTAAATTAGCTGGAGCAGCTGCAGCAGCTTAATCTGAACTATTTGTAAATCAACATAAATTCGTCGATTCTTCTGTCATGTCTTAAGTGACTTGATAGTTAATCTAATGTGTAAGGTCTTCTGTCCAGCTTCTGAAGGCCTAACCAATGGAAAATGTTGTATGGCTGCATCTACCTGGGTAATACTGGAAATAGAACTGACCAACCGGACAATTTCCCAATAAGGCGTCTGGAGATTTTAACCCTCTGGTCCCCAATGAAATAAGAGGAGCGCTGAACTACTTACAGAGTTCAAACACAATACGTACAAGTCTATTAAATTAAACTACAATGCAGACATGTTTATTTCTGGAAATCATTAGGCCTTCTCGGAAGGCCTGGAAGGCCCTGAGGGTTCCCCACTGGTAGTCGTCTTGCTGGAGATAGAACTGAACTGAACTGAAATTGGGGCAAGACCAGTTCTCCAGTAAATGACTCTAGCTTTAGCGCTCACTCCCTGACATTTTCCACATCCAAGTATATTGTACTCCACGGGTATTCTTCTATTGAACTGTGTCTTTGATAAAGAAGAAAGCTCTCTTGTTCACTGACTGAAATAAATGTTTTACATACGGCCTGGCTGTATTTAGTGGCCTATAGATCACAGACTAGATCTGCAGTCAGTAGTTAAGCGCCACAGCAGTTCCCAATGGTTGTATAACATTTTTGTGTAATGCATACTGGGTGTCATAATAAAATAACAGAAAATTGTGAACTCTGTCAAACTGATGAAGCTGAGGGATCCCTTTTGATATAAGTGATGATCATTTATGAACTGCGCTATTTAAATCCAACACATTTAAACCACCCTTTTGGAAAGAGTATCTTTGTTATAAAACAAAGGCATGTCCCATTGTTCACAGGCTGATCTGTATTAGCCAACTGAAAATTCAAATTTTACAATATTTTACAGTAGAACTAAAATTACAACAAGAAGATAAGATAAACCTTTATTAGTCCAACAAGTGGGAAATGTGCATTGTTATGGCTGAAGGTGAACAGAACAAAGGTAAGAGCAGTAAAACAATAGAATAAAAGCTATACAACACAACTGTACAGTATAAAAATACACGATACAAATAATAAAAAATATAAATTAGACATTTGTGAGTATGCTGTATATATAAGTATATAATTCTATATATGTATGTATGTACACACTGAATATATGTGTGTATACATATATATGTCTGAGCACTGTGAATATACATACACAGGTACAGTATCATATTGGGAAAGTGAACACAATTTTAAAATCTTTTGGTATAAACGATGTGCCACAACAAACCATCTGACTCCAGTTTGTGATTAATTGTAATGATTTGGGTAAATGTCATTTGGCGGTCTTTGAGTCAGAGTACTGAATAACGATTAGTTCTAGTAATTCAAGTCTAGATGTGAGTGCTATGTTGCACTGTAATGAGAAACTTGGAATTTTCTTAATTCAAATGACTAGATGAAAAAAGGAAAAAACTCCAGCCAGACCATTTTATCAAACGCTTTTCAACATGTGTGTTACAGCCCCCTAGTGGATGAAGCTGGTACTGCTAGT
>JBBPCX010000141.1:8005677-8036725 GCA_037974365.1 Hydrocynus forskahlii
GCTAAATAAATATTTTCATAGTTTTGTAACAGATTTATTCTTTTAATAATTTAATAATAATTTATTTCGGTTTTCGGCCAAGTGTTTTCGGTTTGGGGTGTCAAACTAACACATTAATTTCGATCAATTAATCATAGGAAAAAAAAACGTGTTAAAAAAAAATTAACGCTGATTAATTACACCACGTGACTTTAACCAGGTCCAGTGTTCTGTCGAAACATGCTACCCAACAAGATGTGCTACTGGGCATTTGCAGTTCCACAGTCTGGGAATTCAGTGCCACCTAATGTTAGGGAAGCTGGTTTATTGGTGCTCTCTTGTTTTGGACACTGTTTTATCTGTGCTATCTTGCGTTCGGGTCACTGGTTTATAGTGATTAATATCTTAAAAGCTCTTTTAATATGAGTGTGTGTCGCTACTCTGGGGTCTGTGTCTTTGCCATCATTACGTAAGCAATTTCCTCTAGGATCAATAAAGTTTTCTGATTCTGATTCTAAAATGCCTTTTTCTGCAGTTTGCAAAATGCTATCTGAAGCTAGCAAACATTAGCACTGTCCAGACATCACCACAAGCTGTAAGCATGGCACGATCTGAAGTAGCCTGTGCCATGGTAGCATTTCTGTTAGAACCTGACTGTATGAACTGGCTCTATGGACCTGTAAAGATCTATCTATCTATCTAGGCCCTTCTCATATAAATAAAATATATTTTTCTCTATTTCTCATCAGTTTCAGTCAGTAAACTGACTATAAACTGTATGAACTGTACAAACTTAAAGGGAGCATTTTTCGACAAGGCAGCATAAATCATCCAAAAACCAGAACTATTATATTAGGGGGTGCTGTACAATAGAATAGAATAAAATAGAATATGCCAAAATGTATTTACATTTTTAAATACTTTTACAGCAAACGTGTGATTAATCTAGACTAATTAATTAGAGTTTGTAAATAATTAGATTATTTTTTTAATTGCGTGACAGCCCTAATATAAAGGGTGTGTGTATGTATTTGTATGTGTATACATATGTGTATGTAAAGATTTATGTGTATGTATATATGCCCAAGTAGATACACAATGTATGTATGTTACATTATAGATATCTGAAGAGTCTTTTTAATTTTTTGATATCCGAAATGAGAATTATGACTAGTGACAACTGTATTGAAGATATCTGAAACGAAAGTTTCTCTTGGTAAGAACTGTATTTCAGATATCTGTAATGTTCATTGTAGATAGGGAGAATGTTGTTCTGGAAATCTACAAGTGAAAACCCAATAGACATGAATGGGCGAAAGTGATATCATTTGTACTAGGAAGAATGATGCTTGAGACACCTTTAATGTTCACTGTAGATAGGAAGAACATCGTTTTGGATATGTGTAATGTTTATTTTGACTAGGAAGAACTGAATTACGGATTTCTGACATACATATCCACTCTGGCTATTAATGTTAAAACGGCTTGCCATACACACACATTAAATATATACAGACTCATAAGTCTGTATATAATACTGTTTCATTATAGTCTCCTTGTTCTGCCCACCTTAGTATTTTTTCATAATTTTATATTTTGTATTTTATTTTTTAGGTCTAGCACATTCAGAGATATATTTATACATAAATAGGTTTAATTATAATTAATTCCCTCTTTTTTTTAAACCACTCAAGTGTTGCTGTAGTAGTATGCTTGAGGTCATTGTCCTGCTGGAAGGTGAACCTCCATCCCAGTCTCAAATCACAGGCAGACTGACACAGGTTTTGCTCAAGAATATTCCTGTATTTAGTACCATCCATCTTTCCCTCGTGTTTCACTGTGGCGATGGTGTTCTTGGAGTGATATGTTGGATTTGCGCCAGACATAGCATTTTCCTTGGTGGCCGAAAAGTTCAATTTTAGTCTCATCTGACCAGAGCACCTTATATTTTGGGAGTCACCCACATGCCTTTTGGCAAACTCAAAACATGCCTTCTTATTTTTAACACTAAGTAATGGCTTTTTTCTGACCACTCTTATATAAAGCCCAGCTTTATGGAGTGTACGTGTAACCCTGCTTTGGCTGAATATGCGGGGTGGACCAGTGGACTAGATTCGTGGGAGTGGTAAGAAATAAATGACACTGAGACCAGAAGACCCAATAAAGTAGAAACAAAGATTTACTTATAAAATCGGCAGCAAAACATACACCAAGAAAATAAAACAAATAACACATTGTAAATAAACCCTAATTCACTCAGTTAATTTGAAATACCTTATTTATTTAGACTATATTCTAATTTAATCTAATTATAAATGAACTCATTTTTGTTTAATTCTTGTTAATTTAATTAGTTTTAACTAGTTTTATGAATTTAATTATTTGACCTAATTAATAGCTAGTTTAGTTTTAGTCTTAACCGCTACAGTAAACTGCATCAGTTATACCCACAAGCTCAAATACAATGACCATGGAAATGAAATTAAATGAAATAATCAGATTAAGTTCACAATAACAATCTGGTAACATAAAAGATTGCGTGGAATCTAACAGTCCTTTCAAAAGTCCAAATAATCATCCACCTATATGGTTCTCTTTCAGTATAACTCAATCCAAATTATCCCTGGTGCTGTGCCGTGTTGCTCCTACTGCACTGCTGCACGCGAACTTCACGCCGTCTGGAAGGCGAGCACCATGGTGGCTCGCTATCTTTGTGGAAAAACTTTTCAGAACAGTACCAGGAATGAATCCCCGGTTAAAAAAAACCTGACTTGTTTGTAAAACAGTACATCATAACATCATTATTTGGAAAAAAAATACATATTTATATATATATAACTCTTCTCTCTTTTGTTTCCTATGCTATGGCTAACAGAATGCTGTCAGGCACATAACCGCAACATCTCATAACAGAACAGTAAAAAAAAAAACTCGGCTTTGCAGAGTTAATTTGAATATTTTAGCCAGAGGAATTACACTAACTGTAGCAGGTTCATGAATGCTTGTGTTTTGATTGGAGTTTGGCGTTTTGTGTTTGGGGATTTAAGTTCATTTGTGGTGGACCTCAGTGTCGGTCCACTGTCATTCTGGTTTTTTGTTTCTCCTGACTCCTTTTTGTTTAAAGTAACGCTTGAATCCTGTTTCTGGCCCTTGTGCCAGTTTTGTTTTGGTTTATGAAAAGTATTCAAGGCTGAATGCCTGCAAACGTGCCTGCCCTCATTTGGGAGACATGGGGAACCCTGGAAGATGGACCAACCAACCACAAGGTGCAGCAGAAAAGGCGAGAGTGGTGTGGGAGCCTGAGGAGGAGGAGTTATAGAGAGACACATGGCTGCCTACACCACGGCTAACTGGCTAGCCCCTCAGCCAGCAAAGAGGAAGCGGGCAAGGAAGCCCGCCTTGAGCACACCGGCTCAAGAGCCGGCCATGAGGGATAGAGTCCCAGGTGCTCTTCTGGTCCTCCCGCTGGCATCCTGCTGAGACCCTCCACGAGGCCCTGCTCCCGAGTGATGAAGCCCCCGTCGCGGTTCAGAGTCAAGCAGCCACGGTCATGGCCCAGAGCCAAGCAGCTGTGGTCCAGAGCGATGAGGCAACGCTCACGAGCGATGAGGCAACGCTCACGAGCAATGTGGCCGCCGATGTGCTTCAAGGCTGGGCAGGCAGAGCTTCATTTCCAGTAGCAGCAGTCACAGATCATGTGACACTTAGATTTCACACACTTAATGTCACTAATTATGTGACTTTTGAAGGTAATTGGTTGCACCAGAACTTTTTTAGGGGCTTCATTGCAAATTTTTATTATTATTATCCATCCTTCCATTTTTTACCCCTTTGTCCCACACTCGGGGTCGTGGGGGGGCTGGAGCCTATCCCAGCTGCTACGGGCGAAGGCAGGGTACACCCTGGACAGTCGCCAGCACGTCGCAGGGCCACATACAGAGACAGACAACCACTCACTCTCACAGTCACTCCCAGGGGCAATTTAGTGTGTTCAATCAACCAATCCCCAATGCACGCATATTTTTGGCGGTGGGAGGAAACCGGAGCTCCCAGAAGAAACCCACGCGGTCACGGGGAGAACATGCAAACTCTACAAAGAGAGACCCCGCTCCCAACCCGGGAGTCGAACCCAGGACCTTCTTGCTGTGAGACAACAGCGCTAACCCCTGCGCCACCATGCCGCCCCCTGTCTGTTTTTGGCACTGTTTTATAATAGCCATCACAGCACCCACAGAATACCTCGTTTAGACTTGGTCATGATGCTTACGGTATATAGTAAAAAACATTTAGCAGTATATCAGGAATGTATCACTGTCTGAACAAAACCTTGTACTGCTACCAGTACAGGAGAGAAATTATTTTAAATGAGTTATTTTAATGTTATACTAAAAGTTAATATAATTACATTATATTCTTAATAAGTTTTGACCATTTCTGTTGGGCCACAAAATTTTGACTCATTGTGAGGTACTAGTGGACAATTTAAAATCACATAAAAAAAACAGCAATGGAGTTACAAGGCTTGTTTTTCTGACACTAACAATCTGTATGACTATGATTATTATTATCTTTAGATCTGTTTCTAAGATGGAAAAAAGCATCTGCTGAGATGCTGAGGAGAAACATCTCTTGCCTGAAAGCTCGCCCCTTCCTACAGTACATACACAGACACACGCTTGACTGCTTATTTGCTTTCCCTTCCTCTTACACACACACATAACCACTAAAGCCTCACTGCAACATAACATTCAACCTGATTCAGCAAATGCTGAGACATACAGGGTATGCACGGTTCTCCCTCTTTCTCTTTTTAATGTTTTTTGTCTTTCGCTAAGTATGTTTATCATTAATCACCGCATAATAGGTCAGGGCAGACCTGTAAATATTTTTCTCAGCACTCTTTTCCTGTGCTCTTTTTCATTCTCTCTTTCATTCTTTCATTCTTTCTTCTATCATACACATAAAGGACTAGTTCTGGGAGAAACTTTGGGTGCATCAGAGCAACACCTACTAGGAAGAGAGAGAAAGAGAAAGAGAAAGAGTGAAAGAGAGGGAGAGTAATATAGTAATGCCTCTCACCTGTCTCTTATTTCTGTCTTTTCTATTTAAAGCCAGCCTACAAGGAAGTCTTTTTCCGGTGACTGTCATTTTACTTTGTGTTTGTTTCCTGCAGAATGCATGCTGACTCGCCGCCACAACCAAGCCAGGTTCTCTTTTCATTTCTTCTTCAACACAAACCATCCTTATCAGCCTCAGAGGATTCTGATTCCAGCTCTCGACGATAATCTCCCCCCAGCTTTGATTAAAGTATTGATCACATTTGCTCTCCAGTGTGGTTTAGAGCATTTTGTCCAGTGACTGTGTATCTCAGCTTTTTAGCTGATTTGTTTATCGCAAGCCTGAACTTGAATTTGTGTGCTGTTTTGTTTTTGTTAGATAAGTTATACTTTAGGTATGTTTCTTTATTGGATTAGTTTCTTTTTCATAGAAATAGTATCAATGTACTTTGTGCATTAAAACACTACTCATTGGTTCATTGATTCCTGCATTTGTGTCTCTAATGGTTGTGCAGAAATGGTTGACTGATCAGGAACAGGGAAGACAGCTACAGGCAGATCACACCACGCAACTGGCAATCCTTAATGTTGAACTCTGTTTGAAAAAAGTGATAAAAACTGACAGCCATGTCTGACAACTCACATTTTGCCACTAAAATCAGTCAGTAAAGCAATGTTTCTCTAAAACCTCTGTTGGTCATATTCAATAATAAACCTTTTTAAATTTGTGTCACAAATTTGTCAACCCCACTTGGCTCTCCATCTGGTCTAGCAAACTTAGACAACCTACCTGGATGCCTAGAGAACTGTCTTCGATAGATAACATTGCAGCTCTAGGACATAAAAGAGTCAGACAGAACCTTAGAAACTACAGTAGAGCACTTACTATAGCATGATCTATCACTGAATTAAACCATCCCAGGTTTCTTATCAATACAATTTCTAAACTAACTATTAACCAGGGACATACAGAATTACAAGTACCTGCAAAATATAATAAAGAAGAATTTTATTTTTTTTTATTTTTTTTTCTCTCATCTAAATCTTCTACCTGTACACTCCTACAACCCTGCGCAAAGAAGCCTTACCAGTAATAATCGGACCTCACTTAGTTTTAGTTATTTACTTAAAGACTTTAAACTAGCAGTTATTGATCCATGTGGGCTCTCAAATTACCAACCTATTTCCAGTCTACCACTTCTATGTAAGATTGTAGAAAAGTTTTTAAAAATTCCAGTCTGGGCTCCGGCCTCAGCACAGCACTGAAATATAGAAAACCTGGAACAGCCTTATCCTGGTTTAGATCATACTCACTATCAGTTTGTAAGAGTTAATGGGGAATCATCAGTGCAAATCAAACTAAAATATGGAGACCCACAAGGTTCTGTCTTAAGACTGCTTTTATTTAAATTGTACATGCTGTTATTAGGTACAATTATCCAAAAGCACTTTGAGATTTTTTGTAAAATGTAAAGTGCAATGTAAATAAAATTTATTATTATTATTATTATTATTAAAAGCATGGGATTAGCTTCCACTGCAACGCAGATGACACACATCTTTGTATGCCTGCCAAACCAGATGATAAACATAGATTGAATAAGACTGAGGACTCTGTATAGGATATAAACAACTGGATGTCACATAACTTGGAGGTGATAGGCACAGAGAATTCTAGTAAACTGGGATGCTGGTGCTTTCTTCTCCGAGGTGAACCGCTGCTTATTCATCTAGCCCAACTGATCATCTGGGATCTTTTGAGTCTTGGTTCTTCCTGAGATTTCTTCCTCCAGTTTTAGGGAGTTTTTCCGCACCTCTATTGCCCTCGGGTTGCTCACTAGGGGCTTGAACCTGGATTCTGTAAAGCTGCTTTGTGACAACATTGGTTGTAAAAAGCACTTGATGAATAAGATTGAACTGAACTGAATTGAAGCAAGATTGATCAATGGAGGCCTAACCTCATAACCTACAGGACATTAAAGATCTGCTGCTAGTGTCTTGCCAGATACTACCATGCTCCAAATTATCAGAATTACGTGTGTCTGAATGATTCCCCTGTAACACCTTCTTCACCAACTATTACCGTAATAATTTACATTAATTTATTTCCACTGCCATTCTCACAACAGAATTACGACATGGAGATCTGTCTAAGAAAACTGTGATTGACTGAGAGGTGCATCAACCTTTATTTTGCAAATGGTCAATTTATTTAATAACTTAATATGTAATTTTTATTATTACATTTAAATCGTATGGCAAAATGAAAGTACAGTAAGCCTCCGGTTTTACACGTATTTTTTTTGAGAACCTAAGTGAACCTAACTGGGGCAGACTGGGACTAAAAAACAGCCTGGACTTTCTTCACCAGCTGGCAGAGGTCTGGGTCTTGGCCGAGAAAGACAGGCCGACAGCTGCCGTGCATTGGACAGCCACTCTTTTCCAGAAAGCACAGCTTGCCAGTCTGCCCTGGCTCATTTTGAGTGTTTCTCTTGTTTTTTGGTCTGTTCTTCTAAATACCCAGTAGTTTTATTACTGTAAATTACATTAAAAGAGGCTGTTGAGCTCAGTCACCGTCCAATGTCTGCTTTAATAAAACGCGCGGCTGATGAACAGTAAATTATTGATGTAAAAATTATTGGTGGTTACCCCTACATTTTACTGTATTTTTATTACTGAAATTACACTAATTTATTACTGTATTTACCTGTTTATACCAAAGAAAATGCCTGTGTATGAATTACAGTACAGTCTGTATGGGCTTACATTTATATTTTAGTTAAGGGTAATGTATTAAACTGAGTTTAAAATGGAATTAAAGTGTTTTGGGAACATATCTGGGGCATATTTAGGGTTTACACTCTCAAAATAGGCATTTTTAGGCATTTTTTTTCAGGCTGCAGCCTGCCTATGTTTTTGCATACTTGTTTGGGGACTGTGAGGCTTGGCTCCCAGGTATGCCAGGTTGACATTGGCCTTTCGTCCATCAATGATGGGATTCGGATCTTTGCATGCTTGCTCTGCCGCTGTCTTCTCCATCATAGTAACCTGGCAGGAACAGGAGAAAATACAAGAATGTTTTTTTTTCTGAAAAAAAACCCAAAACAAAACAAACAACTGAGACTAACCTTTCTGATCTTCTAAATAAAGGCTTTGTTTTAGACAAGATGAGTTAAAGCTAGATAAAAGAAATGGGAAGGACCTAGAGATAAACTATTTATCTCATCAAGCCTGCCTGTTTGATGTGTTATTTACTTCCATTACACTGAGCTAACATTTCATATGACATCATGTGTTATAACGCAAGTGTTTACTTCTGATCCCCATGTAACTCATAGATATCATGCAAATATTAGAAGGTACCCAAAGGTATTTGCATGGTCTTTCCCTCATATGCACAGTAAGATGATTAGATCATACAGCCCTACAGGACATTCCACTCTATTTCCAGTATTCCCCAACCAACATGACCCATTTCTGACTATTTCTGCTTGAGACAGAAAATGGTCAATGAGAGCTGAAATAAACCCTTAATATTAAGTACAGGCTGGTGGATTTGAAATGGAAGATTATGGCAACTGAAAACTATGTACTTAAGCAGGCTGGGCAAGAGATCTGTTTGAAAACGTTTCACATTTGCCCAAAACATTTCCAGTAGTGTCATTTGACATACAGAGCTGTTATCAACACCTTTGTCTAGCCCAAGACAAGTCCAAATCCAGGAGTAGTCGATTCTTAGTCACAAACTGAGTCCAAATGCGAAAGAGTTAAAACTCTGTCAAGACCACCTAAAATATCAGGCGAGACTGTCCAAGTCCAAAACATCTTGAGTCTAAGACCAGATTTAAGTATTACAGCCCTGCAGTGAACAAATGTACACTGAGTGGAAACAAGTCCTCAAACAGCGTTTTCTTCCAGTGCATATATCCCTTTCAAATTTACACACATAATGTCTGTAGACTTTGTACTCATACATGTGAACAAAGAAGTATGTTTTCAAAAGCATAAACAAAAAAGGTTGTATTTTGCGGGGTTGTTTAACATTGCTTCATTCATGCAGCCTCCTGTTCAAGTGGCCCCAGCCCGCGGCTCTCCTGAGGCCCCAGGACCGATTCCCATACTGGTCTCCCAAGCTGCGGTCCCCGTACCGATTCCTGCACCGGTCTCCCATATGTATGACTTTTACAGGATCACACATGCAACCCTTCTTTCTCCAAATATAAGTGGAATTATTGGGAAATAGTTACATTATTCTTTTATATGACCAAAGTACATTGTTTCAAAACAGTTTTGATCTGTTTTGATTTTAGATGTGCAGCTCTGCTTCTTTTTAGTTTAGGAGTCTGTCTTGGGGTGTAGAAATGGATATGACTGTAGTGCTGTTCATTGCTTGTGGTTCCACGTTCTTTGTTTAACTGGTGTTCCTGTTGTAGCATTAACATTACTGTACACCAAACTGTACTGTTGGCATAATGCAGTATTCTCCTGATATCTGCCAAGATTCATCCACCAGATTTCCAGAAAGTGAAGCAGGGCATACTTACATCCTTGTGACAAGGTGGCAGCACACTACGTCGGCCTCTCTAGGTCTAAAACTTTGGAGCAAAAATGTATTTTTTTGTAAACTTTCACACCAAACCTTTGCTCACATAAAGGGGGCATTTGGCTGATGCTCTTATCCAGAGCGACTTGATCATTAGTTACAGGGACAGTCCCCCTGGAGACACTGAGAGATAAGTGTCTTGCTCAAGGACCCAATGGCAGAAAGTATGGGGTTTCAACCTGCGACTTAAACCTAGTCATCGGGTTTGCAGGCAAGTGTTTTACCCACTAGGCTGCTACCACCCCACATGTGTATCAGAACAGCTGGTACACATACCTATGACCACCAGACTCTGCTTCAGTTAAGATATAAACAAGACTGCTGGACAAGCAGTAACTCAGGTTGCTGCGAGGACCAGGCCCTCAGACCACAGTGTCACCTAATGCTGTTGGCCAGGGGAGGGTACATCATAAGCAGTGTGCGAGGAAATGGACGCAGATGAAGGTGAATGGCAGACTAAAAGCTAACGCTAGCCAGCAAGCGATCTAGTCCATCCTACTTGTTTGCTCCCTTGACAGTAAACTGGACTGCATCTCACTCCAGCGAACTACCCAGGGTTCATGGGTTCTGGGATTGCAGTGTTTTTGTTTTTATGGCTCAGCGACTGTTTTCCAGACACAGCTATTAGGATTAGCAACATGCCAACATACCAATTGGACAGAAATGTTTTTCTGACTGTCAAATTGTAAGGTGGGCACTTGTGTGTTCACATAAACACTGACCATTGTATGAATGCTGTACTGTTCTCTGGTTACTGCTTCGTGGCTGGAGTTGGTGACTGTTACATGTAGTACATTATATTTATTGCAGAAACATGCTGAATCACATTTCTATGCATGCTTTTAAACCCAAAATGTCATGGCAGCGAGGAAGACCACCCTGCCCCTCAATGACCAAGTTTTCTCCCTGACAATGGCTGATGTGAGGAAAATTCTTAGAGTCAACCAATTGAAGGCTGCCAGACAACATTCCTGGTCGTATGCTTACAGGATGTGCAGAGCAGCTGGCAGGTGTTCACACAGACATCTTAAAGATCTCTTTAAGCGTAACCATTGTTCCAATGTGCTTCAAAGCTACCACAATAATCCCTATGCCAAAGAAGTTGTCAGTGTCCTGCCTCAGTGACTATCAGCCCCTCACATGCACACTCACCATCAAAAAAGTGCTTTGTGAGGCTTGTCGTGAGGCACATAAAATCACAGCTAGGCCCTGCATATCATCCCAATAGCTAACCAGATGATACCATTTCCACCACCCTTCACCTGGCTGTCACCCACCTGGACAAAAATTACACTTATGAGAGAATTCTGTTCACAGACTTCAGTTCAGCATTTAACACTATCATTCCTCAGCATCTGATTGGGGAAGCTGAGACTGCCGGATTTGAAACAACTCCCTGCACAACTTTTGGACTTCCTGACTGGGAGACCTCAGTCAGTCAGGATGGGGAGCAACATCTCCAGCACCACCATGTTGAGAACACAACGATGACCCATGACTGTGCAGCAGTGCACAGCTGAAACCACATCATCAAGATTGCTGATGCCACAACCAAAAAAAAGCATGAATTGTCTTGAATGAATGATTGAACTGTGTGTTTAATTATAAAACAAAAACAATGCAGGAGTCAATAGAAGTCTCTCTCACTTGGTACTGTGGTTGCTGGAACAGAGAGATATGCTTGGCTATAGGTGACAGTAGTGGGTAAAACTTCGCATTGTCCCTTCACCATATAAGAGGATAATCAGGGAGTGAAATAGGCGTCCCTTTGCTGTACGTGATAATTTCAGCTTCAGTCCCAGTTTTGGACTGTGTGCTTCCTCTCTTTCAGTGAGAGAATGCTCAAGGAGATATTCGTGCGCTGTCTTCTTTGGCAGGAGGAGACTGTTCCTCCGCACCTTCATCTGCTGTGTGTGACAGGCCATCACCAGGCTCAGGCTTTGTTGCTGTCTGTGTGGGGCGGTCCGGTGCTGCCACTGCCCCTTGTGTCTCACTAGGGCTCTGTAGAAACAAGTAGAGATAGAAAAAACTTTACAAATGTAAAGGAGTCAGGCTATGTATAAAGTCATACTCACACACTAAACACACACACAGTTAACTGAATAAATCTCTCTCTACCTCTCTCTCTCTCTCTCTCTCTCTCACACACACACACACACAGTTAGCTGAAGAAATCTTTCTCTCCCTCTGTCTCTCAAATACACACAAAATAATGATAAATAATGAAAAGATTAAATAAATACCTGGTTCTGCGTTTGTGTTGCTTTCATCTTGAGTCATGCAGTCATGCTACCCTCTCCCTGAAGTTTAGCTGGCGCAAGCTATGGAAACACAGTGCTTTCTTATGGAAAGTTGTTTTGCTCCCCTTGATATTGATCGTTCGCGTCTTTTAGCATGGCTCTCTTCATTTGCACTGTTGTAGTTGAGTCCTCTTTGCACTGTGACATGCTCTGGTTTATCATGTGCTTGCAGGGCACAATGAGAGAGACTGTAGGTCATGACTTATCGCACAGCACAGTGGTGGCTTTTTTAATTAGTGTGAGAAGCCTTAGTATGTCTGTGACATCTGTTTGGTCAGGAATATCTGTGTCTCACTAAATAGCGCTGCAGCAACTGTTTGTTGTTGCTCCAAGTAATGAAGTGAAAGTGAAGTGAAAGTGATCATTCGGTCATACGTGAACACACCACAGCACACAGTGTGAACAGCATGAAATTCTTCCTCTGCATTTAACCCATTTACCAAGTGAAGCAGTGGGCAGCCAGGAACACGGCGCTCGGGGAGCAGTTTGTGGGGACGGCACCTTTCTCAGGGTACCTCAGAGGTACCTAGCAGACTTGGGAATCGAATCCATGACATCCTGATCGCAGGTCGAAAGCCCTAACCACAAGGCTACCAGCTGCCCCAAATGCTTAAACATGTCGAGCCAACTGTTCCATCATGTGACCACATTCATCATCGGCTTATGATCTAGCAGCATTAACATCTTCTGTTTGGTGGCCAGCACAGTGGTGGCAGTTGAGCAGCAGTGAAAAAACACAACTACATGCCTTACTCATCCAAGCAAGCGTCTAACATGGCATACATTCAAACCTGTTTGAGTGCAAAACACTTTATGTGATGGGACAGGCTGGCCTCTCTCACTGTGACTATGATTAAGGTTATTCTTTAAGTCTAACTGTCACTCTAAAACAATAGATTTCAACACTTCTTCTATGTTCAGTCCAGGGGGACATGCAAAAGCCGTGTCTGTTTTTCACCGGCCATTCACTAGTTATATGTTGAGCCGTGATTATAATGTAGCTCTGAGTAGCTTGGACAGCAGATGCATCTGTGGTCAGTGAGAAACACTCTGCTTCTTTGAGAATCTCTTTTACTTTTGTCTCTTGGTACATAGCTGGTATCCTGGAGCGACTAAAGTATGTTATACTTCAGCATTTTTATTTAACTCTGAAATCCATCCTTGATCACAGAAAAACTCACCAATGCATCTTGTAATTGCTTCAGGTTTCGGACTGTTAGGCACAATGTGGGCTTCAAATGATTCTTTTAGTTCTTTTTTTATTCTTTTTTTAAGAGCAAAAGGTTGCAATTGGAACTTTTCTGGGTGATGATGTAGCAAATGACTTCTCATATTCGTTATATTTCTCATATTGCAGTGGACCGCTGCCCAGCGATAAATAACAAGAGGGACAAATTGCGTTTGCCACCCTTGTTATTTCTTAAAACAGGAAAACCAAAATGCTGCACATTCTCTGTCCTGCTGCTGCTATTGTTTGCACCATTATTATTAAATGCTGTCTATCTCTGTTCTGCATTTTTGAACACCTAATAACTCTTATATTATCTGTCATCATATATAATGTTCATTCAAATATGGACTACTCTAAATGTTATCCTGTTGTTTGGTTATTCTTGTGTTTTTCTGTTTGTTTCTTGCACTCTCTTTTGCTCTTTTGCCCTCCTTTCATTCTGTGCATTTTGTCCTGTCTGCACGTATGTAGTCTTGTGGTGTTGGTTTTTGTTCTTGCGTTGCATCATGATCCTGGAGGAGCGTTGTTTCATTTTACTGTGCACTGTATAATTTATGGTTGTAATGACAATAAGCCTTCTTGACTCTCTTGACTTTACACCACTCTAGTCGACACATTGCACACAGTGACCTTAGGCTTGTGTGCAGCTGCTCAGCCATTATAACTCATTTCACAAAGCTCCCAAAACACAGCTCTTGTGTTGATATATATATATTACAATATTTTTCTATTTGCTAATATACTGTGTGATTTGAAAGGCTATATGTGGTCGGATATTGTTCAGTTAAGTCATTTTCTTGCTTGTCCTTTTAAAAAAAAAAATTTAATGAAGGTAAGAAATTATGAGACTATCCTTTTGCCATTCAAACAACAAAGGATTCTAGAGGTACAATAAAGAGTTTAGACACAGCATGTCACTTTCAGGAAGTATAGTGGTGAAACATTGCAAAACATTTTTTGCTGCATTTTCCACAGTTCTTATCTTATCTTATTCTTATTCTCATAATCAACAAGCAACAAGAATATCAACTTTTGAGTAGGTCACGTACACACACACACACACACACACACACCAGGGAAGCCCGGAAGCAGCTGTAGCCCCCAGGGCTGGAAGAAGTACAAACATAACAGCAGGGTAGAGCAACTGAAGGGTGAGGTGTGTTGGGTCTGGTTTCTGTCAGGTAAATACTATAGAATATTTTCAGTTGATACAGAGAAGCGTATTGAGCAAAGCATCCAAGCTTTATGAAAAAAAGAGTCAGATAAAAGAGGCTACACAGAAAGAACTTTCTAGTGACAACCTTTGGTAGTAAAGGGGCAAACATACAAGATATAGAATCGTCTGGAATGGCTCCAACATGAACCATACAGTGTTCCTCTTTCTAAGAAGTTCTTCCCAGCCCTTCCCTTATCTACCTGGTTTACATGTTTGCATCTTGAAGAATGGGAAGGGTCTTTGAAGGGCATAGGAAGAAGTGAAACTGCTCTTTGTGGGGCAGACTGTGAAACACACCTAACACCACAAAGACACTCCCTGAGAAAGTGGCTGTGTATGTATGTGTGTGTGTCAACAAACATGACGTATCTGACTCATAAACCTGGTTAACAATTTTAATTTCAACCATTTTTTGGAGGCTTGAATTGCTGGGGTAATACTGACCCAAAACATAAAGGACTCCAGGCTGACCCCAAACATAAAGGACCCCAAATGTAAATTTTGAACAAAACATGAAGGATAGAAAAAAAACGCAGGGAATCCCAGTTATACTATATTGTTGCTACTTGCCCATTCTGCAGCAGACAACTGTAGTTTATACACCATAAAAAAACCATATGGGCTTATAATCTTGATTGAAGGAAATTTATCCTAACACTAGATTTAATTTTATTTTGACTGATCTGTATTGTGATGTGTGGTACGGTAAGTCAGTAAGTATTCACACTTGGTCAAAGTGTGTATAGAGTCTGTGTGTTTCATGTCAGTGCATTCATTTAGCCTGTAAACAATTGTATTATATTATAGCATCATTTAAATAGCATCTTGCTTAAAAAAAAACCCAGCTGCATTTGAGACATATGTGAGAATTAATGCATGCATGGTTCCATAAGTGCCACAATTGTGGAGCAGTGTCTGTGTCTCTCATTATGCAAAAACTCACTCAGTAACACAAAACCTTTCAGCTTAAAAGATGAAATGTCAATGATTTATGAGAATTTCTGCATGTCACAGTCACTTGAAAGGTAAATAAAATCTCCTAACAATTGAAAAACAATGGCAGCAGGCAGTGTATTTGTAACCATTCCATTTAGCTTTGTGTGACCGAGCCTTCATGTTCCTATAATCAATGGTGGGAAAAATTCTCTTTGTTCTGTCTCTCTGTCTGTGATCATATCTTCACACTTACAAAGATCCTCTGGACCTGTCTGTCTGTCTGTCTCTGATCATATCTTCACATTTACAGAGATCCTCTGGATCTGCCTGTTTGACTATGACATGGGCGCCGGAACCATTATATTAGGGGGAGAGCTGCTCCCCCCCCCCTTTGAAAAATCATTCGTTTCGTCCTCAGGCTCTTATCCACCCAGTGATTTGTATGAGAGAAACACGCGAGACGCGCAGTGCAGCGCGCACCATTCCGCCTGCCCCTAGCCCACCAGTGTGACTCCCACCCCCACGTTAAAAAAAAAAAAAGCTTCCGACGCCCCTGGTCTGTGATCATCTCTTCACACTTACAAAGCCGTATCCTCTGGATCTGCCTGTCTGTCTGTCCGTGATCACCACGGCCTCCGCGATGTCCCCGAAACTCTCGAAGTGTTTCCGAAGAGACGCGTCTGTGGTGTGGTACGGCAAACCGCCCACGAATAACTTGGTGAAAGTGGTGTCTTTCTGAAAACTGGGAGGCTGCGTTGCCTCCAGCGCCCCGTTCACAAACTGGTGCAGGAACATAGCGCGTGACCTCAGGGACCGGAGGGAAGCTCACCACAAACTGGACGCAGGCAGAAAGAAGTTCCTGAAGCAGAAAGCCTCGGTATTTGGAGAATAAATCCACTCAGATCATCGCTGGCTGGTGGTCCAGTAGCATCTCCTGAAGGTGGCCCCTGACTGACTGCAGGATTATTCTGAGTTTTACGCACGCGGCCACTGTTGCGTTATCCTCAGTGCGTGTCGAGTCTTCCCGGTTGGACCATCTCTCTGAAGCCTCACCCTCTCTCACTCCTGCCCCAACCCCCCCCCCCCACACACACACACAACCCCGCGTCATTGCCCTTTAATCAGCAAGGGGAAACTTGCAGCATATCCATGCAATAGCAATAAGGAGAAACCTCGAGAGGAACCAAGACTCGAAAGGGGAACCCATCCTGATGGTGTTCCAGTAAACCAGAGTGAAGTAATTACCAGGGATTGAAGGTTATTGAAAAGATGAAGAATGAGGACCTATGAATGAGGAGCTGGTAGTATGGAGCGTGAAACAGGTGCACAATGTCTAGGACTGGACAGTTTTAGTTAGAGTCTGTGCATGAATCAGTTCTGTTTACTAAGTGAACAGTAAAGCAGTGCTTTGTGTTGTTGTGGGTAAGAGCATCTACGAAAAAGCTCACTTATGAATAAACACACACGTTTAAACATACACGTTATGCATGGACCTCAGGGAAAAAATTAAATGCTAGAAAAAAGTTGAATATGGGTCCTTTAAGTGCCAGTTCTATTTTAAAGCACTTATTTATTGTATTAAGGACAAAGCCTACTGAGTAAATTACTCACAAAAACGTAAGTTTTGAAATAAATTTGATTTCTCTTGTATCATAATTTTTACAGAGTGCCAGAATGTCTGCGCATTTCTCAACCCCTATGCCTTTTGTTAACAATGGTGTGAGCCGGAGGCTGGTACAGACAAATCCTGCTCCATTCAGCAGCATTCATTTGAGTTTCCCTGGGCACTGTATTAGCAGGTTTGTTTGATCCTGGTGCCTTTAAGGGGATGAATAGCAAGTGAAATGGCTTCAGGGGCCAAAGAATTAGCATGTGGTCTGCAACTTTGCATGCAGAATGTGGAGTAATCCAGACAAGAAAAGGGGAGGACTGTCAGACAGGAGCAACTGTAGGGAAAGCTTGAGATACAGACATTTGTTTTCATGTTTAGGCTTTTTATACTAAATGCTAACATAACCAAAGTCAAAATCCCGTCCCTCTGGGCTCATCAAATTCCTGTCTGTCAGGATAAGTATTCAAACATTTACAGAGCAACTGCCTCATAGCTTCTATTAAGTTCAACAGTTTTTCAGCACTGTAATTAAAGTTGTGAAACCACATACATCAGTAAAATGCAGCAGCTCATATGTGGCATGGTGGTTTGGTAGTGCTGCCATCTTGTGTGTACAATTAGGAATGCAAAATTTGCAGACAAAATTACTATACCTACACCACAGGCCAAAAAGTGTACACTACCAGTTCTGCTGATTAACAGATTCCCACATTAGCTAGCATTCACTAGCTAATGTGCTTAAAATGTGCAGAACCCTACTTTAGTTTACCCCTGAAAATACACCAAACCCCTTAATTTGAATTAAGTGGCCATTAATTTGTGAAACTGACCCCTTAATCTTACATTTAAGGCATTAATTCAGGAGGTTCTATTATTTAATGGGCAAATTTGAAAAAGTAAGCAGTAAATTCAGTAGTTTTACCCCTTAGTCAGCCTTAATCTATGCACTTTTCCCCATAATTTTCCTTAATTTCCTGGATGGGAGATTAAGGCCAAAATTAAGGCAATATTAAGGGGTAAAATTAAGGTGTTTGGTTTTGTAGTGATTGCATTAAATCATGTGGACAAGGAAGGGCCATCTTACCAAAGAATATGTTTTGCATTTTAATTACATTTAAATTTACAGATGCCTCAACATCACCTTTCCGGACAAATCTCCATGAAGTTGGACTAACTAGAAATATAATCTTAATTGCAATAGGACAGCAAAAGTAAGAAGAGGCCCCAAAAAAGAAAAACATAGATGTGAGTGTATTAGAAGTAAAAGTTGGCTTGAGTCCTGAGGACTTTGGAATATTTCAGCCTCTGCTGTTCCTTTGTAAGATGTAGGGCAAGTTACAGAGAGTTCTTTATCAAGCATTGACGCGACAGAACAACCACATTTGCTTACCTAAACAACCTTTCATGGGACAGTTCTTTAAAGAACCTTTTTTTTAAATGAGATGTATGAATGTGGAGAACCTTACCGATCCTGAGTCTCTATGCACTACAAAACCAAATCCCTTAATTTTACCCCTTGCAATCACCTTAATTTTGACCTTAATCTCCCATACAGGAAATGAAGGAAAATTAAGGGAAAAATGCTCAAGGTTAAGGCTAATTAAGGGGTAAAACTACTGATTTTTCCCATTACTTTTTCAAATTTGCTCCTTAAATAATAACACCTCCAGAATTATCACCTTAAATGTAAGATTGTGGGGTTTCACTCTCATGCCTCAAATCCAATTGTAAGGTAAAATTAAGGGGTCGGTTTCACAAATTTATGGCCACTTAATTCAAATGAAGGGGGTTGGTGTATTTTCAGGGGTAAATTATGGAAGGGTTAAGCACATTTTAAGTACATTGTGTTTTGTAGTCATGGGTGGGAAGGATGGCCTTCCCTCTCCGCCAACATTTAGAACAATGCTGGCCAACATGGAGAACTGTTAGTCAGCAAATTTTGCTGTTAGTGCTCTGCTCCAGGCATGTTGAGCAGTCCAGTGGTGTACTGTTAGCAGATCTGAAAAAGTGACTTTTACTTCCCAGGACTGCTAGTGGCACCTCTGAGGTTCCCTTGAGTAAGATACCGTTCCCACACACTGCTCCCTGGCCGCTGTGTTCCTGGCTGCCCGCTGTTTCACTTGGTGAGTGGATAAAATAGGTTAAATGGGTTAAATAGGTTAAATGCAGATGAAGAATTTCACACTATGTGCTGTGCTATGTTCATGTGTGATAAACGATTACTTTACTTGTCTTTGAGAATGCATGTACTTACCTTCACCCTCCTAATTTGGTGATATTGTGTCATAAAGGTAGTCCTTGTTAGTAAGCAGAACTGAACACAACCATAATTTTTAAAAAGTAGATAACAAACACTTTTTTGTGAACGAAACAAATTTGATTGTGAATCTATTGCTAAGACATGAAACTGTCTGAAGGATGTCTGAAAGGTCGAACATTGCTTTGATTTTCTGCCTTGTTTTGTTGTGGATGTTGTATGTTTTCTTTCTGTAAGCATTGATGAAAACTTTCACTGCATTGGTTCATTATGAAAGGTTATTTTTACAGTATTGTAACTTGCAACTATACTGGCAAGAGTGGACACCTATTAGAACAGTTATCTCAACCTTTGAAAATGTACAGTAAAATAAGTTGTACAATAAATATTGCATTCTCTCAAAAAGATTATTTCCCTTTGGCTTCTGAAGAGAACCAAGCAGGGGGCGAATACTCAGGCTGGCATCAGTGTTGGATGGTTCTGAGGCTGCTCAGCTTGATCGGAGAGATTTGTATTATCTAGCCTGCAGAGGGCAGGCTTTTCCTGCACATACCGATTGAGTTTCTGTAGTTTCTCTGAACATTTACAGGGAAAATAAAAATAATCATCAGAATCTTTCATTTTAAGGTGCTTCAAGAACAAGGAAAATAAGTAAATATTGTACCTGAGAAAACACTGTCTTTATCAGTCTTTTCTGAATATTCATATCAGTTTGATGATCATCTCACACTGATATCACTACGAAACCAAACGCCTTAATGTTACCCCTTAAGATTACCTTAATTTTGATATTAATTTCACACACAGGAAATTGAGGAAGATAAAGTGAAAAAGTGCACAGATTAAGGCTGAGTAGGGCTATGAATTAATGCCTTGAATTTAAGGTTGAGGTTTTACACTCATGCCTTAAATCAAATTTTAAAGTTAAGTTGAGGGGTCGGTTTCACAAATTAATTCAAATGAAGGAGTTTGGTGTATTTTCAGGGGTAAATTAAGGTAGGGTTCAGCACATTTTAAGCACATTGTGTTTCGTAGTGTATGCTGCACATTTTGTGTTGCCATAATGACTCGACAGTGAGCAGTCAGAGCTGCACATGTCTGGCTGTGACTCAGCTGTAAAATCAGTTGTACTTGTTTCTCAGTTGGACACAAACATGCACATATGTCTGTGACACATGTTTCACTGAAAAGCTTTGGGACTTTTGCATGTTAACGTACAAAAATACCTACTTGTGAAGTCCTATACTGGAATTATTCACCATAAGGCAGTTATGCAATGCATTAATGGTGAAAAAGATGCAGGTTTATGGTTATTTGATTACAAACAAAATTGTTAAACAAACTGTCATTCTTATCTGGCCTCTTTCCTTCAGTAAACAAAATGCACTGGTTGTAGTCTAGCACATATTACTATGAACGGAGAGCACTGACTGTCGCTTGTTTTGCTTTGTATGTGTTTGTGTGCTTCTTTCCCAGTTTGGAGGTCTGATATTTATCGGAAAATAAATATCTAGTATTTTGTTCTCCTCGTCGGTGTTGTGGTGACTTCAGCTTGGTTTTCATGGTTATGAAAGAGAAGGCCTCATAAAAACAACAGCACACTGAAGAGGAAGTGCATGTTAGTGGTGCTGAAAGATGAGTGCGTTTCGGGGGCCGTTAATGGTTTTTGGGGGTGAACAGGGGTTAAGAAGGAGAGCTGATGGTCTGCGGTACATGCAGGAGTGATGTGAAGGGGCACCCCTTAGACCCACATTACCACCCCATTAACCTCTGACCCCCTGCTTTAAGCGCTGGTTTGGAGGGAGGGTGGAGAAGGTTTGACAGAGAGCAGAGAACTTTGCAGGGGGAGAGAGAGAGAGAGAGAGAAAGAGAGACAGAGAGAGAGAGAGAGAGAGGGAGGGAGGGAGAGAAGAAATAAAGAGAATAAGACAGAGATATGAAGAGTGAGCGAGAAAAGACATTTACAAGGCTGCAGAGAGGTGGAGGGAGAGAATGAGAATGACTGAGTAAACGAGAGGGGGCAGCTGAATGAGAGAGTCAGGGAGAGACAGAAAAAGAAAGAAAGCGAGAGAAAAAGCGAGGGAGCAAGGAGCGCGCCCTGTGACCCTGCACACACACACACACACATGGTCCACATTTGTGGGTCTGCGGGTGGCATGGACCAAGAGCTAATCTGAAACAGGTCCTATAATAAACAGGATGTAGGAGAAAGAGAAAGAGGGAGAAATAAAATAGGTGAAAGTGAAAAGAACCTGAGAAAAGGAACAACTGGTGCGAAGAACAGTGGATGTGTCGTCATATCACAGCCCAGTAGCTTGACTTTAATGTCTCAGTCCACACTCTTACATCTCTTTAATGTCCCACCGATTCTCTCCATCCTTCTTTCATGACTCGAGATTTCAGGTGGTCATTTCCCTCTCTTCACTTTTACCACGTATTTTTAAAGGAATAGGTTGGTGAAAATGAAACGCTGAGGTGAGTTTATATCATATCACATTATGTTATATATTAGCTATAACTGTTCTATCTAAATGCCTAGACTGAAACAATGATTTAAGCTACAATGTTTATAACTTAAAAAGGACAAAGCATTTACAAATGAAATAGAAATAAAAACACCAATGCAACAAACGTGAGTTATTTGGGCCAGCAGTTGCACTTTCTCTGTTTCTCCCGAGTGCGGGTGTGCGTGCCATCCTCTTGGAACCCCTGCAGAACCAGCAGGTCAGAAAAGTGTAACTGAGTGTACACCCTGCGCTTCTATGTTTTTGGAGCAGGCCTGCAATAAAACACTATCGGAGTCTGGCATGATCCTCTTGCCCATATGCTCTTAATAAATACTGCCCTTCAGAAGAAAAGGGAAAATGTTCTCAACCTCTGATGGAACGGACTGACCTGATTCAGTGAAGGTGTTTAGATGACCCAGACCATGTGCTCATTACTCTTTCTTTCATTCTTTTCTCTTTTTAAGTCATTTTTATTACAGTGACTTGTAGACATACTGTAGTTCGGCACTTCTCAGCCTAATCTCCATCTGCTGCATTTGTAGTATTCAGTAGACAACAAACAATAATACTGATGCACTTCTTTATAAAAAAAAATCTGAAACCCTGCCTCAAAACACACCTACAATAGAAGTAAACATTGCAGGTGCTGAAAGTATTGTGAATACCATCAGAGTCAACAGTCTTTCTGCATTCCTTTATCTGATTATTGGTTTTTGTACCTATATCTATGAATCAACACAGATTACCTTAACGCATATGTTGTTTAAAAGTGTTAATTGAAACAAAAGTGTAATTCTAATGCACCTCCCATACTCCTTTTGCCTAAACCTGTTCCTTAAACTTTCCTCTTTTAACATTCGGTTATAATGATCACGGAAAATTCTGTACCTGTGATATATTGTGTTTAAACAATTTGAGGGCTATATAAACATAATATAATGACCAGACTCAAGCATATTTACTGCACTAATGACTGTTTCATTAAAATCCTCTGCACCACAGATGTTCAGGGTTAGAAGTACACTCCAATTACCAGCCAAAAAAAACCCTTCCTTCTAAGCATAAATAAATAGGACTTCTACACTATATATTTAAATATAAAGTATAAAAATAAAAGAAACATGCAATATCAAACAGTGCTACTGCAGTCAGTATGAGCTTAGTTACATGCAGTGATCTCATGATAAACCAACAGATTTATTTTTAGCACTGAATTGAACTGAACTACTTTGCAGTATCTAAAATATACTGCCAGTTACTAGTAACTAGTAACTAGTATGCTAGAAGGTATCTTGAATTTATTCTTCTGCATGTCAGGAATTCCCATAAAGCCCCACAGCACGTGTAGTCTTCGGCCAACACTAATGACATATTTAAAACGGTAAGTCCACATGAAAAATCAAAGCATTAAATAAAGAGCAGCAGGCAGTTGTGTAGCCAAATATTCTGATCTGAACTTGAAAATATATTTTAAGGACAATTATTTTAAATTATTTTTCTCCATAGTAGAACACGTGGACTGTTTTAGGTTTGAGTGCCCCCCCCACCAGCACTTTAAATAAAGTAGGAAACAAAGAGAACGCTGCAGACTTCACGAAACCCCTGAACACAAAGTCTCTGTTGTTAAGTTGATCTCTTTTTGAGCGCGTCTATAAATCCTTCATCTTTCCTGTCATTGTGTTGATCGGGGTAATAAAGAAAAAGAACAGACTTGGAGAGCAGATGTATGTCTTGACTCCATGTTCAAAGACCAAGAAAATAAATACACTTTGTTTCTTTCATTGAAGAGCTATTTACACAGTAGAAAGCACAAGGAATGTAAGTGTGTGTGTGTTTGTGTGTGTGTGTGTCTATGTGTAACATAGTTTTAAAATATTTGTAATGTAACTGTGAGCTCTGCTGATACTTTACAGTCCTTGGGTTTAAAAATGAGCTTTTTTTAAGTTGTGGAACTGATAAGAAACAAAGTGAAAGGGCATTTTCGCTCAGCACTTTTATCTGCACATGCATGTCTGTCATCTCAGAATCAGTGTGTGTGTGTGGTGTGTTTCTGTATGTGTACGTGTGTTGTTGTGTGTGTGAGAGAGAGAGCATGAGACAGAGACAGGAGTCTAGTGGCAGCCACAGGCTCTAACCACCATGTTGCGGTATTTCTTCAGGATAACATTAGAGCTGTCATCAAAGTACAGCACAGAGATGGCGTGGAGCTGTGTGGGGGCACAGCATGGCTTGGGCACAACCTCCGGGTTAATGAAGTGAACCTGAGGAAAGGGTAAAGATGAAACTGCATTTCAGACTGTGTATCATGGATATCGTATTTTTTAAATTACACTTAGTCACCACAGTTGATGGGAATTTTGTTTTTGCTGGGCTGTGCATTATTGAACTTGCAATTATATTATTTACACGTGATCACAGACAGCAGTGGTTTATCATAATACTTGGTTATCAGTTAAGAGATACTGTTTATTAATTAATGTCAATTAACAACTATAATAATCACTGAATGACTATATGCTAATTCATCAGAATTAGTACTGATAGGGTTAGAGAATGGAACATGGAATGGAACGTGCTATGTAATGGTACATAGACACTCCAGGTTTTGCGTGATCCTTACTAGACAAACATGAACAAACACAAACATTCTAATCTTTGCAGCTGTCCTTAGCCTGTCCTACGAAAATGAACTGACAAGCCAAATGAACCAGTGTGAATTTACTTGTGACCACATTTGACCACAATATTTTGGAATTATGGCAGAAATATCTGGGGGTGGGGGCCTAGTGGGTAGGATACCTGCTTCTGGACCGAGAGGTCATGGGTTCGAATCCTACCTTCAGCATACCACCACTGGGTTCCTGAACAAGACCCTTAACCCCAAGTTGCTCCAGGGAGACTGCCCCCTGTAGTTAGGGAATGGAAGTCGCTTTGGATAAAACTGTCTGATAAATGCCATTAATGTAATCTGGTTGTAAACGGAAGTGCCACTCGTTGTAACTTTTTAAGTTAATAAATGATATTCCATTAGACAGTTTGCAACGGTCACTACAGCTGAGTGAAGCTGAAAGCATGGCAAGAGCAGGAACGCTGCGAGTATAAACCTCCAAACAAAGTGTTGTGCTGCAGAGGACATATGAATGTGGTTTCATAGTCACTCTTTGAAAAACTTGCTAAAGATTAAATCAGTGCCCATAAAGGGAACCAGATGAAGAACTTCCAGCTGAAAAGTTAGTTATTTAAACAAGCTTACTATTTTCTATAAATGGACATATTCTGCCCTCACTAGAGTAGAGTTAACAGATTGGCACAGAACTAAAAAGCCAGCAGACTCATGCTCTAATAGTAAAAGACAGACATTACAGAAGGAGTTCCTTCAAAGCTGAAACATACAAAGTATACAAGAACTGACATCTCATGCAAATGTAGCACTTAGCTGACAGTTGCTTCCTTGGCTTTAACATTGTACTGCAGCGGAAATGGCATTGCTTTGAAATAGTAGTGATTAGTTTCTGTATTAAACATATAAAGGCATACAGGTTCCCTCATACAGGTAGGTTTCTCTTGGCAGACTGAAAAACAAATAACAATCATAGATATGGCCCACCAACTAAATATTTGTGTTTTTGTGCTTGTTCATATTTGTCCTTTAGTAATGTCAATCAAGAAATACTTTTTACACCTTGTGGGAAAAGACAGCACTGCACTGATATGATTTAAGACACAAGAAATCAACAATGATAATGGGATTAACATGCCAGTGAAGTTCTGTCAAGCAAAGTGTGCTTTTTTAGTAATATGCTGATGGGAAGAGCTTGAAGTACCAGTGTCTGTACGATGGCATGGTTTGTGGCGTTCATGTAGGAATTAAGTGGAAAGGCACATTCCCCCATACAGTAATATGCAGCATAGCCTTCTGGAGCAATGATCCAGTCCTTCAGGAGGGACAGAGAGCAGGGGAAGGCACAGAAAGAGGAAAGGCATCACTGTAACATCCACTTAAAATCAGCATTCAGTTCAGTGAATTATCTAATGACAAATCACACTTCATTGAAATATACAGAATTGTATTTGTGAGAACATACTTTGATACACTATAATTTTTATATGACAAATCATCTAAGCTAACTAACATTTATTCAGATCAATGTTACAGAACTCATGGAATGTAGATATTAATAGAAAACAGAAGAATCTGTTAAACTTTTTTGCAGGAAAAATGTATAACCCTAATGAATAATCTGTGTCAAACCTGTCAGGGTCTGTTTCCCAGATAGGGATTAGGCCTAGTCCTGGACCATCCTTTCCTTTTCAGTGGAAAATCTCTATTCATAGCTCTAAGTAATACAGGACTAGATTTAATCCCTGTCCGGGAAACCGACCCTCAATGTTTTCTAAGCAGAATAGTGATCTAGTCAGTCCTAATGATGTTCACAGTTTAAAAGCAGCTTTCCTAAAAAGCCCTGATTAATCTCACTTTCAGTATGGCAAATACAGTAATATAGTAATGTCTGGTAGTCATAATAGAACCACTTCATTTCAATCATTTGAAAGTGACCAATCAGTCATACATGAACATACTACAGCACGAAATTCTTCCTCTGTATTTAAACCCATTCACCAAGTGAAGCAGCAGGCAGCCAGGAACACAGTGCCCAGGGAGCAGTGTGTGGGATGGTACCTTACTCAGGGAACCTCAGAGATGCTTAGCAGTCTTGGGAATCAAACCCACAACTTCCTGATTGCAGGGCAAATGTCCTAACCACTAGGCTACCAGCTGCCCCGTTTCATTTCTCAATTTAAAAAACTATGTTTATTTTCTAGTGCTTTAATGTGTTCATATGGATGCTTTCAGAACATAGAGTATTTAAAATGCCTGTAAATTATTCTCTTCATAATTCTTTTCTGTTCATTATAACGTAAAATGAGCTTTGCAAAAAAAATGTGTTATGGCTGATTTTATGATCAAATCCATTTAATCTGAAAATTATGTAAATAAAGGAAAAAAATAGAATTACACATAAAGTAAATACAAAAACAAACTTTGATAGAAATAGGTAAAAAAAGAACAGAAATTGCACCTACGGATATCTTAAAATATTAATAACAGTGTTGACGCTAGCCATGACTCCAACATCTAAATGTATGTAACTGCTACTTGCTGAAATGCAGCGCTCCACTGCACAATGTTCCACATCATCAAGGCAGATAAAAAATATTGCATACAGCATTAGATGTGAACACTATGTGCTCAAGCACTAGATGAAAACACCTCACAACTCTGACTATGCACAGTGGCCGCGTCCAGAGAGTGTTTATGTGCTTTGAATCAGTAGGAGAGAGAGACATGTTGCAGGTGCCAGTGCTCTCTCACTATAAACAGAGACTCAGCTCTGCTTGATAGGTGATTCTTACACTTATAGGTGATACAGACTAATGGGATAAACAAGGGGCTTTGTTAACTGCCCTGCTATGGAAATGTGGTCATAAAATACTTTTAGCTATAAACACAGAGAAAAAGGTCTCCTAAAGAAAGAAGGAAGAAAGTTGGGAGAGGATAGTGGCTGGCTTTTTCCACCAGTTTTGTCTGACATTGTCCAAATGCTGGACATTTGTATAGATAAATGTAGGCAAAATCAAATTAGCAAGTAAATCAAGCTTTTCCCGAATTAAAAACATTAGAGCGAAACAATGTGCCTTTCAGTTCTGCTGTAGCTAATAATACTGCAGCATCAAATTGAATCCCATAGGCATCAGCTGTTATGGTTTATTCTTTGAGTTCTGCACCATCTGTTTTAAATTTCGTTAGATTTTCCAAATTGCCCCTGTAACTCATCAGAACATGCTGATTGGTCTGGATAAAAATGACTGGAGCAACAGCTGCCTGTTTAGTCAGTTCCAGACAGAATTAGAGGAGAGAGATAGGATGCAATTCTAAGTAAAGTGTATGAAAGTGAAAAGGAAAAGATGGAGAAATGTGTTTCATACCTGCCAACCAAGGTCTTTGAAGCTGACGTACAACTCATGCTTCTTACAAGCCTGTTTCTGATCAGCACTGCTGTTGTCTATAACAGAGAGAGGGGGAGAAGGATAAGAGAGACATGAAGGGAGAGAGAGAAAGAGGAAAAAAGAGAATGGCAAGGGGAACGATAGAGTCCAAAGTGAGCAAGAGTGGATAAATAGATAGACAGACAGACAGACAGATATAGACAGAGAGATACAGAGAGAGAGGAAGAGAGCAAGAGAGAGAGAGAGCTTTTAGTGCTGCTTCCAGTGTTACACAGATGACAAACTGTCAAAGGTTTATAACAACAAAGTGTGAGACATAAGACACATCATCAAATTCAGCCAACACCTGTGTTTCAAAGATCGTACATGTGCAAATCATGACCTTATGTACTGGATTCCATTTGTAGAGTGTCATCACATATGCACTTAATGAAAAACTAGATGTTCCATGTCAGTTCACAGGGTTAGGCGGACGCTCAGGCCAGAGGAAAACATCTGGCTTGAAAGAGTTCACTTTGAGAAAGAAAAACTGTGCAAATCTGCTTAATGCTATACTTTCCATCAGAAAGCCATAATCATGACATTGTCAGGAACTTTGTAGCGTAGTTTTCTGAAGTTGAGAAGATTTGGTTAGGATACAGCTGTCGCTCCCGCCTTCATTCTCCTTGAGGACTAACGTACAAAAAGGGGTAAAATGACCCTGGAAAAAATTGCTAAAAAGGCATCAGTTTCAGTCAGTTTGCTATCAACAAGTCCAGCAAGCATAACAATGACTTGCTGGC
This sequence comes from Hydrocynus forskahlii, assembly GCA_037974365.1. Taxonomy (NCBI): domain Eukaryota; kingdom Metazoa; phylum Chordata; class Actinopteri; order Characiformes; family Alestidae; genus Hydrocynus; species Hydrocynus forskahlii. The sequence goes on from JBBPCX010000141.1 coordinate 8,034,167, forward strand.
TGACTTCCTATAAAGCACACAAGCTAAAAAAATCAAGGAAAAACAAAAGCCTTTATTCTAATTTTAGAGTAACTAAACTGAGAAGGTGCATGAATTGTATATCAGTTAGCTGGATCATCCCAATTAACATTCCATGCTGGACAAAAATTAGCTTGTGTTCAAGATCCTGCAGGCTATGTTACAAAAACACACATCTTCCTCCAGCATGAGTCCCAGATGTTTCCATGGGGACATGCGACCCATCCATAACTTTCGCAGGTGTGAGGGCTTCAGGCAGAGACTGCAGCACTTAAACTGCCAGTACAGCTGAGATTCAAAACAGGTCAGTGATTCAAAACTGCCAACACATGGCCTGCCTTAAGTAGTGCATACACATACAGTGGGTATAGAGAAGACCCCTTCAAAATATTCACATTTTGTTGTTTTGCAGCCTGAAATGAAGACACACACATACACACACACACAGAAAAACTACATTTCCAGCTATATTACTCAGTGCAACATCCCAGTGAAAGATATGACAGCAGCAGTTAACAAATAAAAAAAACAAAAACATAGAGATGGATAAAGAGTCTCCTCCTTCTAAAAAAATACTTATAAAATCAATCAGATGTAACTAATTACCCTCTCCATTGCACACCAAGCTAAATGGCTTCCACCCATGGGTGTTGGAACCATTATAGCGGAGGGGGGGATCTGTCCCCACACTTTTTTTTTAAGTAATTAGTTTCGTCCCCGCACTTACCTTCCCAGGCGACAGCTGAGACGCAGAGCGCTGCATCTGGCTTGTTTGGGAGGGTTGCAAGAAAAAAGCCCACATTAAGTCTCAACTGTGCACCTTGAAGAATTTGAGACCATGTGAAAAAAGGTGTTATCCAGCCTCAACACCAAACAGTCCATCTGGCGGAAAGCCAATACAGCTCATCACCCAAATAGCACCAAACCTACAGTAAAGCATGGAGGTTTGTGGGGTGTTTCTCTGCAGCAGAGACTGGGACACTTGTCAGGATAGTAGGAAAAATGGAGGGGTAAAATCCCATCAAATTCTTGAGGAAAACCTGCTGCCATCTGGCAGAAAGTTCTCAATGGGGAAAAAGTTCACCTTCCAACGTGACAGTAACACACAGAACCCAGTAACTTGACCACACAGTGGCTAAAGGAGAAAAAAGTGAATGTCTTTGCGTGGCCTAGTCAGAGCCCAGACTTAAACCCTATTAAAAATCTTGCAATCTTGAAGTCAGTCCACAGAAGGTCAGCATTCAGTTTGCCAGAGCTTGAACAGTTCTGTAAAGAAGAGTAAGCAAAAAGGGTAGAGAAGTAGCCCAACAGACTCAAGACAGTAATTAAAGCAAAAGGTGCTTCCACAAAGTACTGACACAATGGGCCGATCCTTTTGTGAGCTCAGTGATTCTTTTATTTTTTTCTGAACTTCTGCAATCTTATCTTTCACGTGGATGTTATATGTTGCACTGAGTAAGCACAATTGTAAAAACTGTTTTGTGTGTGACTTTATTTAGGGCTGCAAAAAAACAAAATGAATATTTTGAAGGGGGTGATTCCTTTCTATTCCCACTGTACTACCACATTCCAAGTTCCAAGTTAATTTATAGTTTTACATTAATTTACTTTCACATCCTTCTGTTAATCCTCACATTACTACACAATCAATTGCCCTTTGCAAGTATAGCTCTTGCATGCAGACACTCATTAGAATATTTACATTTTTAAATCAAAAAGGCACTGGAGCAGAGCAGCCATGGCCTGTACAGGCAATGCTGTGTATAATGCTTTATAAAACACTCTGCAATTGCAACAAAAAACTGTTCAAGGAATTTTAAATTGCAGGCAAAGAGAGGACGGAGAGTTACGTATATATTTTGCTTTGCAGCCACAACTGCAGCAAAAGTGAAAGAAAGATATAGGTAAAATCCAGCCAGTCTTCTGTCTTAGTTGTGTTCTCATTTATGTTTACTTCTGTTTGCCATGTTAAGGCTGGACAAATCTGTACAAATACATCTTCCTTGTTCCTTGTCTTCAGAAAGCTATGTAATCATATATGTGAATTTTAATGTCCCTCTATAGTGAAGAAATCAGCTGATTGCCTTTTCACAAAACTATAGATACTGACATTTCACTTACACAGATCTTTATTTAAAGGAAAATGCAAACTATAATGCTGAAATGCATAGTGAAAATGTGATTTTCACATTTCAGTCCCTAGTCATTTTGTTGTGTGCTGTCTGCATCTCAGCATATTTCAGTGCAGAAATGATGTTTCTTTTTATCTAAAAATAAGGCAATACCAATTAGTTAAATTCAAATCAGATTAGACAATCATATGTGGAATCAAATAAAAATGGCATCAATTGAAAAATTTGTACCTCCATTTTTGGCAGAATTTGAAAAGTGATAATGCTTTAATCATTGGTGACAACTTCTAATGATCAAAGCACAGGGTGGCTTCCTCTATACCAGGGGTCCGCAAACCTGTCCAGAAAGGGCCGCTGTGGGTGCAGGTTTTCGTTCCAACCAAGCAGGAGGCACACCTGATACCACCTC
>JBBPCX010000141.1:8037722-8056708 GCA_037974365.1 Hydrocynus forskahlii
ACAACAGAGATAAATAAATATCAAAGGGTAGATTCAGTTCCAGGCCAGTGAAGATGTCAAAATAATGAAACCTCTAATAACACACACACACACACACACACACACAGCATGCAGTATTCAAGGGGAAGAGGAGAATTTTTGATCGAAACACACTCACACAGCAGAGCTACCCACAACTGCTCCACCAGTATTACTAACATATTAACCTTTAAATAGTTTCAAATGAATAGCTTCCAAATGGCATTAGGCAAATACTATCATAGTAATGGACCTTTATTATTCAGTAAAGAAATATTAATTTAGAAATTACAGTTCCTACATTTGAAGGTAAGAGCACAACCTCTACACTCTTCTACAAAAAGTGCAGCAGAGAGCCATAGCATCTGCTCTCCTCCACCCACTACAGAGCAGTTTCCCACTCACAGCCATGTGACAAGCCAAACCAATTAGCTGCACACTGGGGCTGCGCCTGCCAATCCTGTTTAAAAGCATTGCAAAATCTGATCTGCCCCTTGATGTCGCTGCTCTCCCAAACAACTGGACTGCAGCTCCACCCCTTGGAGGTTGAGTGCAAGTGACACTCACCGGTCTACAGCCTCCACATCAAAGCAGAATCTCTTCTCAATGGAGTCCGTTTTCCTCCTGGTGCAGGACTTCAGGATGAAGCTCTCCTCCTCTCCCTAAAAAAGGCATGTTAATTCTTACAAATCCTGGTCTTACAAATGATTGCTGCTGATTTATTATTGCACTTAATTGTAAATGTTATGGATGTATCAGTGCATTAGTGAAGGTGGAGATCCAATCATATTAATGTTCAGTAGTCACCCTCTGAAACCCAAACATTTCTGATACTTCTCAAGATATGCACCATGAAGGCCCTAAGAGAGTTAAAGTACACTTAAACTGAAAATTTGAGCAGCTGTAATTCTCTTTAAGGGGCTTTGATAGCATTGTTTGCAGCAGTCTTTATTTTACAATAAGCAGTGGGGAGCTTGACACCATGATGAAGCTTATGTAGAGTAAAAAGGATTAAATGAAAATATGCGTGCTGCATCAGACAATTAATAAATGAAATATAGAGAGTGTAGTAGGCAATTGCTTGTTAATGATGGAAGTGGACACAGGATGAGGGGGGCTACTTCTGCACTCCAGCTACCCTGCCACAAACATGCCTGAAAGGAAATACTCCTTTTGTAATGAATCCTAGAAAAGCCCTATCAACAAAAAAGTGTTTAGATGCTACTTTTCTTTTTTCCATGCTTCACATTCTCTATGTACAGTTCACTGTATCTCAAGAGGCTTATCTTTTATTTCAGGATTTAATGATGAAACTCATACTCATGCTATTCCTGGGTTTGCCTCTAAAGAATAGAAAGAGGTTTGCTATTGATTTGCTATTAATATTATTACAGTTATTCTGTTTATTATTGTTATTAATGTGTTCAGAAGCATTAGCAAATGTACTTAAAGCATTTGCAGATACTACTAGTACTAAAACTACTATCACTACTATTAATAAGATGAATAATATTTTTTATTCCATTAATTTTAGAATAAAAGTGGACACTGAAGCAAACAGTGATAGCAAGTGAGCATAAAGCATTTCATAAAGCATAATCTTTATTAAATAAAATAATACACTAAATAATTCAGCAAGTTACACACACACACATACAGACACACATACACACACGGGAGAGTATTTTACTCCTAATCTAAATCTTCCCATCCTGGTGGTTACGTGATGAGTGTGTAGCTTGGGTTTGGGTGCTTGCAGTGATGCACTGTGTGCAGCATTAATGCCCCTCCATTGCAGCTCTGAATACTGAAAATAGGGCATTGCTTAGCAACATCCAATTTCACAATCCAGGACAAGAGCTTAGCTGCTGCCAACTTTGAGCCAATAGATGCTCAGTATATACAATTAAAAAACTTAATATCAAGAAAGACACATAGATAAATATAAGTATGTTACAAAACATACCCAAACCTGTACAGTACATGGCCAAAAGTAAGTGGACACCTGACCATCCCACCTTACTGGACATCCTACTCCATGTGGAGCTGCCTGTGCTACCCTCCCCCTGTGCTGTCCTGGGGTCTTTAAAGTGTGGGAGTATTTTGGAAAATGGGAACTTGTGCCCATAAAGTCAAAAGAGAATATGTGTCAGGCACTGATGTTGGTTGAGAGGGCCAGGCTTGTAATGACATTCTAAGACATCCCAAAGGGGTTCCTCCACTCCATTCTCACCAAATCATGTCTTTATGGAGCTCACTTTGTGCCCTGGGGCACAGTCATGCTGGGACAGGAAAGGGCCATCCTATAATTGCTGCCACAATGCCAAGGCATATAATTGTATAAAATGTCACTGTAGCAATACCATTACCTCTCACTCTAACTAAAAGGCCAGGCCCAAACCCTGATTTGTCCATCGGCCTGCCAGATAGTAGCAGCATGATTTACACCAAGCTACCGGACATTTGGCATTGTGCATAGTGATCTAAAGCTTTTGTGCAGCTGCCTGGCCATTGAAATTCATATCATGAGGCTTCAGACACACAGTTATTCTGGTAATGTTGCTTCCAGGGGCAGTCTAGAACTCTGTAGTTAATGTTGCAACAGAGGAGAGGCTATTATTAAATGTTTCATTATTCGGCATTTTTGCAAGTTACTGTGTTATTGCAAGTTACTGTTCATAAACACTATTATTTTATTTTAAGCACTATTTGACAATTATAACATTTGACTAGGGCAGATATAACATTGTAGAAATATCACGAACTGACCACTGATCCTATGACAGTGGCATGTCACTGAGCGCTTCAATATGACCCATTCTACGGCTAATGTATGTCTAAGAAGAGTGTATGACTATGTCCTTGATCGTAAACACCCGTTTGCAATGGGTGTGGCTTAAACACCTGAACTCAATAATTAGAAGAGGAGTCTACATACTTCTAGCCATATAGTGAATTATCAAACGGCCATTTTATGTGATCCCTAAACATTTGATAGACATTGTATATACAGGGAAGATGAGGAGAGAGGTAAACAAAAAAGGGAAAAGAGGGAGAGAAAAAAAAGGTGAGAAGCGAGGAGAAGAACGGCACAGGTTGGGGACTTACAATTTTGCCTCCAGATTTCTGGTCAAACAGAACCATGGTGAGCCGTTTGGGTTCCCGCTGGTAAGTGCAGTAGTACTTCACCCATGTAGATACAAAAGAACCTGAAAAAGAGCGATATCTAAGGTTAAACTAGATGTCAATTAACATGTTGTCAAACTTACTACTGATTAATTGTTAATCACTGATTAGGCAGATTCTTAAAACTAAACCAACAGGCTTATACTAAAACCCCAGTAAGTCGGTTTAATACAGTATCTCATTACTGAACTTAAACATAGTAAGTATTGAGTATTAATATTATTTTAAAAGACATTTTGGGGTTTAACTAGGGTATTTATGAAACTGAATACTTTTACTCAATCACATTTCCATATCAAACATTCTGACAGCTAAATTTTGGTATCTTGTCTTTAAGTACGCTCCATTTCATTTGAAGCTCAATGACTGTACAAGCTTGAATGACTGTACAAATTGCTTAAATTGGATATATTTTGCTCCTAATCATTACACAAAAACAAAGGCCTGTGGTTTGTTGCATTCCTCTCTTGTTAAGATGATCGACAAAATATACAATAGTCTATACTTGAGATACATATTGGATTTTTCTCTGGTTTGGTCTCATAATGCAAGTAGCATAACAAACATACTCAGTTACTTGATTACTCACGTTTCTCCAGGATGAACAGGTAACCCTCCATAGTGTGGGGACTGATGCTCTTGTGCTCGTGAGGATTCTCCTTCATCTTCTTCATCAGACTCTCCACCTCTGACCGCGTGCTTTCAAAACGGTTTCGAGTCTGACAAAACACAAAAACACCATTTACATCTACATTTTAAATGCAACTTACAACACTGATGGAGTATGTATTGCACCAAGCAGAAATACAATAAAAATCTGAGTGCAAGGTGGTCAGACATGTATTGTAGCTAATGCTCTGGAAATGCTGGTGGTTTATTGGCAAGTGAATGCCTATGATGCAGCCTGTATATCATTTATATCATCCCAATATCATTTGTTTTCTTTCACTAGCAGTGCAAATGCAAACATACATCTGTGTCTATATTGGTATGCTTGCACATACAGCTCCAGAAAAAAAAGAGACCACCGCAATTTATTTTTAAATCAGCATCTCTATGAGTATGACAACCATTCCATGCCAGGGTCTGTTAAAATTCCTACACAAGCACCTCTTTCTGCTTCATGAGGCACTGATTAGGTGATTAAATCTTATTTAATGAGGAAAAGTATAAAACCACTGCTGCAATCAACACTCTACCCTGCAATGTGACCAGTTGGATAGAAAACTTGACCATGCCAAAAAAGTGAAAATAAAGGTTTTGATTGAAGAAAAAAGGTGCAATCCTGGCTTTGCTGGAACAATGAACATCAGGATGCTTCTATGCTTACCATTTCCAGGACAGCAGTACACAAGAACAAAATGAAGTAACAGGCACTGGGAACAACAAAGCTACAACCTGGCAGAGGGCAAAAACAAATCAGCAAATCCTCATTCCAATGTCACTCAAGACAGGCTGACATCAAGTGACCTTCAAACACAGTGGCAAACTGAGACTAGGGTGAAGTACATGGCAAGAACAGTTGAAAACTCATATAAAAACTCATATATGAAAACTTCTGAAGTCATGCAAAGCCAAAAAGTGAAAAGTAAAGATTCAGGCTGAGGTTTGCTAAAGACCACAGGAATTGGACAGTAGAGGATTGGAGTAAGGTCATCTTCTCTGATAAGTCCAATTTTCAGCTCTGCCCATCACCTGGTCATCTTATAGTTAGATGGAGACTTGGAAAAGCCAACAACCCAGTGTCTCACACCAACTGTAAAATATGGTGGAGGGTCAGTGATGATCTGGGGGTGCTTCAGCAAGAATGGGATTGGGCAGATGTGTCTCTGATAGATAAGATTCTTTATTTGTCACATGCATAGTCATACAAATACAACACACTTTCTCTGCCTTTAACCCATTCACCAAGTGAAGCAGGGGGCTGCTGCCAATGAAGCGCCCAGGGAGCAGTGTGTGGGGACGGTACCTTACTCAAGGGAACCTCAGTGGTGACACTAGCAGTTGGGATTCAAACCCACAACCTTCTGACTGCAGGGCCAATTCCCTCACCACTAGGCCACCAGCTGCCCACCCCCCTTTTTTGTGAAGGTACATACAAGGTTATGCAAGAAAAACATCTGCTTCCTTCTCCAACTTAGAGGATTGGTATTTCCAGCATAATAATGCTGCATGCCACACAACCAGGGGAATCAAGGTCTGGATGGAGGATCACCAAATCAAGAGTCTGTCTTGGCCAGCCCAATCTCCAGATTTGAACCCTACTGAAAATGACTTCAAGAGGAAAATAGATGGTCACAAACCATCAAGCAAAGCTGAGTTGTTTGAGTTTTTGCAGAAAGAGTGATACTTACTCAACAGCAATGTGAAAAAATGGTGGAGAGCATGCCAAAAGACATGGAAGATATGATCACAAATCGGGGTTATTCCACCAAATACTAATTTCTGAACATTCTTTAGTCAGAACATTATTGCCATTATAATTAAGAGTGAACAAGAGATTTGTTTTCATTGAACTATTCAAGTTCTGTAAACACCACGTCATTTCTCTTATTTTGATGTTTTGTCATTTCCTTTAAAATATGCTCTAAAGGACAACATTTTTGGACATTTGGAAAAAATTTGAAATTAGGAGAAATATTGTCAGCAGTTTAAAAAACTAAGGCAAGGTTGTTCAATTCTTGCACCTATTAAAGATAAAACCTAAGAAACTGAACATTTTTGCAGTGGTCTCTTATTTTTTAACAGAGCTATATATGTGTAGGCCTGGACCATGATTGGGGTGTGCACACATAAACACTTACATTCTGGATGCTGATGGTAAGATCGGTCTTAAAGTGGTTAAAGTCTTTGGCCAGCTCGTACCCATGATGATAATATGTGAATAGGCCCTGTAGAAAAGCCAGAAGCTGCAAACAAAGGACAGAGAGTAACATTAGTTCATGAAGAACATTTCTCTATGATGAGCACATACTGGTCAAATACTACAAATGAAGGGCTATTGATTTACCGGCTCCACAAATTCAAACATTTTCCTCTCCTGGACCTCCTGCACCTTAAACACATATTCCAGTGATACCTCATAGAAATGCTGCCTCACATTGTCCACCTGACTGTCTGCCTAGAAGAGAAAGCAGACATAATAAAGGAGCAGTTCAGCAAAAAAAAAAAAAAGGACAAAGGGAAGTGAACATTCATGTCAAGTTAGTGGTTGGCTGATTATGTTCTATTAATTGCAAGCCACATTTTTTTTTACCTTTTTAGATCATGTCCTTTGTCACATTAAACACAACGCATTGCATCACATAAAGAAATGTTTTCATCATCTTTGCCTACCTCTAAGCATTTTTTGGCATTTGATTGTGTCATCTTGCACAAGATGCAGGCAAAAAATTTTACCAACAGCATGCTCACTTTTCGCAATCCAGACAAATCATGACAAGTAAAATCATGTCATGCCCACCATTATTTTCCATCTTACTATCCTGTTTCACACCGGATAGTGTTGTGTTATGGATTCAGGTTGAATAACTTACATGTATATATAGTACATATAAAGTGCATAGATCAAACAAATAAAAAAACTAGTTTTAAATATACAAAGAGCGCGAGCTAGAACACAAGAGAACAGATTAAGAGGAGCATGTACTTCATGAAGATGTGACTCTTTCTTCTTCGCTGACAGGCTGAGGTGCTTCTCAAGTACGCCACAGTATTTCTCGGTCTCCTTGTCATACTTCTTCTTTGCCTCCTGAAACAGACATAATATATGCAAACCATGAAAAATGTATCTCAAATAAATAAAATTAGGATACAATTGCTAGGATACAATTGTACACAAGGGTTTGGTCATCCAGGGTCATGTTACATATTATGAAAATAGAAAATAAAACATAACATACGCCGCAGATAACACAGCACATTTAAATGCACAGTCACTGCTTATTTGCAAAATGCAACACACTGTGTAAAAGTTATGGTTATGTTTTTCCATTATGTTAAACTCAACAAATAAATTGAAATTGTATATCAAAATGTGCAAAACAATTTGTTTTTAAGGTACTATGGATCAGCACCTCAGCTGTGATGTTCCTCACCTTTAAGGAAAGAGCCCGTACCTCTCAAGATCTCCTGCTTTCACTTAGTTTTGTCCTATACCTTGCATTCTACAGCTTTTAGGTTATTCATTATAGGTTTTTGTACATTTTTGTTACTATAATAAAACTTTATTAATAAAAAAGACTACTGGAAGAGATTTGGAAGAACTCTAATTGTTCTCCTAGCATTTCCTATTTTCTCGTTGATCCTTAGAGCATTAAACTCCAGCCACCTGCAAGTCTCTAGCAAGCAGAGGTTTGTCCACTCTAAGAATTCTAAACTGACCTGAGGGAATACAGGTGTGTTTGAGAAATAGACTGAATAGTAGAGAAGGGGGGGCAAGGGATCCAACATTTCTTGGACAAACACACACTGATCTCCATTCGTTTATCAGTAATCCTGACTTTAAGAATGGTTCTGCTGGGCAAATGTGTCAGGTCCAAGCAAAACTAATTAAAAACGTTCTTTAACACATGAAGTACTGCACCAACAGATGGCAGTGTTGTGTAATAAATTATGGAGCCAATTAAGATTAGCTCTTTTTAAACGTTCAGTTGTGATGTATGCAGTATTTTTTTGGTTGTAAATTCTGCTTGTACTCATAATAAAACAGTATCAGCTAAATGTAACAGGTCTGCCAAGCTTGCTTTTAGACTGAAGTTATACCAATATGTAAAACAGATTTGGCAACATTTACAGGCTTAAAGAAAACTTCAGCCAAAAGTCAAATTTACACAATTTTACTCTCAGCCCAAATGCAGTGAATCAGACTTGTTTGGTGTTTGAAGTTTGCTTCTTTAGTTTTGCCCTACAGAAGTACAGGGAAGCTAACAAGTAGAAGGTACTCTTGCATAGGCAGTTTCTGGCATTCAATAAGTTGTCATACTTTAAACAGCAAAATAGACAAAATGTATGGCATGTGGATAACATTTGTAAAAGCAACCATATTAAAGCCTATTTTTTGTTCACACTTCTGTTCTTGATGTGGTTTGAGACAAGTGAGTGATAGTTAAGGTATGCATTTTGCATGTATATATTTCTTGTTAGCTACATTAGAAGTAGGTAAAAAAAAGAAACATATCAGATACCAGACATGTCTTGGAAAGTGAAAATTGTGTCTATTTAAATTTCAGTTCCAGGTTAAATTTCAATTTCAAATTATTGCCTTTGAGTTTCAGACATACAAGCAAAGATTTGAAAAAGAATAAATTCTTATGCTAGTTCCTAAGGTTGCATTTTAAATGCTGAAAATCACGGGATAGTTCCTGCAAAGGACACTTAATTTTACATATGGAGGAAGGTACTGCTAGTGCTTCACTTTTTCTTACTTTGGCAGCTCCGATCTGCTCTTTCCTGAACCGCTCCAGTGGTGTGATTAGAACATCATTCGCATTATCAATCTGGGGAAACAAAATTGCTTTCAGTTTCCACCATTAGGGATGATGTAGAGGTTAAGATAAATGAAAGGTGTCTGACTTTTACTCACCATTCGTGTCCTCTCATCCTCCAGGTTCTGCAGAACACCAGCAAACTCCTGCAATGACTTGGCTGTTAAGCATGGGAAGCAGAAATTGGAAGAGAGATTTAGCAACTACCTACTTGTTCACATCCGATTTATTAAGATCACATCTTATGTTGACACGTTGACTGAAAAAAAGGATACTGTCCAAGAAAACAGTGTAAATGTAACCTCAAAGGTACAGAATGGACCATAAGGTGAGTTTTTGGTATACTGTATTTCCTTTTTTTAGCTAGATCATTATATATCATTCTATTAATGCTAATTAATTAATAATGGTGTTCATCTTTTACCTGATTATACCTAATGCCTACATTTTGAAAAATCAGTTTTTGAATATTACAATGAGAAAACAATTAATACTGAAAAAATAACAGCATTTAATACTAAGTTGTTTGATGGTCTGTATCTGATATGTATCCCAGGGTATATTTAGTAATTTTGCCTTTGTGTTATGTAAGTTCTGTAATTAAGTCAACCTAGCTATCAGAATCAAAAGCAGAAAACTTTATTAATCCTGGAGGAAATTGCTTGTAATGACTGTACCAATCAGTTAGTATGTATGCTGTACCAATCTGTCTGTCTCAATATAAAATCAATTTTTAGTTTGAAATATTTCCATATAACTTAGCTAGCATGTCCCCTTTTCACCTGACACGAGAGAGTAACGGTCCAGAATGACCCAATTCAGACCTGTATTCACAAAGCTAATACGGGCAGTCTTGGTTTAAAATGTTCACTAAATACAGTTTTTGATATGAAACTAGGATAAGACCAGCACCCACCGTACCTCATACCCCACCAAGTCAAAACTATGAAGGGCCAACCAGTGCTGAAGGCAGAATAACAAGTCTTAGCTTGCTTACCCAAAAGGGTTGCATTGCTAAGATTTTCACAAACTGGCGAATACTCTCTCCCCGACAACTACAATGATCTTAAAGCTTCACAAATTGTCTACACAGCATCATGGCCATTGCAGAGTTTGTGAGGATTGTGCATTGTGAAATTATGTATATGTAACAATCACTATACCGGCATCATAAAAAATGTGGCATCACAAAAAAATTTGACAGCTCTGGAAGAGACAGTTTTATAAGACAAGGTCTCACAAGCAAGTAACAACAGACATTCTGGAAGCACACAATTTTCTTCTTCACTCATCTCTCAGATGAGACCAACGTAAAGTCATGTTACTGTGGTCTCCGGGAAATGCAAACTGACCAGACTCTCTAAATTTGTGGCCATTTTGTGGCTCAACAACTTCTCCTTGCAACCAAATGTTTCTTGAAGGAACCTCAGCTTTAACTGAATGTGAAAAGCATTTCTACAGCACTGTATGTCATAACACACTTTGGTGTAGACTCCCTTCTCCCACTCTTGTAAGTATTTAGTCTCATGGTATCACTATCACTAAGAGATTTCCAGTGTTCCTTTGTAGCATTTTAAAAACTGTAGTCCCACACAGTTATGAGAAGTACTCAAAGTTTTACACAGTAGGATAAACTTACCAGTATTCACTAAATTACTTCTTAAAATGGTCCCTAGAAATATCGACTAAGATATTACAGCAATATGCTTTCAGAATACTGCTATCATATTTAACACTGACATTCTGTGTTGTCAGCGTATTAGGTACTACTTGCACTCATTTACCATTTTATCAGGTACTACCAAATAAGATGCACTGAGGAGGTGCACAACTAGTGACTGACACCACAGAGTGCACCAATATGGCACATGTACCTAAAAAAGGCAGGTAAAATCAGGTACACAGAATAATAGCCAACAAAAGGTTAGACACATCTGAAATAATATGTATTTTTCATTCTTGCAAAGCAGGGTTGCCCATTAGAACATTTCCTTTGACCTTCCAGAAGGTTACTTATATCCTACACCTTCCCCCACGGAGAGAACAAATATATTTTACAGTACATGCAATAGGTTTCCACTCTTATGCAAATCACTGAAATTTGCCCAGGCTGAAAATCTTGAGTAGTCTAAGTTACAAAATGGGCTTTGCAGAAAAAAATTGGATCCCAAACTCATCTTCTCTAACTGACAACATCTGAGGTAAATGAAAAACTAAGTACATTTTTTTTTTTTACTTACATTCAACTAAATAGCTGTTAAATTCACGTAAACTTAACCTTCACCCTGGTCCATTTCTTAATCCTAACATCCTAACACAGTTTCACCATATTCAGTTATCCAAATTATAAAATCATGAGATAAACATATTTGGCTTTGTGTCACACAAAAGAATCTCTATGTTAGTGTGTTTATACTGCTACCTAAGGTTAAATACGTATATGGAATTCATTGAGTTTTCAGAGGACTGTGGAATAAGTAACCATGCAATAACTTCCATCAGAAGCAAAACTCATTCTCCACCCAATTTTGCTCCTGCATTGCCACTAATTATGGAGGTTTTTGTGCCAATCCAACCCAGCAACACCTATCTCAGCTTATTAAAACACTCATCACAGTCAACACATATTACTTCCATATGCATTAGATTAAGGTTAGAACCAAATCCTATAATGCTGTACCACCAAACTACACTTTGGACATACAAATTCAAGTTGCCATATTAAAGTTAATGGAGCTAATGATAAGATTACATACACTTTCGCCTCCACATTTTAATTCAAAACCACAGACTGCACAAAAAAGTCAATTGGACAAGGCATTCAAGCAAGTGACTGCTTAGAGTTTCTAAAATATTAGCCAGGGGAAAAAAAGAGTTTCCATTAGAGCAGTCCACAAAATCCTCTCACTTACATATACCCAAGTCGTTCTTCATCATAAAAGTTCAATTACACAAATATGTGTAACTCGTTATAATGTCAATGCAAAATAGGAGGGAAATCTCAGCAGTAGGAATTAGGACTTCAAGTGAAAGGAATAATGTGGCAAAAAATCTAATTTTCCCCAGATATAGTTGATCAATTAAAACATATTTGGGTCACAAGGTGCTGACACAGAATCAGTTTCTGTCATAAATATAGAGTCTGATCCAAGACCTTTATGACTGCTTTGTGAATACCAGCCCTGGTGTGGTCTGAAATCATTGTCTGTAGCTTTAAAGCCTTGTTCATTTTTATAGCTCATAGTAATACTTTGTCCTTGACTACATCCACAAGGTTCCGCCACCTTCATGATCAACTAGATTGAATGTGTTGAGAGAAGTTTTGTTGATTTTTAATAGAAACTGTTTGGGTGACTATTGACTTCCACTGCTTGCAAGCAAAATGGGTGTTGTAGCTGTAGCACTAAACTGAAAAAAATAAGCCCAAACTCATGTTGGCATACTGACAACATCTGGGGTAAATGGAAAACTAAGTAAATTCTATTTTTTTCCCCACACCATTCCTTTAAGCTCTACATTTGCCAATATGAACATCTGCAGCTAGGAAGACGTGATATAGGATCAGTCAGTACCCATGCCAGTACAGATTAATGCACACATGGTCCTCAAACAGAGAGCTCTGTTATTTAGTGCCAATGAAAAGCCTGCATTGCAGTGAACAAAGTGAGACAGCCATGTGGTGAACCCACTAAATCAATTAATCAAGAATGCAAAATTGTTTCATTTCCTCACTGAGCATATCGGTGACTTTTGAGCAATGGTGACAACACTATGGGGCAGCTATCAAGGTTTTAAAGACACCACAAAATGCTTTTTACAGGAGTGTGACTTGATCTCCTGGTGCAGTCTGAATCATTTTTCCAGCTAGCAATTTGCAGCAGCAGTCATTTCCAGCACTCACTTGGACCACACTTGGAGTAAAGACTGATACTGTAGCCTTAAATTATATATTCAGAAATGGAATCTCCATGTCTCATATCTCTTATATACCTTCATCTGCTAAACAAAAGATTTTGGAATAAATACTGTATCAAATTTATTGAGTATTATAAAATATTTGCTGAAGACCTTGTCAGTAAAAAGAATGGTAGATAAACCTGATAAAAAGGCTAAAGAATGCAAACACAAGGTAATAAACTGGTATCTCAGAATATGTTGACTGAGATCTCTTATTACAAAGTAATTTGACCATGTCTGTGTTTTGTGAATCAACAGAAAGGTCACATGAGCTGCTTAGCTCTATGATGGAAAAAAACATTAACATATAATATCTCAGGATAATTCTATCATGATCATTCATGATAAACAGATTAGAACAGGTTTGATGAGCAGTATGGAGATCTCTCACCAATGCACATTTCATCATCTGTCTCAGCGTCCCCTATGCACTGAAACTTGAACTCATTCAGTGATTCCGCAAACTTCCTTTGTGCTGAAGACAGATCTGCAAAAAAAGCAAGAAGTGTTAAAATAGAAAACCACTTTACTGTAAACAGCACACATGCAGACATGCAAGTTTATGTTCATTTCCATACAACCCAAGACTGCAAAACATTCTTCAAGTCACTGTCCTGTAGAAATCACAAAAAACAGCATAAGCAATTGCACTAAGGTACAGAGAAGGAAACCTGTTGTTTATATCTCTGTGCAGAGATATTTTCCTAGACCTGCAGACTAACCAATAAACATCTGAGGTGTCATTTTATGTATAAACTTTTATAATTTATCATTTCTGAAGTCTGGTATTAATTTGTGCTGTTTGTACTAGTTCTTAATTTATCAATAAGAAATCAACTTTACTCTAAAAGACCAAATTATGAGACAGCTAAAACTTCAGTCAGTTAGGACTAGTTTCACAATGGCTAATCATATTAAATCAGACTTTATTTATCTAACACTTTTCATATAAAGTCAATATAACACAAAGTGCTTTACAAAGCAACAAAACATTTCCCCATAACTCAATGTTGCCAATTAGAGTTGTATTTTCATTTTCAAATATTCTATTGAATATGGCAAAAAATATAACATCACAATATTTAAATAATTTTTTTTTTAATGTGTAAATGGAAATAAACTGTAGACTTTGTACCATGCAGGATCCTGCCCAGTCTGGCAATTCTGCATAAATTATTTAAGCATTTTTTAAACAATAATTTTAGAAAATGTATTACTTTGGTAACTTTTGATAATGAACTGCTGAAAAGCACATAATAGCAGAGCAACAGCTAAATTCAAGTCTCTTTGGTTGAATATGCCATCTCTGAGGCCTAATTATCTCAGTCCCTATAAAATTTAATTTTCCTGTGTTTTCCTTTATCTGTATACACTCATGAACTCAGTCTCTCATGTATGCAAATGCTCCTTAGACCAATACTCTCATATCAAGCCCTAATTTTCCAGGCCTCTTATGCTCAGCACTGCATGCTGGCAGAAATGCTCTGGCTTTAGATTTGGACTGATTTGTACAGTTTATACAGCTTGAATCCTCGTGCTTCCATCCAACCCTTAAAACAGAAGCTTTCCAGCGTCTCCCCACTTAATACATCTTTGAGTTCTTTGGAACAGGACAAGGAAAGAGAGAACCAGACGTTTGAATTACAGTGAAAAAAGAGGCTGATTGACTTTGAGATGTGGTAAATTCTTGCATAAGGCTGTTGTCATGGAGGAGACTGCTGCAGTAACTTGTAAATGCTGGTAAATGCTCTATGCATGTTAGAATCTTGATGCATGAAATTGTTTGGCTATTTGATCAGATGTTAGGTCACAAGCTGGAATCACCATTCAGGGTAATGGAGAGTACACCAGCTTATTACGTGCACCCACTATATACTTACACTCAGTGGCCATTTTATCAGGCACATCCATCACAAAGGTGCACTTTGTAGGTTTACTATTACTGAGCGTACTCTTTCTGTCGCTGCACATTTTAATTGCCTTCCTTTACCCCGCTTATCAATTAGAATCAGAATTGCGTTTATTGGCCAAGTATGTGAGCAACCACACAATTTGATACTGGTCAGCGGTGTCTCACAACAGTATAACAGCATAAAACAAGAATAATATGTAAAGCACAACAGTATAAAACAACAATAATATGTAAAGATATACAGATATAGAACAATGTACGGAACAATATAATGTACAACAATATACAATCTACAATATGAATACACTATATAGCTATAAAATGTAAACATATAAAGATAAATATTTAAACATGTACCGGACCATATCCAATCTCCTACCAGCTAATTTTACTCCGCTTATTTCCAAAGTAAAGTATGATATCCAGAAGTGGGGCAGCTTATCTCTTTCATTGCTTGGGAAAATTAATACAGTTAAAATAAATATTCTAACCAAATTTCTTTATTTATTCCAATCAATTCCATTATTTTTGCCAAAACGTTTTTTTAATTCATTAGATAGGATAATCTGTTTGTTCATTTGGGGCGGGAAACCTCCTAGGGTCCGTAAATCATTATTGTAGAGATGCGGACTTAGTGGTGGACTTGCTCTACTGGGCTGCACACATCCAAAAAAATTGTTCCTGGTTAGAATCCCCTGGACCCTCTTGGTGTAAACTAGAAGTATCATCTAGTGGGCTGTCATCCATACGTGCTTTACTTTGGCTTCTTTACCCACCAAACTTGCCATGTACACCGATAATCCGCTAGTACACAATACACTTTCCACCCTGTATGGCAGGATAAAGGCATTAAACACTTCTCTAACCTCTATATGGACTCTGTATTTACTATCTTTTCCAGTTTGTCATGTGCATATGACCTGCCCGCAACTCATTTGTTTCAGTATTTCCAAATTCGTCATTTTGAGTCGAAGTGTTTTCCTAACTTCCCTATTTTACCTCCCAAGCAGCCTTGGGAAGAGGTGCTCACATCTAATTCACAAGTTGGTGGGAAAAAGCTATAGATAGGATACGTTCTACTACTTCCTGTGCTCGTCTTAGTCGTATTCAATTCAAAGTTGTGCACAGAGTCCGTTTTTCTAAGACAAGGCTATCTGAAATTTAGCCTGATATAGTGGATAAATGTGATAGATGTCATCATTCTCCTTGTCATTTAAGTCACATGTTTTATCAGTGCCCAAGTCTTCAGGGTTTTTGGATGGGGTTTTTAGTACCATATCTAGTGTATTAGGTATACAGGTGCTTCCATGTCCATTAATTGCAATATTTGGTATCTCTCAGGACTTAGCTTCATTAAACTCCACACAAAAAGATATTATAGCCTTTGCATCTCTGTTAGCTAGACGTTAAATCCCTGTCTATTGCTCAGTGGCTCAGAGACTGTATTTTTTATCTAAGACTTGACAAAATTAAATATACCCTGAGAGGCTCTACTGAATCGTTTTTTTTTTCATAAATGGCAACCTGCTATATCATATTTTACAAAATTACAGGTATTGCCTGATTAAATGGGTTTTTTTTTTCTTTTTTTATATACATATGTATATGCCCATACATCTGTGATGGTTTGGTATAGGTTGTGCCAGGTAGTGATGGGGTGGGGGTCATGAATGAATGTGTGTGTCTGCGTGCTTTCTGTTTCTTTCTTTGTCTCTCTCTTCTTATTTGGCTCTTCTCTCCTTTCCAGTTAGGAAAGTTTGTTTTTAGTAAGTTAAAAAAAAAAAGTACCCTATATATTATACACACTGTAATTGTCTGTATATATATATATATATATATATATATATATATGCACACACACACACACACACATACACACAAACACACAAACACACACACACACACATTTTAGGGGTGACACGGTTAAAAAAATTAATCTAATTAATAACAAGCTATCTGATTAATGATCTAAATTAATCTAAATGAACATGAGTGAATGAATCATCAACATTACAGACTTTTAACGTCTCTTTTATTTAAGAACTGTTTTTACACTGTTCATGTGCAGTAACGGTCACAGCAATCAAAAACCTAATATGCTGAGGGAAAAATGCTTCAGCAAGAACAGTGATAGAACTAAGTCCATCTATAAAGTGCAGTTTAAGACAATGTACATCCAAGCACGCATGTTCTAATGAATTATGCTGCCTTGTCGAGAAATGCTACCTTTATACAGTTTATGGTCAGTTTATAACAGGCAAATAATATGCATTATCTGAGAAAAAAAATTCTTATTTAAAATATATACTTATAAGCAGTCTATCGATTCATGCTACCCTATCAAAAAAACGCCATCTTAAAATTCATACAGTTTATACAGTCAGTTTAAAACACTGATAATGATGAGAAACAGGCAAATAATATGTGTAATTGGAAAAAATATATACACCTGGTGCGATTAATCAGTGTACATTTTTTGAACACGTTATTTTTTCTGCGATTAATTGATGAAATGATTAAAATGAATGCATTCATTCTAATACATATACACACGTGGACAAAATTGTTGGAACCTTTCCATTACAGAAAGAAAAACACAATGGTCCCTGAAAAAACTTGAAACTGACAAAAGGTATAATATATAACATAATGCAAATTAACATATGAAAATCTGACATTTCTTTTGAACTGTGGTCCAACAGAATTATTCTAAAAGACAAACTAATGAAACTGGCCTGGACAAAAATAATGGTACCCCTAACTTTTTTGTTGCACAACCTTTTGAGGCAATCGCTGCAATCAAGTGATTCCTGTAACTCTCAATGAGACTTCTGCACCTGACTACAGGTATTTTGGCCCACTCTTAGTGAGCAAACCGCTCCAGCTGTCTCAGGTTTGATGGGTGCCTTCTCCAGACTGCATGTTTCAGCTCCTTCCACAGATATTCGATAGGACTTAGATCAGGGCTCATAGAAGGCCACTTCAGAATAGTCCAACGTTTTGTTGTTAGCCATTCTTGGGTGTTTTTAGCGGTGTGTTTTGGAGGACCCATAACCTGCGACTGAGACCAAGCTTTCTGACACTGGGCAGCACATTTTGCTCCAGAATGACTTGATAGTTTCGAGATTTCATTGTACGTTGCACAAATTCAAGACTCCCTGTGCCAGATGCAGCAAAGCAGCCCCAGAACATACCTGAACCTCCCCTTGTCTTACAACCTTTGCCTTTAACATACTTGTCTATAATTTTTATTCTAATCTTTTGAGACAATTCCCTCCTTCGCTGTCTGTAGTCCATGATCAGTGTGGTACACACCATAATACCAAACAGCACAGTGACTACTTTGCATCCTTTAAAAAGGCAGACTGACCGATTGCAAGCTTGAAGACACCTGTGATGCTAATTACAGGACACACCTTAGTTTCACTTGTCCCTCCAGTCAAATTATTTTCAGTCTTTTCTAGGGGTACCATCATTTTTGTCCAGGCCAGTTTCATTATTTTGTTTTTTAGAATAATTCTGTTGGACCACAATTCAAAAGCAATGTAACAGAAGGGTACCAACAATTTTGTCAAACTGTGTATGTGTGTGTGTGTGTGTGTGTGTGTATATATATGTTTCGCAGTGGTCACATTCCACTATACCCGTGTATAGTGAAAAATGCGTTGTTGTGATGTGGTAAAAAAAATGCCTGAAAATGCCTATTTTTATAATGTAAACCCTAAATATGCCTCCAAATATGCTCCCAAAACACTTTAATTTCATTTTAAACTCAGCTTAATACATTACCCTTAAAGAAAATGTATACCCGTATTTTACACACGCATTTTACAAGAAAGGTAAACACGTATTTGCACTGTACAGTTTACACTTAACTCTCGCAGTGCTAGAATGTAAATACACATGATACCCCTGTATAGACTGTACTGTAATTCATTTTCTTTGGTATAAGCAGGTAAATATATAATAAATATATAAAAAATAAATTCATTTAATTTCCAGTAATAAAAATGCAGGGCTTTAAGAAGACACGCCACGGGGGAAATTCTGGGCTGCAACTGCATCAAAGGGCAGCAGCTAATCAAACCTCCGGCCTCTGAGTACAGTGTTATTTCACTATCCCAAGACACGCTTTCTTTGTGTTCTCTGAACAGTACCAAAAAAAATTTTTTTTATTTTTTATACGGAAATGTAGCTGAATTTATTATATTTATGCTACAAAATTAGTCCATTATATTTTTCGTATTAATTTAGCACTAAAATGATATATTGCCACGAAAAAAGCTGTGACATCTGGGCCTCGTCTGCCATGCCCCCTCGTCCTTGTGCTGGGTTGTTTATGTTTGGGCGCGGTGCTAGGCAACCCAGCACAAGGAAGTGGGGGTGTGGTAGACGAGGCCCGGACTCACAAAAGCAAAAAAAAAAAA
>JBBPCX010000141.1:8056808-8086131 GCA_037974365.1 Hydrocynus forskahlii
ATTAATTAGATTAATTAATCGCCACACCATGTAATTAATTAGATCAAAAATTTTAATCGCTTGACAGCACTAATTTTTATATATTTCAGACCCCCCACACATCTAGGAGGGCGGTGCCCAAGCGCCCCCTATGGGCCAGCCGCCACGGTTGATACATCATTTTATTAGGGCTACCACCTGCTTTACTGAAGAGATGTTGTTGTGGCCTTCAGAGTGCAATACTAAATACACAAGCCTATTGAGTTGTTATACGGGTGCAAGAAAAAGGTCTAGAATAGATTGAATGAACCTATTCTAGAAAGTATATAATTCTTCTAGAATAGAAGAATGATTGTCCACACTCCAAAAGGGTCCTTCGTAGTGATGCCACAGAAGAAACACCTTTAGATCCCTTAAGAACCTGTCAATGGATAGTTCTTTTGCAAATGACATGTGAGTGTGACGAAAAAGTTTAAGGAACCTCCAGTGAAAGGGATTACTTAATAACCTAAATATTAAAGAGTATATCATGGAAGCCAGATCAAATCCAGTCTACATTACTATGAGGAAATGAGCTCTATCACAAAAAGGTGAGCAGAAAAGTGGTGGTATCGAACCCCTGCTCCTCATGCTTCCCTCTATACATTCACTTCCAAATATCCTTTCCCACTGTCATGCTATAGTACATTTGTTTCCAGTTTTCACTAATGGGTCAGCCTTTTGCTTCAAGAGAACAAGTATAGGTTCTCAAGGCAAAAGAGAATGCTGTTCTGGTCAAAGGTATAGTTTCTCCAATGTGAGGACACGTCCTGACACGCGTAAGTAATGAGACAGATACAAAAAGAAAGCAAACAGCACTCAGAGGTTACTCAAGTCAATGAGCCCTATAATCAACGCAGTGATACACCGTGTTAGTATCAGAGTTTCCTTGAGACTTTGTATCAAAAATACAAATCCATCATAGTTTTACACGAAAAGATTTAACTGAGTAAACTGAACTAGCCTTCAACTCCCACATGCACCGATACGCATGCAACCGAGTCACCATTTCACTAGTTTAACTTCCTCAAACCACATTTACACAAGTACATACTGGGGACACCCCACAAAACCTGAAGATATTCTGACCCAAATTTTAGCCAGAAATGGAAACAGCCATAATTATCAACCTCTCTTTATACTTTAGAACTAAAATGGGCTGTTTTTATTACTGTGTCCTTAAGACTGATTTATGTAAATGGGCTGTTCTGACTGGCTGCCCTGGGCCATGCAGTCCACGTAAATCTGCCTTGGGATAATTAGGCTGATATATGTAAACGACAAGGGTTTTGTGAAATCATTGAAACTGTCGATTTTAATGGGTTATTTTGTTCCTTAGTTTCCACATACAGACTGTATGTACTAGGGAGTAAATGCACTTATGGAGCTGTGTCCACTCAAATTATCAGGGGTCATAGGAAAAAGTTGGAAACACATGATGCCCAGATTGCACCATGGTGAAATTGATCACAATAGCGATAACGATCATATTGCCCAGACCAGTCTTAGGCAGTACGGCTTCAGGTATTTGTGCTAGGTATTCTTCATGCTTGACTGTAGTGTCCCACATAATATACTTCAGAAACGTGCACCTTGAAAGAGTGTGTTCTCGTTTCCTGGTGGATTCACACATCCTTTACGCCAGCAACCCCTGCTGCATGAGCCATGTGCTGTTTACATTCTACATGTATGCTGTAAGTCATTTACACAGCTGGGCTTTTTAGTGAGGTGACTCAGAGACACAATGTCTCATGCCCCTGGGGTCCAAAAATCAGAGACCCACCCACCCGCTCTTTGTGCAGCGGCAACAACTGTCTTTGTTGCTAAGCTTAACGCAGCCCAGGCCATCTCAGGAACTCTCAGCTCGCACCGAGAGGCACTAAACATTACTCAACACCGCAAATACATGAACCTGAGCAACAGCTAACACTGTAAAACTCAGAAAGCACACAAACCTCAAGCCTGCAGCGTTGCCACTCAGAGGTTCAATGAGTCACATTTCAGATTCCACTCATCCAATTTACCACTTTTTTTCAAGCAACTCTTTTCTGGATTTAGGCCTAATGGTCTTTAAAAACCAAGATTGCCCATTTCAGGAAGAACTTGTTTTACTGTACGATAAGGTCATTGTAAGGTCAGTAATTAAACTGCTACTGGTGCTGCGGTTTGCTTAAAGGATTTTCTTATCATAACTCATCTTTGTGTCCTTCTTTATCTATCATAAAAGTGCCCTCAAAAGTTTTCACTCAATTCACTCAACATCAGTATCTAAAAGGTGCTACTGACAGCGCATGTAATTTACAGCAAAAACACACATTTCCTTGGACACAAACGAATGTCTATTGTAATCTTCTCTGAGGTGTAATGAAACTTGGTGGGAAAATCGTTCGCCCCAGTCTAGGAAAGACTTAGAAAGAGCTCTTTGCCAAATCACCCTACAGCTCTTTCAAAGGCAGTATCTGTGAAATCAGATCCATGCCTGTTGTCATAATATTTTAGGGAGCGAGAATGCCACCCAGCTTCACTAAGTGAGAAGGAGAGAAGCACTGGATACAGCATGCACACTTTTTAGCTGGACTGAATTTGGTAAAAGATGTTGTGCTTCAAGACAATATGCACAGCAACTTTTCATGAAATTCAAATCATATTAAAGCACCTCCTCTTCTCTTTAAAATGTGAATGTAGTGTATTTTTCCACAAGAATGAATTAAAATTGAATTATTCTCTGCTTCTCTTATAGTCAGTGCTAACTGCTGCTAAGGTAGAGCTGAAGTCTGCCTCGATCCATGGATTTTGCCACACTCTTTTAGCACTGTTAAGATCTCATGAATGTGTAAGTTTTCTGGCAGATTCAATAAGACAGAAGCTCTATCCTGATGGAATCACGAGTCTAGGACATCACACTCACAAAGCTTTCATTCTCTCAGGGTGAGTCAGCCTCACTCTGCCGTAGCATCACTCAAAACAAGTGTCCGTTTTAGCCAAGCCACTGCCATGGATAATTTGATCTATAGCCACATGAGCGGCAAGACATGACTCGGGTCTAAGGAAGCTAACTTAGCAAACCAAAAGGCTCACTGAAAACTCATATTTCCATTCAAAGCAAGGCAGGGAAGTGAATTTGCTTTTCCAGTATATCCTGTTGCTCTCAATGAGTTCCTCAGAAAAAAAAACTCTTCTTCACTCTTCTGTCTGTTCCCATTTGGTGATATGAACCATCTTTGTTATGATTGACTGTCTGCTTATGGGTTCATGAATAAATAAACAATTCCTACGACATATGCCCTCATTCCAACAGTGGAACACTCTTTGAAGACATAAAGTCAACAATCACCAGAAGTCATTACGCATTTTTATAATACACAGTGACAGGACACACAGTATCAGGGAGGGTTTCTGCCCATCTGCAGCTGATGTAATAAAAACTCCAAAGATATTTTCAATGCAGACAAACATTATGGAAAAATGGAAAGAATTTTGTCTGTTTTGTTTTAAATGTTACAATATGATTAACCCTAATTAATGTGACCAGGGACATGAACTAAGATAAATGGGTCCATTTTGATTTCAGGTTGGCTTTCAGTCAAATGACCACAGAATTACTCAAATGGAATAAAAGCCTTTCTCCCAAAATAAAAGTTTCCATAAGAAGTGGAAAAACACATAATGAATTACAGTGATTAGCCATTATTAACGTATGCTCTACATTCATAGTTATTTAGCCTTGCTCACTCTACACTGGGGAGACTGTGGTAAGTCCAAGAGGCAAAGAAGTTTTGAAACTACACAAATGTGATGAAGCAAACATTTCAAATGACCCAATTCTCAATTTGAAGCAAATGATCACTATCCGTGTGATACAGTATGTGACACAAGCTTCCAAAATGGTCTAATAAGTAAATAAATCTACCAACCACTTTATGTTTAATTATTTTTTTTATATATTTTGGGGCGAACAGCATATCCTTCCAAGCCCTGGCCAGACAGGAGGAGGCCTATAACTCGACAGGCCACTGCGGTCAAATCCAACCACTTCATTCTTGGTCCACACTAGGCACAATGCTGCCGTCCTGTGTGTAATTACACATCTCTGAATAAAAAATAAATAAATAAATAAATAAATAAACAGTGCCACTTCCTTCTCTGCACCCAACCACACACACACACAAATTTACAAAATACACTTTACTGGAACTTGTTTGCAAAAGTCTCTTTGAAAACACCACCAAAGGACACATTTATCAAGCATGCATAAATTGGGAATAAGCTCAGCAGCTTCCATATACAAGTATCATGTCATTTCCACACTGCACAGCGTGACGAAGTGATAAGACAATCATGGTTAGCCACAAATTACTGAGAGCAGCCTACATGAGAGACGAGAAAGGGAGAAACAGTATATTTTCAGTATAAAACAGTATCAATTGGAGTACATGCACCACAATGTGGCCAACAAAGTCAAACGCGCTCACAACATATGGACGGCACCTTTCTCGACTTTTTCGAGAATATTTGACTTAACACTTTTGGTACTTTGCACTTCACACACCTGTTAACTGCCATCTGAAGTTACTGTTCACCCTGGCTCTCAGCTCACACACCTGAACACGAGCAGACAACACACCTGGCTGACAGACAGCAGACACTGGGGAATGTGACTCCCCTCCATGACTAGGCTGTGTTTACCTGCCACCATGAGAGGAAAACACAGCAACAGGGAAAGCATAGTGCATAAAAAGTTACCAACCTAAAATACTTCATTTATAAAGAAGAACAGACAAGCAAACTATGAGAACTATGGTCAGAAAACACACAACATTGTTTTACTATATATATATATATATATATAGATAGATAGATAGATAGATAGATAGATAGATAGATAGATAGATAGATAGATATAGACAGAGAGAGAGAGAGAGAGAGAGAGAGAGAGATTTATCTATCATATTATCATCTGAGCAGCTCAATTCTTTAAACGGTAAACAACTTTAAGAACTTGCTCTTGTGCACCCTGAAGATTAAGAGGCCACCTCTGTGAATGAAAAATTACTCTCTACACTGTGTCCATAATCTGACAAACTGTAGCGAAATGAACGGGTTAGTAATGATGATGACGGTGATGGTGATGATGGTGATGATGATGGTAATGATGATGCCTACCGAGGTTAACGAAGCTCATGACCATGTCGGCATCGTTAAGGAAGTTGTTGTCTTGCAGAGTGGCGATGGGTGGTCCCTGAGTGGTGAAGACGGGCTTGTACGGGTACGAATAGCCCGTCTCGTCGCCCTCCGTGGACATGGCGTTGTAGAGGTCCAGCATGAACATGGGCGCCGCGTTGTGCTTTCCGTGGAGGTGCGGCCGCGGCCGGTGCGGCAAGCCAAGGATGGACAGGATCTCTCTCTGCATCTCTCGCCGCTCCTGGCTCTTCAGACGCCGCTGGATGAAGCTCGAGTGGACCTCGTTGTCTAGCGTGAAGTTGGTGAAGACCGGGTCAGCCAGCACGGCGCAGCCGCACATCAGGAGCAGCGCCAGGGCGCGCAGGTCTCGCAGAGAAGCCATGGCGACACTGGATATAAACTTCTAAAAAAAAACACACAAAATGACAGTTCCAAACACAACCGACCTTCTGCTCAGTTTTGTTCCCTCATTTCGAGAACGAGGAAACCGTGTTCTCCCCGAGAAACACGAATCTGAACTTGTTAAACGTAGTCTCCAGGCGCGCGGCGGATCGGTGTGGTGAAGGTCCTGAGGAGGTGTCCTGGAGGTACTGGGGAGATGTGCTGGAGGTCCTGAGGAGGTCTGCTGGAGGTCCTGGAGAGGTGTGAGCGCGCTGTTTCTGAGCTTTGCACGGCACAAGTACGAGAAGGCGCCGCGTACAGGGAGGAGCCACCAGGAGAGAGAAGATCAGGCAAGAGCAAAGAGAGGAAACCACGAGAGAGAGAGTGACCACGGGTCAGCTCTCCACACAAGGGGAGTCCCTGCTGGAGAACAACGAGTGGAGGTTCTTGACGCGCTTCACCGACAGCGTTTACTCCTGCCGCACGCGCACACACACGCACACACACAAGCGCGCGCGCGCACACACGTTATGTGCAGTTATCTATGTGTGATATCTGTCTTGTTTATCTATATGTAAACAAGAAAAGAACCTACTCAGTTTAGAAAAAGACAGGGTCGTGTCAAAAAACAGAGTAGGATTTATTGGTCATGACATTGTAAGCTTGTCATGTTTTTTATTGTGTTTTCCTATAAAGTCAAGATATTTCTGTCCTCCAGTGGTTCATGTCAGAACCTCTTGACTCTAGCACATCTGACCGAGCACACGAGGACCTTGTTAAATAAGTTAATTAGTTGAATTAGTTGCTAGATGGGGGATAGTGTGGGGTCCCCAGAGCAGGCCTGGGATTTGGAATTACTGTTCTACAGAGTCTTGCATTCCTCAGATAAACCTAACAGCAAGCACTTTGAGTTCCTGTCCTGGATTCAAACCGTTGAAAACTCAAGCACGTGATCCCCTGCCATTAATGAATGTCAGCTGTTCCGTACTGACGAAGGATGGTATCTTTTAAGCACAGACACATATACAGGCAGAGAAGAAGAATAAGGTGGCTCTAGAAACACTGAAGCTCTGACTAAAAGAGTGATGCAGGGGATCATTCGTCAGTCTGCTGTTGAGTGCAGCTCCCTCCCGCCACCCCCATGGACTC
This sequence comes from Hydrocynus forskahlii, assembly GCA_037974365.1. Lineage (NCBI taxonomy): Eukaryota > Metazoa > Chordata > Actinopteri > Characiformes > Alestidae > Hydrocynus > Hydrocynus forskahlii. The sequence goes on from JBBPCX010000141.1 coordinate 8,063,538, forward strand.
GGCAGCTTTTAAACACTTCAGTTTAATTTCACACTGCTGACCCTCTGCTAAGTTCCTCATCACACCAGATGCTCTTAAAAGCCCCAGGCACTTCCTGTACAAAACAGTTATCTTAAATACTACTCCAGCTGGATTAGTTTTACTGAAGGAAGTTCGGTAATGTAATAATATGGAGATGTAACTAGCGGCTTTTTGATGAGATAAAGTATCTGTGTAATTTCCCTAAATAATAGCTTGGAGTGTAGTGTCCTAGCCTGAATGAAATCATTGTGATTATACAGTAGGCATTTTTCTCAAACACATTAACAACATGGCTATATTTGTTTTTTCTTATTACATTAGTGTGCTGTCAATTTGAATCAGTCTACTCGGTCATCATTTGAACAGCCTGTGAAGCTGGACAGTCCCAGATGTAGGGCAGTGGTAGGGGGGTGGTAGTGAAGAGGGGTACTGTGGGGGCTGCTCCTTACACCACACCTCTTAATGTGGCCAAAATGTTTTCAGAAAGAGCCATGCTTGCCTTTGATTTGTGATGACAGTGTGCTGCATTTTATTCTTCCAGTACTCATTGCATATAACCATTTGGCGCTCTTTGTCACTGTTAAATGCCTTTCAGTTTTAGCCTGTAACACATAAACAGAGCTTTCCAGTTCCCCCTGATAGAATCAGTAAATGGCCACAGGTGTTTATACTGAGGCGGGCTTTTCTGATTGTGGACTTGAATAAGAGGAACATGGTTTCAGTTAAAATTGCCCTCTCTCCCTGTATATGGGAGCCAGGGGCCTCACAGCCCTGCTCTCATCCCAGCAGAGAGCAGCAATTCTGGGGAAGGACAATAGGAACAGACCCCCCTTTGTTCCAGCTTTAGTGGCCCTTGTGAACCGCCGCAGTAAACAGTGGGCACAGGCTGATGGAGCTGTCCTGGATAGGCAAACTAAGGAGCTTTTGACCAGGGGAAGTTAAGCAGAACAGGAGCCAACACTGACTCTCCCTTACACACACACACACACACACACACACACACACACACACACACACACACACACACACACACACATTGTTTTGACTCACTTTTTGAAGTTCAAATGGGCTGGTCTTCAACCACCCCAAAAGGTCGCCCCACTGCTGACTGACCTACACTGGCTACCCATGGCTGCCTGAATTAACTCTTGCCTACAGAGTGACATCTCGGTCGGCACCCAGCTACCTTAATCCTGTCATTCAGACTTACGTTCCTACTCGCTCCCTTCACTCCTCCATGGAACATCATCTGGCTCTGCCATCCCTTCACACAAGGTAAACCGAGTCCAGACTTTTCTCATTTGTGGTTCCCTGCTGGTGGAATGAGCTGCCTAAGCTGACAAGAGCAGCAGAAGCCCTCTCTACCTTCAAAAACTCCTGAAACCCTTCTGTTCAGAGAACATCTCCTCTACTGATGCACTTGCACTACTAATCTTCTTAAACAAATATTTTGGGACTTATTACTCTCTGCTGGTTCTCACACTGTCCTGAAACGTAAAGTAAAGAGACCATTTTGTAACACGTGAAAACACCACAACACCACATTTTGTGTGTGAACAGCACAAAATTCTTTCTCTGCATTTAACCCATTCACCAAGTGAAGCAGTGGGCAGCAGTGTGTGGGGAGAGCAGTGTGTGCGGACGGTACCTTGTTCAGGGGTACCTCAGAGGTGCCACTAGCAGTTGTGGAATTTGTTATTACATTAGTAATGTAATAACAAATCCTTATAGAGGCCTACAGCTCTGACAGGCCCTTTTACCGAAGCCTCTAATGTTTCTGCTGCCACTGATCCCTTTTAGCCTTCCTTTTCTAATAGCCAGTATTTAATCCTTAGATACTGTTACTTTAATTTTGTCTCACTATACAAATTACATACAGAGTACGTTATGCAATGAATGACATTGCATACATGCAATTTACATTCTGCATTGTTCCTTTTCTTATGTCCAGTGTCAAGAAATGACAAAAATCTGACAAAAACACAGCAAAAAGTGTTAAGGATGTCTGCGTGCAAAATTTTATGAACAACAAATAGCTTTTCTTCTAATTCACATCATAACAGAAAACATCTATTTAGTGAAAGTGACCATTCTGTCATACATGAACACACCACAGCACACAGTGTGAACAGCATGAAATTCTTCCTCTGCATGAAACCCATTCACCAAGTAAATCGGCAGGCAGCCAGGAACACAGCGCTCGGGGAGCAGTGTGTGGGGACAATAGGGTACCTCAGAGGTGCTTAGCAGTCTTGGGATTTGAAACCATGACTTTCTGATCGCAGGCCGAGATCCTTAACCACTAGGCCACCAACTGCCCCAAGTCTTTTGCAGGACGGTATTGCCATGTTTTTATCACAGGCCCCAAGAAGTCAGCTCTGGAGTTAATGTTCATGGTCTTAGTGCAGAAATGCTTTTGTGCACTCAGCCAGGAGCGTTGGAAATGAAGCTAATCAAGCGCCATTATCATTAACACTCCAAAAGACTCTAATCACAGTATGTCCACAAGGCCACAAAGCAAGATTTTAAAGTCTCTCTGTTGTATTTAGACAAAACAAATTCATCACAATCTTCTCCAAGTCTTCTGATAACGGTATGAGTTTGAGCCGCAGACACAAAAGTAGGCTTCTTTCTCTTTACTAAGGAGATTGTTTTTGCAATTTTTCTTTCTCTAATTATCTTCAACATGCACACACACTTCTCTGATCTCTGTCTTTTGATGCTGTCTACATTCATCACAGCAACTGCAGGTCGAAGCATGACAACAAGTCAAAAGACAGACCTTATAAAACAACTATGACTGACTTTCCCCACACTTTTGTAGATGTCCCATTCTGCCTCCATCAACATTCTCTCACAGCTTTATTTAGTTTTAATAAGAAATGTAATAAATCATCGATTTAAATGGACGTATATGATGTATCAGTAATTCGTTGATAATTTGCATAAAGATAATGCTAATGTTTAATTTAGCTTCATGTTTTATATAATAATTATGAAGTTTTAAGCCACAAATAACTGCTAGCGTCACAGTTAGAGACTATCCAAATGTGAAAGTGTTACTCATTTATTACAATTGTCTCTGTCTATTATCACTGTAATATAAATAAATAATATTAACCAAAAATATTTGTACTTCAAAGATACTACCACTACCACTACTACTGCTAATAATAATAAAAGATGGCATCCCAGGTATTATGTTGCCAGTACAAGCTCTTTTCTCAGCTTGACTTCCAAAGCAAGGTGCAATTCATTTTGAGTGAGCCCTTTTACAAATAGCATAAGAGACATACAAGAAAAATTACAACTATCAGCATCTGACGTCCTGGCCTTTTTAGCCTCTTAGCCTAATTGTAAGATATGACCGCTGTTGTGGTCCAATGTGTGTCCTTAATGTCCTAAAATGATCATGTTTGTAGCCATTTAAGCACATTTAAAAAGCAACAGCTGTGTTTCTACAACTATTTAATTTAGGCACAGTACATATGGATATTACATCACCCTGTGTTTAAAGGTTTGCTTACATGTGCACATCTTAGTGTACTGGAATGGTTTGCATGAAAAAAATCAATGAACAAATCACAGGTGTTTATATTGAATAAATTATTTTTTTTAATCAACATAAGAGTTTGCTAGTACTTGGTTTAGTGTCAACATCATAGGCCTTACAGCCTAACTCACAGCACAGCATAAACTCTTCCATAAGGATCCAGTAAAAAATTAAAAAAAACTTTTTTAGCTATTGGGGTGTTCATTGGAAACATTAATACTCTTTCACTCATCCCATCGTGTCTAGATTGCACAGGATGCCCCACCCATGTGTGCCCGTGCACCCTGGTGGCCTGTTAAAACACTGACAGACCAGGTGGAGCTGAGTAAAAGCAAATGTTTCCCATGTGAAGAGCACGGAGAGCAGCCACAGGAACATATGAACCACAGCTGTGAACCAAGGCCAAGGGACAGCGTGGAAAAAAGATAAAACATCACAGTGGTGAGAAGTAGTGAAAAAATACCTTTGAAAAGCTTGGAGTAAATGAAAAACACTGTCCCTTTTTACCTGTAATGTCAATTTGTAGCATTCTCTAAAATCTTGGTAGTTTCCCTGGATGTCACATATCTCAATGGTACAGCCGTTTGGGCAAAGTGGGGAACTGCACGAAAGTGTGTGGGAGTTAGATAACAAAGAAAACACAGAATGATTGATGGAATAAACACAAAAGGAACTCACGACTCAGGAAAAATACTTAGACTTACTGGAACACGAGAGGGAGAGAAAGAGAAATAGAGACAGTGGAGGGCACACAAGAGAGCAGGCAGAGGACACACAAGACAGAGGGAGCAACAGATAGACATACACAAAAGAGAGAGCAAGCGACAGACACAAAAGGAAGGAGAGGAAGCGCAGAAGAATATCCCCTGTCCACTATGGCCTACGGGAGGGAGACCAACAGCTCAGGTAAGGAGAACAGAAGGTGACACGCGGGAGAGCAGGAGACTGGGACTTTGGGGAGCAACTGGGGAGGGCAAGGGCAGGGGGGAGCAGAGAGCAATAGGTGAGAGAGTGGGAGAGAGATAGGTTAGAGAGAAGGAGACTGTGGAGAGACAGGGAAATGAACAGATGCTGTTACTGGATGGGAGGCGAAACAGAAACTGGTTACTGGCCAGGGAACTGACTAGGAAGATTAACAAGGACTTGAACGATGATTGTAAGGGCTCCAGTACAGACACAAATCCAAGAAAAGGAACCCAGACACACGTAAGGAAGGAGACTATGGTGTGGACCACGACAGACAAACCGGCAACCTGGGAAAGCCAAAAACAGGACATAGGCGCGAGCACAGAGGGAAGGAAGAAAGTTGTGTAGAGCTGATGTGTGGGCCACTCCGGGAGCTGGGAGGCTTAAGGGTGACAGGAGAATGAGAAGCCAGTATAGGCGTGGCTGGAAGCCGTGCAGGTGACCTAGGAGCAAGTGACAGACATAAGAGCAAGCGAAGGGAGTACTGGGGGCACCTCCGAGAGACCTCGAGTAAGTAAGAGAAGCTGGGGACGTGACATCTCACAATTGAAGAGCACATTTCCAAATCTCACACAGTCCAAAAGCATTTTTATTTTTTCGGAATATCGCGTTTTACTTGTTTTACCTATTGGAAAGCAATTCTTACAGGAAATATTTTAAATTTAAATTTTACAGTTACTTGTCATTTTTCAATGTCTGTTTCTGAAGTGCAACTCCTGCACATTTTAGTTTGGGCAAATTTGTTTAAAAAATATACGAAAACAATTTTTAAGTAAATCGAAATTCAATGTCACAGAATTATGGACAAGTTTAATATTTACATCCTACTACATGAAACAGCATCTGCCATCTTTGTTTATGATCTATCGCCTGGGAGACCTGGGTAAGTAAGTACCACTCACGACTGTAAGAGTGGACTGAGTGAGTTTTGGAAATTCACCTAATCTTGTACCGTTTGTTATGCAAGGACTGTGTGAGTTTTGGTAGGTTATTCTATTGCACATAAAGAGGTCATGTAAAAATATGCCAATAGTAGTGTTACCTAAAAAAATCACAAAAAATGGACTGAGTGAGCTTTGGAAATTTGCTCTTCAATTAATCACTTATTTACACCTTTGACTACTGAAAGAACCTTTCAGTGGTCCGTTAGAACCATTGTAGATCAAGAGTAAAGAACCTCATATTGTAGTTTATAAACATTTATTTTTTTGTCAGAAAAGCTGGAACCATTTTGGTTCTTGGCCTTGTGCACAGCACGCTTTTCAACACACTGATTTTCTGTGAGGGTTACAGAGACTCATTAAAAGTCCCAGCTTTTTGCTTATAAAATTTAAAACATTTCGTCTTACTAGCATGACATACAGAACATATAGCTCTGCAAAAATGCTGGTCTGCACCATTCTACAATGGGAATAGCTGCACAGTTTAAATACTCAGTGATGATACAAATGTCCCTCCACACTATCTTATCATTCTGACAGGCAGAGCTATCAGTCACTGTCTTGATCAATCATTCACCTCCTCTGTGGGACAGACTTTTCACAAAAAAGTGAGAGAGAGAGAGAGAGAGAGAGAGAGAGAGAGAGAGAGAGAGAGAGACAGAGAGAGACAGAGAAAGAGAGAGAGAGCATTAACACAGTTCTTTTTTTCTATTTGCTTGGATTAGGCTGACAGATCTGTATTTGGTTTCAGAGTGGCCTCTGGCTTCTGCTAATCCACTTCACCTGCAGAACGATGTCCCCCTTCTCCCTACTAAAGTCCCATATCACCACTTCCACAGGCCTTGCAGTCCTCCTTTCTGGCTCTCCCACATGAACACTCACTGTGAGACAAAAGCACATGACTAGCCGAGACTCTAGTTCCTAGCCTATACTGTAAACCACCACCTCTGAGGACAGAAGGGGTAAGTCAGGCGAGCAGACTTAACTGTGACTTTGCATAGTGTGTTTGAGCAGGGTGTGAGGTGGACCTTGCGTTACTTCTGGAGATATAACAATTATCTAGCGATTAATTCCAGTGTTCCAGTAACTGGTTTGTCAGTGCCACTCAAGAGAAATGAGGACGATGTCCAACTGACATTTGGGGCACTTTCAGGTCATGACTCATTTCAGGTTAGTCAGAGGCAAGTGCTGACCTACTCAAGATTGTGATTCTTTAATTGAATGGACCATGAAACATCGTGAAAAATATAACATAAAACAGTAGTCTAATGACTGTGATCTGGAGACTGTAATATTAATGTCTTTGCATACAGTAACAAGCCTTTATGCTTTTCCTTCAGCTTGAGGCCTCTGGCTACCTTTGTCTGGGCAGGAAAGACTTGTGAGAGTGTGAGGTTTTCTGAAAGGCGGGGAGATGAAAGTCTTTCCTCCTGCTGCTGCTGCCCCGTGGTGTTGTCAGGCAGGCAGGCTGGAATTTTGGGGGCTTCAGAGTGATTTACCTGCAGGGGTTCAAGGGAAATGAATTGGAAAGTGTTGCAGTACATATATGTGTGTGTGTGAGTGTGTGGGTGTGTGTGTGTGTATGAAGTATATACAGTGTCCTCTAAAATTACTGGTAAAAAGACAGTGACATCTGGTTGTTTAGATAATTCGTTTTTGGAAAAGGATTTCAATGTTAACTTATTGACCACAGGAGGTGCACCGGCAAATGTTAACCAAAAAAAGTCAAATGCTATTACGTGAAGATGAGAGATTTATTTGAAAGACATAAATCACTGCATGATGATGAAATTTTTTTTTTCAGTGTTTTTAATAAACCTGCGCTATTCCAGATACACCATATGCACCAACAGGGACTTTAATGACATTGCATTCAAATCCATTTAAGTATGGGCCCCCTTTGCTGCTCTTTATGGAAGACATTCCACAAGATTTTGGAGTTTCTGAGGGTATTTGGGCCCATTAATTCTGTAGAGCATTTATGAGGACAGGCACTGATGTTGGCGAGGCCTTGTTCGTCATCTCCGTTCCAGTTCATCCCAAACGTGTCGGATGGGCTCTGTAAGGGCCAGTCAAGTTCTTCCACACCAAACTCATCCAGCCATGTCTTTATGGAGCTCGCTTTGTACTCTGGGACAGTCTTGCTGGGATAGAGAAGGTTCTGCCCCAAACCGGGTCCACAGAGTTGGAAGCATGGTGTTGTCCAAACCTCTTGGTCAGCTGAAGCATTAAGATTGCCCCGTCACTGGAAGTAAGGCACCACCTGAATTCAATAATTAAGAGGTGTCCCAATACTTTTGTCCAGTTAGTGTAAACCATAGTTCGTACATGCGCCGAGGACTTTTTTTTACCCATCCGTTCCACTGGAAGACACGACCAGCTAACAGGCTCCCAGTCTCCCACGTTTCAGAAAAATGCTTTTGTAGCACTTTTATATTTCTGAGATAGTTACTTATTCTGATAAATGAGGAGAGCATTTAACTTGTGTTTATATTAAATCTGGACGTTTTCGAGGCAACTTTAGAGGTGAGGCCGGCTAGAGTTTATTTGGATAAACAGCTGGACTTATGTGTGTGTGTTTGTGTCTGTGATCTCCACAGTCATCCCAGCGCTCTTGTAATGAATAACAAAACTTGGGATTAAGACTAAATATTTAAATCCCAGAGGTCCGGGTTTCTGGAGAGGGTTCACTTTTAAATTAGCCAAAAGCTAGGTACGAAGCTTGTTAACAGGTAGACTGGAGTTCGTGTCTCTCACGTCCCTGTCTGGAACCGTTGTGTCTTTGAACAGTTGAAGTTGAAAACCTGGGTGGTTCTCCCCTTGTTTCAGTTAATATTTAGACACCGACTCCCCTGACAGACATGTCTGAACAGTTCTCTGAGGTAGACCGACTCCGAGCAGAGCTGTTGGAGAGTCTGGAGGCGTCCTCAACCAGCTGCTCAGAGGATGCCGCCAGGTACTGGCAATAAAATCCTGTTGCTCAGAGGTATTTGGGTTTTATTTTGCCAAGGGTTGCCCTACCTTTTGTGACCAATGCCTTTATTTATCGCGGACAGTCTAGATGTTTTAACGCGAGCAGAGGAGATCATCCAGAACATAGTTCAGAGCTTCTCCAAGGCAGAAGCGCCAGTGTTGGAGCTGAGCTCTCGGTCCACCTGGTCCAACATAAGGTGGGTCCTCAAAACGAAAATAATGAATATTACAGACATTACCACAGTTTATTAATTCAGGGTATTTATTAAAGACAGTCACATGTCACCCTAGTGCTCTATAACATTTATTGAGGAAAAATGTATGAAGTAGTATGGTCACCTACAGAACTGCCAAATATATGAGGAGTAAAACGGAGCCAAACAACTCTTTACCACATAATGTTCTGATCTCTCTGATCATCCATTCAACTGAGATAATTGCATGACTGTACTCACGTGTCATTTCTTAGGAGAATGGTGTGTGCTCAGGGGCACACACCCATACACATGCACATACACATCTGGCCTTTTGAAGAGGTGTTTAATGTGCACACAAAGGAGAGAACGTATGAAAAAAGAGGCACATGTCAGTCGGGGGCTGACATCCTGACAGACTGAAAAAATGATGGTTTACTTTTACAGTTAACTTTTTTATTACAGTAAACTTTTATGGTTTCCAGAAAAGGATGTCTGTTTTGGATTTGTTATTGAGTGTAATGAAATTACTTTTCAACGACTGAGTATAGTTGATGGCTTGACATAAGTGTGCCACAGACTTGGGCAGAATCTACATTCTTAAAATAATACCATTGTGAATTTTTGGGCAATGACCTGTAAATGTATGGTACACACCCTCTCAACTTTCCATGCATTCTTGCCATATCAGGTAGTTTTTTTTTTCAGGTGCACCAGTGTACAAAACATGTCTGTATTTTTTAGATTTGATAAGTCTATTGGTCTACTGATGAGTTCAGATGCCACTGTGACAACTCTGCCAAGCAACTGCCCTTCATCTGTAAACAAGTATGGTAAGAGCATGCAACCTGATCATGTTTAATGACATGTTAGATACGTTAACTAAGGTTAAGGAAGAAACCTTGAAGTGAGTTAAAGCTCAAATGTACTATTTGTAGTATATGTATAGGAAAAAGAGACAAGAATGAAAAGTTCACATAAAAAAATTCTCACGCAATTCGCATTTCTCATGCACTGAAAGATAATGTAAATACAAGGTGCATTAATATGTGCAAAAACTGCATTAGAAACACACATGGTCCGGTTGTGCGGCTGTTGATTAGGTTATCGTGGCTGATGGGCTTGCGTTTTGAGGTGCGAGATGTATTGCAGGAGTGTTTTGGTTCTTAAGGTCTTTACACATACATTGTTGTGTCGGTACAATGCAGCAGTGTGAAAAAATGGTTGACTAATTAAACGCAACATTATTCCCATTAAACGCGGTGCATTTTTGCAAACATTCCACTAAAATCACAAAGGAGGCTATGGACCATTGGCTGTACATTTAGATTGTCATGCTCCTCTCCTGTTTTTTCTCCAGACATTGTCTTTAACATCTTTGTATTTATAATTTTTGCTTCCCTTTTCAGCCTGGGCTTGAGACCCAAAATGATTGAGAGACCCAAGTCAAGTAGGTGGTTGTCATTTCAGCCATATACACAGTGCACAGTGAAACACAACAATGTTTCTTCAGAGGCATGGTGCAAGGCAAAGGATAAAAACAAAAAACAACGCAAGGCTGAATAGGACAATACAGAGTGTAAAAAGAGAGAGAATGCAAGAAAAAACAATACAATATACAATACAATATGCAGTACACTACGATACTTTGAATGAATGCAATATTATGACAAATACTGTTTTATAGCTGCAGATTGATTAAGTATATGTAGTAATAAATGCAAAGAGCTAGATAGCAATAAATAACTGTTCAAAAATAGCCATCAAATGCAGCAGCAGGATAGAGAATAGGCATTATTCCATAAATAAAGTATTTGTTTATGGTTTTAACAGTTCAGTGCATTTGTGTTTGGGAGAAGGAAGGTGTGTTCGTTTGAGAAGTACAGTTTATGATTCAGTTTTGATTAAGGAGTCTGATGGCCTGAGGGATGAAACTGTTTCCCATTCTGGCAGCAAAGGCCCGTATGCTGTGGAAGAGGGTGTGGGAGGGGTGAGTGGTGTCATCCAGAGTGCTGGTGGCTGGTGGTGTAAATGTCTGCAACAAAGACACTGATGATCTTTTCGGCTGTCCTCACTATCCTCTGAAGAGTCTTGCAATCTGAAGCATATCGATTTCCAAACCAAAGCATGGTGCAACTACATAGGATTCTCTTTATAGCTCTCCACATTTACAAGGGCCCATTCATGGGATAGTTGAGTGAAAAAGGCCTAATGACAAATCGCGCCATTTGTCTGAAGACCCTTAGGCTTAGAAAGCACTGTTGACGAAGTGACGCATGCATCCTGACACAAACTTCACACTAAAAATGCCAGGCATTACACAGTCTTCCCTCTTCTTGCTAAATGCTGTGACTGTGCACAGAATGAGACAGATGGGAGGGTCAGAAAGTGGTGCAGCATTTACTGATGAAGCTTTAAGACAAAAACCAATCATGGATAAAACTAAAAAGAACAAACATCATCAGAAAGTACAGAAAAGGAAACGGAAGAAAAAGCTTGTGTGAAACACAAACTAGGCCTCAGGTACAAGGCAGTGAAGAGTAGACTAGCAGCTATATAATCTGCTACAGCTAGATAAAAAATAAGAAAAAAAGCCTTGCCCACTCACCCTCTTAACTTCTTGTTTTTTGCCAACTGTATATTACCCTCTGACTTTTTCTTTCTGACAGGGTTTGTTAAGCTGTGTAACTTAGTTGGTAGCAACTTGGTTAAAAGCAGATGTTGATTTGAGTATAGCTTGACAGGTATGAGGAACAGAAGTAGCACTGGCGTACGTCACTCTGGATAAGAGCGTCTGCCAAATGCCATAAATATAAACGTAAATCTAAAAGCTTCAGCTTGAAAAAAAATCAAAATACCAACCAAGACAACACAGTGGCAGCAGGGAGAATGGAGTATAACTGCTGTCCTAAATGAGGCAAGAATAACAAGCCGCAGGTGTTTATACTCGGGCAAGGCGGAGCCAGGTACACATGCTGAACATGTAGCAGATTAAAGTAGCATTTGCCTGTTAATGGGGATAACAGCTTGCAGTAGAATTTATTTGACCCTGTGTAGCATTTCCACACCAATAAATGACTTGAGTTTTTTGTAACAGAAAAAAGATTTTTGTAGGGTTTCCTGTTCTTCCTGCCAGTGTAGTTCAGGCATTGTCCTTAATTTGTCAGCTTTTTACCATGGTGCCATCTAGTGGAATCTAGTCTAGTAGCGTAAGCAACCCCAGCTACATGTCAGAATAGGAATGAGGTAACCGTAATCTTTTATTAAGAAGCATTTTTCTACTTCCAGCAATGTTTGTGAAGGTCCTGGCAATGATTTACAATCTTGTCCAGTCTGATTCATATGCAACTAAAAGGTATGTATACTTACTTCCCATGCATAATTATAATTCTTGATCTTTGTGCGTTTTGGGGGTTTGTCCGCTCTCAGCTGTTCTAGACTGTTATTTTCTGTACTAACTCTACAAACAGGCCCATAAATCTTATATTATGAAAGTAGGTGGAAGCTTTGATATTTTATGGCGTGATTTGTCAAAGACATATGCGCACTTGAACGATGCTGTCTTGTATCCAACAGGGATATGTTCTATAATGACCCTCAGCTGTTTGGGACCCAGAGGAATCTGGATTTAATTGTGGACGACATTTCATGCATGCTCAAAGTTCCTCGGAGGAGTTTGCATGTGGTACATCTGCTAGTATATTTCCGTTAATTAAACACACAGAGCATGACTGTTTTTTCCATTTAGTGCATGAATGTTTGTACTTTTTTGATGTATAGCCATGTTTCTTAATCCTACTTCTACCAGTTGTTCCTTCTTCTAACACATATGATCCAGATTACATTTAATAATTGTCTGTTTACCGTTGTCAGGTTATTAGAATATGTAAAATACAGAGGGTGTTTGAATTCTCTAGGATTTCGGGAAAACCATCGATGAATCGTTTAATCTGCCCCATTTTTAGAATGTGGAATTTCTTGGAAGCACCTTTTAAACTTGTGGTTTACTCATTTTCAGGGACCTTTTTATGTCTAGAGGAGGATGATTGTGTGTGTGTGTCCTCTTACAGCTGGCTACTTCTAAAGGATTTATCTCTGGTGATCTGTGTTACTTGGAGGAGGATGGCACAAGAGTGGAGTGTTGTTCCAGTTCCGTGGTGAGTCAGAACCATCATCAAATTGTAAGTGGACATTAGCCTAATGTTTACAGGTGCAGTGAGCTAAAACAAAACAACATCATCATCTATGTTAGTCATCTGTCGTCATAGTCTGTAGGTTAGTTTCATCGTCTCCAGATTTTACCACCCGAAGTTTGTTTGTGAAGACAGTGGGATTCATGTTTTGTGTGTCTAAAACTTGACTGAATTCCTAATTATTGAAATAATAAATGTTTGTCCTTAGGCAGTCCCAGTTTCCTCTAATGTCTCTGGGATTACACGTATCCTTTTCATTAATTGAAACAGTCATTGTACATTTGTGCATGTTTGTTTATGGGCGAGTAGGGCAAAATATGTATAGAAAATAATGGAAATAAGATATGCAGTTGGATGGCCTAGCGGTTAGGGCTTTGGCCCTGCAATCAGACAGGGTGTCCGCGGGGTTTTAAAAAGTATTAAAAGGTGATCAATCAAAATTGCCAAATTTCTGCATAAACATTAGAAAGGTTAACAGTTGCAACTCAGTGTTGTGATGGTGTTAAAAAAAATTCTGAAGGTAGTAAAAACGGTGTTAAAAAGTATTAAATTTAACTTAAGGATTGCTGTATATACCCTGCTCAGAAGGTTGTGGGTTTGAATCCCAACTGCTAGTATCACCACTGAGGGACCCTTGAGCAAGGTAGCATCCCCACACACTGCTCCCTGGGCACCCCTCGTTGGCAGCAGACCACTTCTTCACTTGATGAATGGGTTAAATGCAGAAAAATAATTTTACATTGTTCATATCGTGCTGTGGTGTGTTCATGCGTGACTATAAGGGTTAATAAATTAAATTAGAATATATGCATATTAAATTACAGTATGTATGATAAACACATTTCAGCATAAATGTGTCAGATGTGAAATATAAATACCATTTTTACATTACTGTAATGTTTTAATAAATTAAAACAAATAAATATAAACCAATTTTAGATAAAACAGTTGTGTGGAGGTGGATAGAAATGCGAAGCTTAAAATAGTCGAGAAACACCACCAAGCTTATCTTTAGTGTCCTGTAGGAAGTTCCAACTCACAGGTGCTCTGTAGCTAAAATCAGGGTTTCACAGTTCAGTAAAAACTCTGTACCTGACGGGTGTCTGAAATGTCCCATGATTTAACTAGAACAGGGATATATGGTGGTATATTGCTGGAAATCGCTTCATAAATAAATAATAAATTAGTTACTGTTTGTGATTATCTCCATATGCTCCATATGTGTGCATTCCCAGTTTTTTTTTAGGTGTTGTTACCCTTAATATCTCTAAGATATTGTATCATCTGCAAAATTCATTCTAGTCGTTGAAAAAGATGCAACTTTTCAGAGGCTTTTAGATGATGAGTTTTGCATTCGATTGCACCCATGCATCATCATTACTGTAAGTATGCTCTATCGGTTCTTGAGTCAAGAGTTTGTGTGTTTGTGTGCACAAGAGAGAAAGTGAGACGCGATTTTTAGAAACTATTTTAGTCTGACTTTGTTAGGGTAAAGGTGTACCAGACGTCAACAGCAGACTGATGGTGAGGAAGCTGTGGGACACACTGCAAATCCCAGTCTATGCCTTGGTGGATGCTGATCCGCATGGTACTCACGCTTGCTCTTATAATTATGACACAATACTGAATTAAAAGAAAGCATAAAATAGCCACTCAAACTGAAAACATAGTTTCAGAGTGATATGGTGAAATGGGCTGATTAAAAGTATAAGACTGTTTTATGATACTCAAATCAAGCCTCAACTCTTCACTGGATAAGTAACATGCAGTGGTGGGACCGTGCAGCTGCTATGAATGTTGTTCACTACAGCATTGTTTTTGGCAAATAAAAGTGCTTGGGCAGTGGTTATCCATGCTGACGTCTACACATACTGAACTAATTGATCAGATTAATAGATTTTTCCAAATTACTTATGGCTTATCTAAATTGTTAAAGGGATGTTCCTGCTCTGACATACCAACGAAACCTGCTAATTAACTGACAAATCAACCTGCTAATTTGTTATGTATATTTGAGCCCGGCTGGGATGGAACATGCTTAAGTGTGATGTTAGAAAGTGTGTTCTTCTCTCCCATTTTTTCTCCCAGGCATTGAAATCATGTGCATCTATAAGTTTGGATCAATGGTATGTTCTGTACTCTGCTATTTCAGAATTGATCATGCTGTTTTAAATATGCGTAATGTTTGGCAAGGTGCACTTCTCTGTTACTTCTGTTTAGTTACACTCTTGTAACCATGATCTCTAACCTCAGTGGCCTCTGCCACCCAGAGGAGAACGTCTGGGCTTCTCTTAAGGTTTCCTCCTAATTACTCAGGGAACTTAAGGACGCACCGCTTAAAGTATCTGCTTAAAGATTTCAGTATATCTTAGCTTCAGTTAATTCTGGGTGGATTAAACCACAGTATAGCCAAGTACACACTACAATTTTGCTTTTGTAACAATGCTTGAAATTCCTGCTGAAGAATCTTGCAGTGTCAGCTCAAAGAGTAGCAGCAACGATGAGCAACTGGACGTGAGAATGGGAGAGATGCAAGCATTAAAAACAATCATTTCACAAAAACAAGAAAACACCTCACACTCTCTTATTATGCTAATATGCTAATAGGCATGTCAAAGTAACAACATACTGAAATCAAGTAACAACATAATAAATCTTTCTTAAACATCCTATCTCTTCCCATCTCTGTTTTTACCTACTTGTTTATTTTATTGTTATTAGTAGTAGTAGTAATAATATGCAATATTATCATTAGCAGTAGTAGCAGTGTGGTGGAAATTTCATATATTCATTGATAAAAAGAAAAAATCCTGAATTGACATCCACTGGACTCAGCGGGTAAGAGAACCAAAATGGTAATTTCCCACCCTGCAAGGGGATGTCCTGTGCCGTAGACACTTTACTCAGGAGCAGCTAAAAAACACAAACTTGACTAACACCAATTTGCTAGTTTTAAATCTTGTTTAACCAAGTGCGCCTAGGAAAGGGGGATT
The DNA here is from genome assembly GCA_037974365.1 of Hydrocynus forskahlii. Lineage (NCBI taxonomy): Eukaryota > Metazoa > Chordata > Actinopteri > Characiformes > Alestidae > Hydrocynus > Hydrocynus forskahlii. Next base: position 8,079,372 of record JBBPCX010000141.1, read on the forward strand.
GTTTCATACATTTCATGTTTGAATAAATCGTCCTTTTAATGGCAGCATCCACTCACCTGGCCACAGTCAACACTTTGTGTTTTATTTGTGCTTTGTTTGTGCTTTATTTCCTCATAATCAACTTAAGAATCACAATTTGAAGTGTTTTTTTTTCCCACAAAATGTTTTCTCAAGTGTCCTTTTGCTCATTTTGTGACTCTCATACTCCTGTTAATGATTTGTAAACTGTGTTTTGCCATACAAACGTATTCTAAAACCTACAATTTTCTGCATGTAGTCGATGGCCTTCGAGGCTCCCAGTCTGACCATTCCCTCGATCCTGTGGATGGGCCTGTTGCCTTCAGATGTTGAAAGGTTGGGAAAAGCCACCTCATCATATGGGGAAGTAATTTAGAAATCATAGTAACTAAAATACATAGACGTATGGACTCTGGAAGAAAATTAATCACGAATATTACAATTCGAGCCTGAAATGTTAATACTTGACGTTGATGATGGCAACTCATACTGAACTTTATTTGGCCGTTCTAGATTATTATTGGACTTTTGAAGCGTGTGTCATAAATTGAGAAATTTGATGAATTAGATAAATATATCCTTTTCCCTGTAGCAGTTTTACTGTGACTCTTTCTAGAGAGCCCTCTTCTCAGAGCTGCAGGGTGTATTTATATACAATATCTCAGAATTCGTTAAGACCTTGAGAGGCAATTTCATAAAATTTGTCTCACAGGTTGTAAGTTAAAATGTTATTTGTTGATTCTTGAATGAATTCTTTGATCATGGGGGGCTTGGGTGTGGGGGGTCTAGACTTGGGGTGCCTCAAGATGCTTTGATTCCGTTCACCAAGACTGATGAGAGGAAGCTGGTGAGTCTGAAGAAAAGACCTTACATCTCCTGCCAGCCAGCGTGGGAAAAAGAGGTAGAGACAGAAAGAGGCCCTGTGTGGAATTAATTTGATTTTGGTTTGCTAGTCATTTCTAACAAATTAACTGAGATTGGTGTCTAGTCCTCTGTGACATCCAGTTTGCATTAATGTTTTCACCTTAAGCAACAAATATTAAAATGTGTGACAGCTCCCTCAGTGGAATATGGCAATGACATTTTTATATGTAAGTGTCTTTATGGATTTTTAAAGATTAAAGTGCCAGGAAGGAATTTAGTTTGTAGTTCTCACATACTATGGGACCATTTTATGTCACATTTGTGTTTATATCCCCCAAGATGGACCTCATGCTGAAATGGAAGCAGAAAGCTGAGATCCAGTCGCTTGCATCTATAGCTCCCCATTTCCTTACTCGTGTCTACCTACCCAGGAAGCTGTGTGACGGAGACTGGATTTGATACCACATTTCCTTCTGCTGGATGCTCAGCAAACCATAGAACAAAAATGATCTTAGTTTCTGTTATTATATCTGCTTGGATGACAGTTCGACATTTTTTACAATGTATATACAATTTTTTGATGTTCTTGCATTCTGACTGTAAATTTTGCATTTTGAAGTAATGCATGACTTGATGTGTTTTTCTTATTTGTAATGCAAAAAATAAATAAAATTCCCTAGTGCATACATGTGTACTTTGTTTATCCATCCCATTCACCGATGTCCTCCGGGTGTATATAAATTTTTTTTTTTAAAAGATCAGGATGAACGGAATTAATGCATGAGTGCTTTCAGTGGCGATCATTTTATAGTAACTGGAATTCATGGGAAGTACAAGAAAAAAATTGTAATTTAAAATCTGTAGCAGTACATATCTAAATAAAAGTAAGGTTGAGAAGCTTACAGTAGGCAGCCTGCCATCTGAGTGCTAATTGAACCCGATCCTTCACAGCTTTTGAGACTGGCTATCAAGTTGGTATGGCCATTTTCTTTTAATTAAAATCATGAATATACTTCCAGTGCATGTGTATTAAAATTTCAAATCAAGGCACAGTAGAGAAAGGCTTGGTTAGTATTTGGATGGGAGACTGTCTAGGAATACCAGATGCTACAAACCTAGCCATGCCTAAAATGTTTAAAAGAAATTTAAAAAAATTGTGATTTATAGTGTAATGTAAGTTGTATTTCTAGTAGGTTCATTCATTTACAAACTTTATCATGTGTTGGATCCAGTTATAATCCCCCTAAATATACAGTTAATATGTTTTTCTCATACCCATGGTTGCTTTACATGTAATGTATAATGTTAATGTTCATGTCAGGGTGCCACATGCACATAAGATGGAAACCAGTGTTTGCTCTGATTGGGCATTCAAAAACCATGTCAATGCCCAGCCTAGCATATGGCCAGTCTCCACATGGCATAATCTCCACATGGCACAACAGAAACTGAGCATTAGAATCAGAATTACACATACATGGAACTCAATTTATTAGTGCACACATGACTGACGAAACACATAAAACAGAAAAGTACAAGACTGCTTACAGATGTTCATAGATAAGGAGTCATTAACTAAAGGAAAAGTAAAATCTAAACAAAATTAAAACATGTTTTTCTATTACAGCACCAGGGTTCTGGGAAAGAAGTTGTTGGCATACGGCGGGTGTTGAACGCGTCACCAATTTTCTGAGTAAATATACTTCTAAAGGTGCTATTGATATGAAATTCTCACCAGAGGTCGGTAACAGCCCATCCAATCCACACATGCAAAGAAATCAAATCATAGATGTCCATAAATTAAGTTATGTGTAATAAAATGGAATGACACAGGGAAAAAGTATTGAAAACACGAAGAAAGGAAAGTGCAAAAAGGCATTGAAAGTCATGACACCGGATGAAATCTATCAGTAATTTGAGAGCAATCCTGCCACTTAGTGCAGATTAATATCGGCTGGTTCAATCTCTGATGGCCTATAAAAAGGTGTCTCATTACCAAGGTGTCACACAAGAAACATTTCATGAAACCAAAGAGCTCTCTTAAGACCTCTGCAACATGATTGTTGCAAAACATACTGATGGCTTTGGTTACAGAAGAATTTCTAAACTACTGAAGGTTCCAGTGAGCACTGATGGGGCCACAATCTGGAAGTGGAAAGAACATCAGTTCACCATAAACCGGCCACAACCAGGTGCTCCCCACAAGATTTCAGACAGAGGGGTGAAAAGGTTTATCAGATGAGTTGTCCAAGAGCCAAGGACCACTTGTGGAGAGCTTCAGAAAGACTTGGAATTAGTAGGTAGAATTGTTTCAAAGAAAACCCTAAGTAATGCACTCAACCGCCATGGCATGTATGATGCTCACCATGCAAGACTCCATTGCTGAAGAAAAACCATGAAGCATGTTTAAAGTTTGCTGAACAACATTTAGACAAGCCTGTGAGAATATAGTCCGGTCAGATGAGACCAAAATTGAACTTAATTTGGATGCCATAATACACACCATGTTTGGAGGTCAAAAGGCAGTGCCTATCACCACAAAAATACCAACAATGAAGTTTGGAGGTGGGAACATCATAGTGTGGGGCTGTTTTTCAGCATACAGCACTGGCATGCTTCATATAACTGAAGGAACGATGAATGGAAAAAGATACTGAGACATTCTTGATAAAAAATATCCCAAATGAAGGCAGGCGACTTCCACTGCGATACTTTAACTTTTATTTTCAAAACAAAAATTGTCATGAGGGTCAGACACAGCACTTTAGCTTAAACAAAAGGAGACAAGAGAAAACCAACTATAACGACGGTTGACCGACAAACTAAACTTAAAACACAACCCCTTATGTATCTAAAACTCAAAACCCCCAACCAATAAACAAATAATCTCCCAGGCGTGGCTATAAGCAAGAAAACCCATACCCGTGCCATAACAAAAGTTATAAAACAAACCCCAAAACCAAAACAGAAAAAGGACGGCCTCTAGTGGCCGCCCATCGTCACAGTCTACAGACATGACACGACCAGGATGATGAAATGAGGGTGGACGTGTCAGCAAGACAATGATCCCAAACACAGCCAAGAAAACTCTGGTTCGAGGGAAATAAATTAAAGCTGCTAGAGTGGCTCAGCCAATCACCTGACCTGAATCCTGAAGAAAATATATGGAAAGAACTAAAGCTCAGAGTTCATAGAAGGTGGAAGAATGGGCCAAAATCACACCTGAGGGACTAGTTTTTCCATTCAGGAGGCGTCTTGAACAAAGGCTTTAAATAAATTTCAGTAAGGGTGTTCAATACTTTTCCCCTGTGTCATTCCATTTTATTACACATAGCATGACACTATGTGACATCTATGGTTTGATTTCTTTGCATGCGTGGATTGGATGGGTTGTTATCTGGTCAGAAGTTCAGTGTCAATGGCACCTTTAGAAATATATTTACTTAGAAAATGGTGACCTGCGCAATACTTACACTCTGTGTTTGTTTCTTCACGTTTCATTTTTTTGCCTTTTTGAAGGGGGCATGACCCTGCTAGCTCTCTCTTCCAGTGTGTTTCAGTGTGAACAGTGTGTGGACATGTGTGGACAGGTATGTTGAATACTTTTTTTTTCATTATTACTGTGATCCCCAAGCTTCTTTATATTTAGTCATCACGGAATATAGCTTTAGGTCGCTGATGTTATCAAAAAATTATATTTTAAAGATAAATTACCAATAGCCTGCATCTACTAAGTTATGATAGCTTAAATACTTTAAGGCTAATTGTTGGATTACTTTTACCAGCAGCTCAACAGTCATTTGCTCAGGTTTGGTCTGAGAAGAATTAAGCATGGTCAGTGGCTAGGCATTTCCAAATGATTGGAAGCACCTCTACCTAACATACAGTGATCCTACATGGACATTTAGGACATTCAAGACTTGTTAAAGTTTTAGAAATGTGAATGGCCAAGGACAATGGCTCTTTGATGAGAGTAAGACAACGGTTCAGCATTATATAATATGGACAAAAGTAATGGGACGCCTGACTCCCGCGAAAACCAGCCGAGACCTAGCGCCACACAGAATGTCTGTCTACTCATACAGCTGCGTGCTGCACGCACTCACGGGCACAAAAGCAACGAACTTTCAAAATAAAAGGATAAAAAACTGCGTTAACTGCGTGATAAAATAATTGTCGCATTAAGTAAATAATGCGTTAACGCGATAATAACGCGTTAACGTGCCCAGCCCTAATATATATACAGTGCCTTGCAAAAGTATTCACCCCCTTGGCATTCTCTCTATTTTGTTACCTTGCAACCTGGAATTTAAATGGATTTTCAATTTGATTTTATTTGATTTTATGTGATGTACCTATAAAAGGGGGAAAACTTGTTTTAAATAATTCTAAAAAATGTAAAACTGAAAAGTGGTGTGTGCGTATGTTTTCACTGCCTTTGCTTTGAAGCCCCAACCACTACATTTAAAAGCCACGTAATTAGTTAAATAAGATCCACCTGTGAGCAATCTAAGTGTCAAATGATCTCAGTATATACAGTAAATGTTCCAAGAGCACCCGCATATAGTGAAAAAAGTGGTAAACGTTTGTTGTAAAAAAATGCCAAAAAAATTGTATAGAGTAAACCCTAAATGTGCCCCTAAATATGCTCCCAAAACACTTTAATTTCATTTTAAACTGATTACCCTTAAAGAAAATGTAAAGGTAAACCCGTATTTGTACTGTATACAGTTTACACTGAACTTACGCATTGCTAGTGTTACATCCGGGGCTCCCAGGCCCCGCCCTCAGAGAGAAGCATCACCGGAGTTCTGAGCCTGGAGGGGGAATCCCCTTCTGCCCACTGTGAGTGTGTTTTGTTTGTCCTGGGTGTTTGATAACCCACCTGTTCCGGACCGGCTCATTAGCGGTTGCACAACAGGGTTGCCAGGCGCCGCACCTGGGTAAGGTTTAGTAATAATGATCACTCTTCATTTAGAGTTATCTTGTCTTGTGTCATGATTAGTTGTTTGTGCCAAGCCTCCTGAGCCTTTCCAGATAAGAGCCAGCCGATCCAGAAAGGCGTTGTGTTGTCACCCTCATTTCTCCTGTTCTATCCTTCTCGGATTGGCTACTTTCAAACCTCCCGGCTCTGCATACAGCGAGGGACTCGTCAAAGGGCAGCAGCCAATCAGCAGCAAGGAAAAATAAATAGGGTTCTCGGATTGGCTACTTTAAAACCTCCCACCTCTGAGTCCAGCAGTATTTCACCATCCCATGAACTGCTTTCTTTGTGTTTCTTTCCACTGTACCACAAAATGTATAGCTACTTTTAAATGGAAATGTGGCTGAATTTACGTGAATGTTTCTGTAAAAAAATCAGTAAATTATATTTTTCTTTAGTTTCTTTTTTTTGTATGAAAATGTATATAAAACTGTGACGTCCGGACCTTGTCCGCCACGCCCCCTTGTCCTTGGCAGGGTTTATGTTTGGGCGTGGTGCTTAGCAACCCAGCACAATGACGAGGGGACGTCACAAAAGTAAAAAGAAATGCGGAGGATATCTGCAGTTTCCACATTAGTGCAGGGGTTTCAGCGAACAATTATTAGTTCGGATCTCAGAAAAAAACACGTCAACTGCTGATCCGGAAGGCCAACTCTGTTCTAGTATGTCCTCTGGACCCAGTGGAGGTGGTGAGTAACAGCAGAATGGTGTCGAAGCTGTCATCCCTGTTGGAGAACATCTCCCACCACATGCAGGAGACTCTGGCAGCACTGAGCAGCTCCTTCAGTGGCAGGCTGCGGCACCCACGATGTGGGATGGAGAGATTCCGCAGGTCTTTCCTACCAACTGCTGTCAGACTTTACAACATAGACTTTTCCTTATGACCACACATGT
>JBBPCX010000141.1:8086231-8127142 GCA_037974365.1 Hydrocynus forskahlii
ATAAGCCCTAATAATACTAATACTAATAGTAATAATAACAGTAGTGGTAGTGGTGTAATAATAATAATAATAATAATGATGATGATGATAATAATAGTAATACTATCTATCTATAATAATAATATTTATCTATCTATCTATCTATCTATTTATCTATGTGGATGGGGGGGTGGTGGTCGTTTATGCAGGGCCCTGCAGCCCCAGGACAAATAACAACAACCAAATTACTATATATCTGTATATTTAGGAGCCATTTTTTTCTATAGGGCTGCACTTGCCCCTGCTAGTGAGGCAGACTTTACAATGCAAATCAATTTTAGGAGGTCAGGGTGTAAGATATTTTTGATGTTGGCTTATCCGGTTGAAGTGCTTTAAAGTGCACTGTCTTTCTTTTTGTTTTTGCTAACTTGTGTAGGTCTCAGCTAACTAATTAGCAAGTTATTAAAATAAAGTAACAATTATTAGTAAAAATGAGGTAGTTTACTACTAGGTGGTTTACAACATTAAATTTAAGTTTTAAAATGTGAAGTAGTTGAAGAAATTAATGTTCTGTCAGATCACAGTGATTTTTGAGCAAGACTCTTTTTGAGCCTGAAGAACTTTAAGAAACATAGGGGCTGATAAGTGGGGCCATGGGATTAGAGCTGTTTCCTAGAGACTTCAGCAAGAGAACACAGGACCCTCAGTATATAGGGCTGAATTCCAGCTACATTCAGTGCCAAACAGTTTGTAGACTAGTGCCCATCCAACATTTATTCAGTATTAAAAGTGTAAAATGAACACACCACATACGTGAACACACCACAGCACACACTGTGAACAGCACAAAATTCTTTGTCTGCATTTAACCCATTCACCAAGTTAACCAAGGAACAACCACAAACACAGCACCCAGAGAGAAGTGTGTGGGGCGGTCCTTTGCATAAGGGTACCTCAGAAGTGCCACTAGCAGTCCTGGGATTCAAACCACCAAAACCTCCTGATTATAGGGGCAACACACCAACCACTTGGCCACTAGGCCACCAGCTATGGGGGATTAGTAAGGACTATGTTCCCCTTTGCTTCTATCTCCTTTGGGTAACCTTTCCAAAAGCTGGGACAATGCTGGGCGGATTTGATTGGATTCAGTCACAAGAGCATTAATGAAGTCACTGATGTCGGATTATGGGTTATGGCTCACAAACGCCACTTATATTCACCCCAAGGGTGCTCGATTACCATGCTGTATCTTAACAGTTATTACACTGACTTATAAGAGTAGCTTTATCCAGAAAACAGTAGTCCATGTATCTTGTGTGGGTTTTCACTGTGAAGGGTTTAGGGATCACACTTTGAGAAATACGCTCTCCTTAGGCACGTTGTGTGGGCGGAGCTTAAAGAGGCTCACGCTGGCCCCGCCTTTAAAGCCTGCGCATGCGCAGTATCCAAAATCAAGGACTTAGTCTGTTACACAACGCGAGTTTCTCCATTTCTGCCGCAGCTGCGCGCCGGCATTTTATTCTTACGCGCTTTTAACCTCGTTCTTAGAGACAAAGAGTAGCTGAAATGAGCGGGGACCACTCTCACAACGATTCTCAGGTAAACGTTTCTAAATGTTTTTTGTAGATTTTCTTTTATTACTGCAGTTACTGTTTAAACCGCCGCTTCTTTTATCAGCAGTGCTAAGCTAACAGGCTACCGTAGCAGGTAGTCGGGTTGAGGGCAGAACAATAAATTATCAAATTTCGATGCTTATTGTCAGGTTTTGTTCCCCAAGATTCAGTAGAGTATTCTGTAGTTGTAGTATAAATTCAGTTTTTTCTTTCTTACGCTTGATGTTGATTGTTTTTGCTTTTTATATAGTTCGGTGCGCTAACGTGCTAACTGCCCGGTGGTAAGTTTAAAGTTAGCGAGCTGGTGATATTGCGGTTAATTTAAATTACTCTTTTTATTCCACAGAGCGACTCTGGATCCAAATACGGTGGTAAGTGTTGGTTGATTAACCCACACAAACCCAGTAATTTCTGTGTTTCTTTCTCTCTGTTAGTTAGTGAGGGCAGAAATGGCGTCCAGAGACTAAGTCCCCTCTCTCTGTAAAAACCGCCTATTGTTCACATTTAGGCCTCAGAAACAGAAATTGTTTAGTCTTTTAAGTAATCTAGACATCGTGTTCTGGCAAATAAAGAGGTGAATTTTGTAAATACTCTGTTAATTTTGCTGATAGTTTGCAAGTCATGCGTTATAGTGGTTTTGAAAGTCGGGGTTTGGGGGTTACGGACTTAGTCTCTGCGCCATTTTATTTTCCTTCAGCGGTCAGAATGTAGAAACATTGAAGATGGACATGATAGTGTGGAACAGCAGAACCGGCGGATCTGTCCTCATTATTCAGAGGAAAATGACCGGAAAGGTTATGGTTACTCACTTAAAATAATCGTAGAGTAACATTCTTTTAAAAAGAATAACCAAACTGTAATGATGCGGATCTACAACCTACTTCTGATTAACTTTGCCTTCATGCTTGAGCTTTAAAAACGTATGAAAACACTTAGTGTAGAATATATATGTATACACAAACAGCATTTCAGGTGAAACTGCCATTTGGCGTTTTAATAAAAAAAGTTTTAATACAAAGAGCTTTTAGATACAGACAAGTCACAATAAGCATGTCTTGTTATGGGATGAATTGTAACTTTTTTTTTTTTTCAGAAGACACTAGGAAGTGTTTAATCCTTTTGGGGGGACAGGCAAACAGGAAAAACAAAGGTTTAAACCATCTGATCTTTGGGTGTGTGTTAAAAGGTGGAAATAACACATTTTAATGAATGTGAGCACCAACTGTATGTTAAAATCAAGTGGAATATTGGCTGTTAAATAAGTTTTGCATACAGTTTTATCTTATTCCTGTTAACATCTTCAGTTTCATTGAGTACACATGCAGTTTTCACACACAATGAAAAGATTCATTATAATACACTGTGGTAACAGTTGTATTAGTAGTCAGCCAGTGGTCTGACACTGACAGCTGATTTCCAAACCTACAAACACGTGTGTGTGTGTACACAAATTGAATGAATGTTCAAATGCAAAATTAAAAATTAAGCTTTAAAGTGTTTATTTGCCACTATTTAAGTCGTATGTACTGGAATTTTACTTCTTTCAAAGAAACTAAGTCCATGTTTGGAGCTTGTTGTGATGTTTGCACTGTCTGGTGTGTTCATTTCAACTGTCTCTCTGCATGCAGTTTACAGGTAGCATGAGGAAGTGTGCAGATTTCTACAGTGGGAAAAACGCTTGTAACGTCAGCTCCATTTTATTTTCTACCTTTAGCTGTAACAGATACAGATATGCAGAATGTTTACGTCGAACCCAAGATGTTTCATGTTTTGTCTGGTCGGCTTCACTTAATATATGTCCATTTCTGTATTGAAGTGGATTCAAACAGGTGTCCGCAAATGATGGTAATCATGACTTGGTATAAAAGCAGTATCCACAAAAGGCTGAGTCTTTGTGGAGTAGGGGCAGGGGATCTCCAGTAGGTCAACAGACGTGTAAGACAACTATTGAAATGTCTGAGAACAGTGGCCCATAAAGAAAGATTGAAATGGATTTGTATATTTCTCTCTCTACAGAGCAGTTCATTAAGGAGCGGTTTCCAAGTTAGGGATTAAGCCTAGTCCTGCACTAAACATTATCATGAATGGAGATGTTCCATTGAAAGAGAAATATAGTCTAAGACTAGTCTTAATCCCTGTCTGGGAAACCGGGCCTATATGATGCAAGGGCACAAGCCTAAACTTGATTACCTGTAATCTCCAATCCCCTGACAAATCAGTATTGCAGATTTTTGAAGAAATGGACACAGTGTGCTCCAGGGCAAAGACTGAAAGGACCACCTGGACTGTTGTCAGCAAAAGTCCTAAAAACCAGGGTCTGTCCTGGTATGGGGTTGTCAGTGCCCTTGACAAAGGAAGTTTATACTATGATGATGGCAGCATTAATGCAGGAAAGTACATCTTTTAGAAGAACACATGCCGCCATCAAGAGGTCTTCATGCATTTGTGAGCAAGACCATATTCTGCACACATTACAAAGGCATGGGTGCAGAAGAAGAGGGTATGGGCACAGGACTTGCCTGCCATATTACCATGTTGCATGCCTTAAGATGTGTTTGCAATAAGATTATCGACTAAACACCTGAAATGCTTTATCGCTCAGTATCTTTAGTGCCAAAATGTTGTAGGCCTGAAATGCTGGAATGTATGTTATCAAAAAAAAAAAAAGCTAAATAAATGTAAATAACTGATTTTTGTTTGTAAATACCGTCCCAACTTTTCTGATTTGTGTTGTATATAGAAAAATTCTGAACAAACAAGAGATACAGGTTTTGAAAGTGCTCATATGAAGTTAAGATAAGAGAAGCTGATTTTTGTGTAAAATTACCACCGTTTGAGACACAATCATATCGTTTAAAGGGGACATATTATTGTATTTTTGTATTTCCATTTGTGTCTCTACTGCTCCTATAAACACTCCCAAGCACGGAAAAAAAAACATCCATCCATTTTCTGAGAGTCAATTGAAATATTTTGGTGTCAGGACTGGTATGCTTCTCCATGAGCTGATTGGACGGCTCCCTTATCCTGATGTCAGGATGAGGAAATTTGCATAGAACCACCCCTCATCTGTCAAGCCCCCACCCACTAGATTAGTTGAAAATCCGCTATTTTTGTCTGCTGGTTTTACGAGCACACATAAGATGCTGAGCGCTACGGCTACAGGCAAGTCACTCATGAAGTGTTCGTCTCGCTCTGGGTCCGACTCGGGGTCCAACATATAGGGCTGATAGCGCGTCTGTTTTCTGCCATTTTCACACGTGTTAAATGCGCAGCGTAAGCATGGTATGGGTGGGGCGTGGCCAGCAACGGCTTATTTGCATAAAAGTGACAGCCCATAAACGGCTCATTTTGAAAGGGACTGAAACTGTCAAGAATAGAGCTGGTGAGATCTCTTTGTGAGTGAGATTTTGTGCAAAGAACTTCATGAACATCTTTTGTAGCCCATAGACCTATTATAACTTGTTTAAAAAGAGACATATGTCCCCTTTAAAATGTAGTTAGTTTAGATGGAATTCAACCACATTGTGGATTAAATAAGGCTAAAGCCCGGTTTAAACACTAGAGGGAGCTTCCACATGTCCATGTGTTTGGTTGAAAAGTGAAATGTACATGGTGAGCAGTTTAACTAAACTTGTCACACAGCTGGTCAGAACATTTCAGACAAGGTGCTGATGTGTGCATATTGTTGAGATAATGTAGCTACAACTAACAAACTAAATGTTTGATGTTTAGTGTCTGTACTATGTTTACTGCCTGCACTGTCCACTGGCTGTACTTGTTTGCACCGTTAAGTAGCCCCTTCAGTTTTGTTGTAAGAGTAGCATCCTGCTTCAGTACAATGACAATAAAGGTATATCTTATCTTAAATATATGAAAAGAGAAACAGATGTGGTGTTCTCTAGCATTAATTTACCTCAAAAAAGGTTTAGCATATACAAAGTTTGGGTAGTTGTACAGTAAAGGAATATTATATAAGGCACTGTAGTATAATAGTTTTGCGTTTTCCTCAGACCCAGCTAGCATTCATGAAGACTTTTTCCTCCCCCTTTCTTTTGTAGCAGTGGAACACTGCAGTTGCAGTGTTGATGGGTGTTTATTGGTTGCATGTGTGTGTAGAGTTTAGATGATTCTTCACTATGCTCATACCAATGGCTTTGTGCATGCAGATTGCAGAACAGTGTAATCTGATCCACTCAGAATGCTTCCCAAATCAGTAGGCCCCCTGCTGAACCTGCAGAGAAAAGGTCCTCTGTAAACATACCCTAGACTGCCATGGTCTGCGCAGGAACTGGACTCCAAATTGCACCTTTTTACTTCTAGTTTAGAGTTTATGGTTTAAGTATGTTTCTTGTGTCCTTTTGTACTCTGCAAAATTTGGAACCATGCTGTCTCGCCTCACTTGTATAAAGCGGAGATGACACAGTTCACTTTGACCTCCGGATTCTCAACAGAAAGGAGCCTAAATGTACATGCTGTGACTAACATGGCAGGTGGATATCAGACAACTGGAAACATGCAGCTATTTTGTCTGTGAGGTGACTTCTGTAAAAGACCTGTTCTTACCTGAATTGCAGTTAAAGCGTGTTGACTGACATCTTGAATATGGCAGTTCGAATGCATTTGCTGATCTGCTGGAATATTACTGCCAGCTGTTTAATGTCCCTTCTGTTTGCTGCATAATTTTAATTTTCTCCATGGCAGATTCTCACAAACAAAAAGATAAGTATAAGGACAAGGAACATAAACACAAGGACCACAAGAAAGACAAAGAACGTGAGAAATCAAAGTACAGCAACAGGTATGACTCACTGCTTCCTTTTTCACTCGGCCAATTTCTACACCCTGCTATTTTGTGTATGTGGTTGAGTTTATGGTCAAGCTCTGCTTATGTGGACGCTTGCTTGGTGTTTTGATAAGCAGGGTGTGGTCTGCAGAGCCACAGGAAGAAATTTTGGTGTTTTCTCCATAAACAGCAAAAACATGACTGTCCGTCTATGTTGCTCTGGATTGCTTTTCTCTGCTGTAATTTTTTTCTTTTGTTGGCAGTGAGCATAAGGATCCCTCAGATAAAAAGCACAGAGACAAGGAGAAGCAGAAACACAAAGATGGATCTACAGTCAAGCAGAAGGACAAGAACAAAGAGAAGAGGAAGGAGGAAAGGGTGATTCTCTCCCCCCCCCCCCACTAATTGCATAATTTTGAATACTCCAAATATCTATATCACCATAAGGCTGTAATGAACCCACTGTGGAATGGAACTTGTGCTGACTATTTTTCTTATTTTCTGTTTTAGTCTTTTGATGGTGAATCAAAGAGAGAGAGAGAGAATGGCTTTTCTAGGTGAGTAAACGGGACAGATTATGGCAAGCGAAAGACATACTTTTTTCATTATTTACTTAGTCTACTCAATCTCATGCTCTGTTCTTTTCAAATGTTTTAAGTGGAAATCTGTTTCATTTAATTTAACTTTCAGTCACATCTATTCATTTCCAAATGTGTGGGTTGAAAATGTTTAGTCAGTAAAATTCAGTTTAAAAGAACACTGATCAGCAGGAACATCAAAGGTACCAAGTGTATAACAGATTATAGCTGTGCCCGAAAAGTGCACTTGTTCACTGTGTAGGGCACAAAGTAGTGGATCAGCCATTTTCTAGTGTTGTCTGAAATTCCGACTGTCAATTTCACCCTCTAGTTGGTGCACTACAAAAATCGCAGCACAACGCCAAAATCTAGTGTCCAGACACTATACACTACATGAATACACATGTACCATCAGGCACTGTGGGCTTTTTTGACTGTGCCCGACAGGGGGAACAGGTGCACTTTTAAGACTCTACACTACTGTTATCCCGCGAAAGTCAAGAAGAGGAGTGAGGCAGAGGGAGGAGAGACTGGGGAAAGTGGCGCTTCAAACGGAGGAGATTCAGTCACACTTGCACTTTCTCTCTCCGCGGAGAACAGTAGTTCCCAGGGTTGGACTGAGACAAAAAATTAGATGGGATTCCACACTGGCCCAAAATTACCTGGCTGGCCCAAAATTGACATCGTCCCACTGGGCATTTGCCCGGTATAACCGATGGCCAGTCCAGCTCTGGTTGTTCCCCCTTGGACAGATCTATTTGTCACCGTGTCCACCTGACCCCGCCTCATGTGCGGGCTGTGTCTGAACTAGAGACAAGATGTGTGTTTATTCAACAGAGATAAATAGCCAAGATCCAGCGCACTAGTTAGTAAAAATGTAACACCCTGAGTGTCTGAAATTAACTAAACGTCACCAAGTTAGCCCCCTATATAACAAACACTATCGGGTGAACAAGTGCACTTTTGGACACAGCTTATCTTGTTACAGTTGTCAGAATAGCAGTTGTCAAAGGGTGGGATATATTAAGCAAATGAACAGTCAGTTCAAGATTCAAGATAATTTTTGTGATGTAATAAAGACAACGGAACACTTACTCTCCACTCACTTCTGTACATTAAATAAGGGGTGCAAAAATGGCCAAGTGCAGTACAGTGATATCATAATAAACAGTAACAATGGGATGGTACAGTTGTGGACCAGGGTAATTGAGGTCCTGTATAATGGAGCTGGCCTTGTTTCAACACTTGAACTAAAAGATCACCTTGATGGGTGGAAGTGCACTCCTGATATTTCTTGCCATCCTTACAACCCTCCCTATGGCTTTCCCTTCCTATGGTGTTACTTTTCAGTAACGCTGCCTGTCAGTAGGGATGTGTATTGAGAAGGGTTGGACGAGAAGACACGAGGATTCGCGATGAGTTGATTGCAAGCTGGCAGAGGCATTTTGATGCTCTAGGCAATGTTCATCTGGTGAAACCTTGGGTCCTAGTGTTCATATGGATGGTGCTTTGGCACGTACCACCTACCTAAACATTGTTTCAGACCAAGTGCACTCCTTTGAGCAAACAGTTTATCCTAAAGGCAAGGTGGGTCATAATGATGAGAACTAAATCAATCTGTCTGCAGCCCTCCTCGCATAAAGTCCGAGCCAGAAAGTGAAGACTTCTACCACTCGCCCAAACAAAAGTCACTGAAGAGAGAGCGTGATGATGATGAGTGAGTGACTTTTCTTATTGTTCTCACAGCAAAAAAATCAGACCTCTAACATCACTGCACGTAGTGTCAAACAGTACTGTTCTGAAATTGGCCAAAGCATTTATGGTTTGTCTAAAGATTGAAAATGCAGTTTGCTTACCTTTTTTGATAATATTTCAGTGCTGAGTTCAAACACAAAAA
Organism: Hydrocynus forskahlii; assembly: GCA_037974365.1. Classification (NCBI taxonomy): domain Eukaryota; kingdom Metazoa; phylum Chordata; class Actinopteri; order Characiformes; family Alestidae; genus Hydrocynus; species Hydrocynus forskahlii. The sequence continues at coordinate 8,095,085 of JBBPCX010000141.1, forward strand.
AATCAAAACTGAGAATGACAAAGGTGAGAAGAAAGCAAAGAAAAGGAAACAGGAAGAAGAGGTATAAACACATTTTACATCTGCTTATTTGCTGAAATTTAATTAATTTTTCTTGTTGAGCTGTAAAAAAAACTGAATCTGCCATTTTGAACAGGACATAAAGCCCAAAAAGAAAACTAAAGACAAGAAAGGGGAAGTCGGAACAGATGGCAAAAAGAAAGCGAAGAAGGAGCCAGAAGAGAAGTGGAAATGGTTCATTTTCTTCTTTTTCTCTGTTTATAGTTTGCCTACTCTGTAATGTCTCGTTTGATTTATAGAATTTCAGTGGTTAAGGTTTTTGTTGATGTATTAAGCATTTATTTTCCTTTATGTCTGGTAGGTGGGAAGAGGAGAGGTATACAGATGGCATGAAATGGAAGTTTCTGGAGCATAAAGGACCTGTGTTTGCTCCACCGTATGAGCCTGTTCCCAGCAATGTAAAGTTCTATTATGATGGTAAGATCTTGAAATTTGTGTTTTTTTGCATTTATTTATCAGTACACAGTTGAAATTCTGAAACTGCAGATTTGCAATATAGTGTTTGACCCTTTGCTTGCCCACTCACTATTCAGTTTGAGGTGTGTGTGTGTGTCTGTTCAGGAAAGCTTATGAAACTCAGCCCAGGAGCAGAAGAAGTAGGAACTTTCTTTGCTAAAATGCTGGACCACGAATACACTACCAAGGACATTTTCCGGAAAAACTTTTTTAAAGACTGGAGGAAGGTAACAATATATAAGGCCATTTACAGTATCTGTTGGAAACAGTGAGCTGAGCTGTAAAAAGGAATATGTGAAATTTTGTTCTAGGAAATGACATCAGAAGAGAAGGCAAAGATCATAGACTTGAACAAGTGCGACTTTAGTGAGATGAGTGAATATTTTAAAGCTCAGTCAGAAGCCAGGAAAGCCATGACTAAAGAGGATAAACAGGTATGCTCAGTAATACCAGTATGCATTTTGTCACCTTGTTTATGTTCTCATAGTATAGCAAAAGTGGAGACGATGTAATATGTAATGCCTCCTTTTCTCCTTCCAGAAAATCAAAGAGGAAAATGAGCGTATCCTGCAGGAGTATGGCTTCTGTATAATGGACAATCACCGTGAGAGAATTGCCAACTTCCGTATTGAGCCACCTGGCCTGTTCCGTGGCCGAGGAGACCATCCAAAAATGGGAATGTTAAAGCGCCGCATCCGACCGGAGGACGTCATTATCAACTGCAGCAAGTACGGCTATATTTAAGTGTTACATGTTCGCACACTGGGCTTTTTTGGACATCCTGTTTGAAAAAGTTTCATGGTCTCTAAAATATTACTGCTGTTCACACTGCGTGTTTTTTTTTTTCCCTGAATATTTTATAGCCAACTTTATGAAATAAATGACAAATATATACCAGTCCCCACTATGTGTTTGAGGTGCCTTTAACAGGTAGGGTGAGATGTTTGTGATTTGAGTTTGCTGTCATAGGTAAAAATCTTTCTTGCTGTGAGAAGGCTCACTGAAAACTGCTTCTTTATGAAAACCAAATGAAATAGTTGTCTGCATTATTATTACTCCAGTTAAAAATCATCTTCATCTTCAGGGACTCTCAGCATCCTAAGCCTCCTCCAGGAACAAAGTGGAAAGAGGTGAGGCATGATAACAAAGTGACGTGGCTGGTATCCTGGACTGAGAACATCCAAGGTGCCATCAAGTACATCATGCTGAACCCCAGCTCCAGAATCAAGGTGCAAATATAGTCAGTTTGATCCTCATACTCCTAAAATGCACACAATGAGGCTTCATGCCAAGACCTTGTCAAAAAATGTTTTAAAATAAAACACTGAGGTTCATCATATATCTTGCTGGACCTTACAGGGGGAGAAGGACTGGCAGAAGTATGAGACTGCACGTCGGCTGAAGAAATGTGTGGACCGTCTACGGGCTCAGTACAGAGACGACTGGAAGTCTAAGGAGATGAGGATCAGACAGAGAGCTGTTGCCCTCTATTTTATTGACAAGGTCTCCTGCTCCATTTTATATATTAAATCTGTGCATTTAAATTGGCAGCACTTAGGCATTGTACATTTCGTGTGCCTTTGAAACGGGTCAAATAGAAGCAACTGTAGTTTCCAAGTTTTCTCAGATTCCCTTACTTTTACCTCTGTGATCATAATGGCTCATGTTAACTTTTTGTGTGATCATCTAGCTGGCTCTGAGAGCAGGAAATGAAAAAGAAGAAGGAGAAACTGCAGATACGGTGGGCTGCTGTTCGCTCCGAGTGGAGCATCTCAAGTTGTATCCAGAGAAAGATGGCCAGGAATATGTGGTGGAATTTGACTTCCTGGGAAAAGATTCAATCCGTTACTACAATAAAGTCCCTGTGGAAAAGAGAGTAAGCTGAATGTTCCCTGCCATGAGGCTTCATGGTTTGTCCAGAAATGACCTCAAAACCTTCAGATGCTTCTTCAGATGGACCCTTCATCTTGTTCTTACTTTTGTGTGCATTATGGTATTTTTGTGCGAAATTTCAGTGTATTGTGTCTTTAGGTTTTCAAGAATCTGCAACTCTTCATGGAAAACAAGCAGCCAGAAGACGACTTGTTTGACCGGCTAAATGTATGTAAGCCCCCACCCCATACATTTCAGAATTTAATGTACTTTTTTAAAATAACAGTCTTTCCCTCTCCAAACTTCAGACTACCATTCTTAACAAGCATCTTCAGGAGTTGATGGATGGCCTGACTGCTAAAGTGTTCCGTACCTACAACGCGTCTATCACGCTGCAGCAGCAGCTGAAGGAACTGACTAGCCGTAAGTTTCCTCTAATGTCTTCAGGGTCAATTGCTCAACTTCAGATTAAAACATATTTTGAAGTTGCCTAACTTCTGTTGACATCTCAGAAATTGTCCTTGTTCACAGCTGAAGAAAACATCCCTGCCAAGATTCTCTCTTATAACAGGGCCAACAGAGCTGTAGCCATCCTGTGTAATCACCAGAGGGCCCCTCCCAAAACCTTTGAGAAGTCCATGCAGAATCTTCAAACAAAGGTATAAAATGTCATTACTAGTAGATTGCATTTCATGTTCTTGTTTTGACTGCTGCCCTAAAAAATCTTGTCCATTTAAAATCAGATTGATGCCAAGAAGGAGCAGCTTGCAGATGCTAAAAGAGAACTGAGGAGTGCCAAGGCTGATGCCAAAGTACGCAGAGATGAGAAATCCAAGAAGTGAGTACGAAAATATTAGCCTGGAGGGGGCTAAGTAGAACTTGGCTTTGTCCTCTGGTTTTTGGAGGCTGTCTTGTAGGACTGAGTATTATGATGTTGAACTCAGAGCTGTAGAGATGAAGAAGAAAGCGGTGCAAAGGATAGAGGAGCAGCTGATGAAGCTGGAGGTGCAGGCCACAGACCGTGAGGAGAACAAACAGATTGCCCTTGGCACCTCCAAACTAAACTACCTGGACCCACGTATCTCTGTTGCCTGGTCAGTACATACGCGCGCACACACACACACACACACACACACTCATATGTCTGTTTCTATATTTATATTAAATTTATTAGATTCTTTCTTGATGAAAATTTGTATCCTGCAACTAACTCAACCCCCTCTCCCTAGGTGCAAGAAATGGGGTGTCCCTATAGAGAAAATCTACAACAAAACTCAACGTGAGAAGTTTGCATGGGCTATTGACATGGCAGATGAAGACTTTGAATTTTAATTCTAATATTTTTGGGTGGGGAGGGTAGTTTTAGCATTTGTGATTCCAGCAGGTGGAGAACTTTATGAGGGGATAGATGATGTGGAGCAGAAGACTTGATCAGATGGATAGGGTGAATGAATTCTGTTCTTACAGAATGAAGACTGATCAGACTTTTTTTTTTTTTTTGCATTGCCCATAGCAGAAGGCAATTAGTGGCTCGACTGACCACTTTTTCCACTGGCTTTCTTCCCCTCTCGTTGGGCACAAGTGCACGTGGATGTATGGACTAACAAAATCAGTGATTTCCCACAGCTACAGTGTTCAACAGCCAGATGCTTTGTGTAATGTTTTAATTTTGTCTGTATTTTAGACCTTTTATTAATATTCTATATTTTAATAGAGAAAAGTCAAATTCCTTAAATCTACACCTGTGGGCCTTTTTTGGAGAAAAAAAAATGTACGTATTGTGAGAGGCTGTACATCGAGAATTAATGATGAAATGCTGTATGTGGGTGGTGAAAGTGAATGACATGAACTGTTCATCTTTTTTAAAGTGGACTTAGAACTGTGTGTGAAGTGTGCATTCATGAGATTTCAGAAGATCAAATATGCCATTGCCAATATTTAAGCAAGCAGAAAGTGAATTGTTTTTCCTTTTTTTTCATCTTTTAAACTGCTTCTATCAGGGATTTGTCAGTGTAAATGTGAACATTTTTTCATTTCAGATGTCCTACAAATCTTTTTGCACAGCTTTGAGTCTCCATCTGGTTTTAACTTAATGTGGACTTTCAATGAGGAAAAAACTCCCTTATCTGTTACTTGAATATATCACTAATAATGTATTGGTTTGCGGTTAGCCGAAAGGGAAATGGTTTTCCAAAGGTTATGTGAGGGATATCAACTTTGCCAAAAAGAAAGGGGGGGGAGAGTAACCGATTATGATTGTAGGAAGTTCTATTTTTTAATTGTGTAAAGACGGAGGACAAATTTTAACATGGGTTTTAATGTGAATTATTCTTTAGTGCTATTCCTCTCTGCATTATCAGTTTTGAAGATGTAAAATTGGTATTAGCATCAGTGTAACTTCACATCTTTGCCTCCTATCATGGGTTCATTTTTGTTTGTTTCTCTGCTCTTTGTAGGTTAAGAATAAAACCCTACAATACATCTTACTTGTTTGAATATTAGTTTATCCTGGACTGACACATTTCCTGATTACTTCAAAAAGATGTAAAACCCAGATACTATATACAGAATCTTTTGTTTGAGACTGATGGAGATCTTCATAAATGTCATAAATGGTGTCAGGTTGCAGATATGGTGCTTTAGAGTCTAATTTCAAACATTGTTTACAACACTACTGTTGACGTGTTCAGAATGGTATTTTTCACTGTGTTACTAAAATCTACAGAAATAACGCAAGTGGCCAGAAACTTTCACAAAAGCGTTTCCAAACACCATATGCTTACTCATCAAGGTTCTGCTTGGGGAACATTTTTTTCTAGCATTTCGAGAATTGTGTTTAAGCAGTACAGGTTTAATTGGCATCTGTTTTGAGTTCTAGTGCTTTTTGAATATGCATATCCTGAATTTATAGTATTCTGCACAAATGTTTCAACATTTTCAGTGTCCTAGATATTGAACAGTATTTAGTTGAGAAGCCTGTATCATGTAAAAAACTTCCTTTGTAAATGTAGTACATAATGTTAAAGCTTTAAAATGTGCCATTCATTCTCTAGTCTATACAGTTTACAGAATCTAGGCTACAAATACAGCACATTTGCAGGTCTGTTCATGCTGCAGTCATGTTTATGCCTAGATTGTTTTCTAAATGAGGCATAATACAGGGCAGCTCACTGAACATAGATTGTTTACATTAGTTGTAAAGTCAAAGCGACAGACACTTTTAAAGCGAGGTATATTACCTCGCTTTAAAAGTGTCGCTTTTTGGTTATGTGAAGATGAATTCTGTTATGGTGCAAAACCTCACAAATGAACCCAGTGAAAACCACAAGAAAGTAGAATATGGGGTCCTTTATGTGTGGCTTTGTGGATTCCCTGTGTAGACCAGTGAAAGCTTGTAAGGGCGATCAAGTCTATGTGGGTAAATGAATTCTTCAAATACAATAAAGCAGATGTTCCCAAAATCCACTGAAATGAGCACCAGAGTCAGAAAAAAGGCTGCAGAAAGAAACATGTAGCTTACTGTAGCATTTGATGGCAGATTTGATTGAAACTGGGTAAATGGAATCAATATGCCATTATAATTGAAGCCTACCAAATTTAATTGAGATTGGCCATTCACAGAGGCATTTAATGGCTGCATTTGCAAACATCCTAAAGAACCATTTGACTCTCAATAACGTGGCCAAGAGAAGCCAGTGCAGCTAAGTATAAGCATACCTAATTTTGCAAAGAATGTGGTAGTGATGAGGTGTGTCACATTTTGTGGTTTGAACCTCTTGTATCACAAGATACTGGCTAATGAAATGCTAGATTTCTGCAAATTAATTGTAATGAGCTGGGTTATATGCCTCTTGGACGCCAATTTGCCCCACAAATTGCATATTTTTGGTAAAACAGTTGTCAGGCTATTAGCCAGTAAGTACTTTGTCTCTACCCCACTTCAGGGGGTACTAGCGCCACCTAAAGGCACAAATCTTTGTAGCAGCCCTGTGGGACTTCAAATCAGTTTTGGGTGGATTGGTGACCTCAAAAAAAAAAAAAAAGAAAGAAAATGCTGACACTGTACTGATGCTGACTGTTGAGCTGCAACAGCAGTCATAATTACTTTGTTGATTTTAAGTTAGCACATCTACAGCAAACAAACATTTTAATGCACAATTACTGTATTTACATATTGAGGAAATAAAATATACAATGTGGACTGTTATGGCAGATAAAAAAAAAATTTAAAAAGGAAATCTTTTAAGACCTGCTTTTTTCTTACCAAGTGTGATTTAATCATGTGTGAGATGTGTGACATGAATAAAGAAACCCTCCTCCAATCAGTTTAATCCATTTCTCATTGAAAGACTTTAATGTGTAGAAAGGGAAACACTACAGTGTAATTGTGTTTTTCTGATAGACCTGTACAATGTAAATTAAAGTGAATAATACTGTAAGTCCAGATTTCTGCTATTATGTGTAAAAAATAATCACATGGAAAAGAAATGCAAATAATATGGGATGAAAAGCACCTTAGGTTGTTCACTTTGGATTTTTTAGCAGCATTTTAGTGATGCATAATATGTAAAATACCAAAGACCAACTTAATCTATAAACAGGGAATATCCAGTTAGCTTTGTTTTGGCTGTGAGAAATGCTCACTGTGATTGCATGCACATTGAACTGTTTACAAGCTCCTACCATTATAAATTAAATTAATTATTGTATTCAGCTTTTCACATTTTAATCATTTGTTTTTGCAAATAAAAAGTGATCAATTTCCTCATATATAGCAGCAGATATCCTGGGATTTATAATCCCCACTTTGTACACACATCATTGTTATACAAGTAAAATGTGACGTTTAAGGCAATTTTACCAGGTTTGGCTAATCCGTGCAGACAAACACCATTAAAGCAGATTAAGGGTGAATATTTTTGTAACTGCTGAACTTTTTTGTATTTGTAAAAAATTAAATCATTTTTGTTCTTTTTTTCAGTCTGGACATACAGAAGGAAAAGTAAAGTAGATAACATAAAACTCAAGGCAAATGCTGATTATTTGAAATTGTACAAAACATCACTAGATCCACTGACACACATTTGTCCAGTCTTGAAATCCCTCAGTAGTGCAGATACAACCACTTACATTATAGATTCCTACAACATTTAATCCATTACAGAATTAAGTCTGACCTATGTTAGAGCTGCTCCTTCTTAGACTACAATCTAATTCGCTGTCAATCAACACGCCAACATTCATCATCAGGGATCACATCCTTCATGTGGAGTTTTTCACACTTTCAGCAACTTGCCTCTTACACAGTCTCTGCAGACAGTAAAAACATACTATGAAGGCTGAAATGTGAAATCAGTCCAAAGCAAGTTAATACCATGCTAACAAACAAATGTAAACAAAGATCTTAACATAAGTCTTACATAATTTTGCAAACAATGTTTATGATTATTTTACCTTATTCATACATACTTAAATACCAACTGCATGTTTCATAACAAAGAGCATACTTGGTCTTGAATCTTGCCTAATTACTTAGTGAAGAGGAATGTGTGATAAATATGGCATTACTGGTTCTTTACACTGTATGTCACAAAGTTCTCAGAATATTATTGCAAGGCAAAAATCCAAATATTTTAGTGTCTCTCTTCAGATGTTTAAAAAAAAACCCTTAAAACAAGAAAATGTCTCCTTTCATAAACAAAAATCTCAGTTGATCTATCAACATTGCTTCGCACAATGTGTAAAAATCAGGTAATCATAAGTCAAGACACGATAATTATCTAGGATATTTGTTGGTGGGATAACTATGTATAGTACTACTTGGACGACAACAGTTTCATATTACTAGGGTTTATTAATGATTTTTGACATAAAAGAAAGGAGTCTGATTTCACATAAGTAAGTGTATCTTCTCAAGCCAATGACAATACAAATGAAAGTATTTACCTTGGACAGCTACAGTTACAATTAAATTAAATGTCTGCACGTTTCCTTCTTGTGAGCAACCAAACTGTATAGTTTATTTGGTGTGACGGCAACTGAGCAGCCACTTGCATCTGTTTTATTATAGCTGATAACCTCTTCTCCTCCTACAGTTTTTGAAATGTGGACATGGTTCCAACATCAGAATGTCTGTTAATATCCCCCACAGTGTGCATGTACATACGTTTTTGATCAGTTGATCAGGAGATGTGTACTGATCATAAACATTTTTGTGGTTGAGTCAGCTCTGTAATTTATTGGGGGGGAGGGAGAGAGAGAGAGAGAGAATTCATCTTCAAAATGTGTGTCATAGAGAGGGTCTGTGTCAGATAGAGAGTCGGTGATGAACACAAACGTGAAGAACAAGCACACAGCGGACTCATAAAAAGATTTCAAGACACTATATCTCAGGTCAGTTAAAAAAAAGGACATGTGTCACTGTTTCTTGTGGTTTAATTAAAAATAATTGCAGCTACATGTTCTGCGGTCCTGTGCAGCGTTAACGCCCCCTCAGTGGTTCAGCAGTAAAGCGCCAGGCACTGAATGAAGAGAATCAGAACAGGTGCCGGTTCGAATCCATGCTGCAAGTAGATTTTTTTTTTTTTACACAAACTTTTTCCCCCATAAAATCAATGTTCTAATGCAATCAAGTTTATACAAATATTTCTAATCTAGTGCGAATGATGAACATTACAGATAACCTGTGGTAAAATTACATTATACCTATTATTACCCACCTAGTCATAGTACTCAGTAAACTAGACAATCACTGTATTAATGAGGAGATGTATTACCTTGACTGATTATCTTGCTGGGGCTCCTCATCTTTCATCAGCCAATGATCTTTTGCTGGTGATTTTTCTGAAGCCTCCTCGATTCCTTCTGGATTTGTATTCGCTAGCACGGGAAGTTGAGTGTCTAGACTGTGAACATTATTTTGAGGTTCTTGTCTAAGACATTCAGTTTTCACTCGTTCGGTTTCAAGCTCCTTAGTCTGGTCATCTTGCATCTGTGGCTTTTTCCTTATACATTTATCACCCTTCACAAAGTGCTCTTTAGCTGGTATGTGCTGTTGGCTATTTCGTTTTGAAGGCCCATTTTCACAAGAACCATCATCTTCATTCAAGTGCTGGTTATTAATTTTCTCGCTGGCTTCAGTCGTGTGATCTGCCTTATTCAGTGTCTTTAAGTTCATCCTGACTGATTCTGTCTTTGGCTCACGATAGGAGTTGTTGCTCTCCCATTGGTCCTCCTCCTCTGTGTACTGCTGGAGTGAGGGCATCTCCTCTATAACAGCTGTCTCTTTACTCTTGTCCTTCTGCAAAGCACATAGTTGGTGAACTATCCCACATTGGTCATCTTTGTCAGTGTTGTTTGTCAGGCTCTTCTGCTGCTCTAGACACCTGTTGTCAGATTGTCTTTGTACAATTTTGCTTTTGAAATGAGACCTATCTAAGACGGCCTTAGATATCTTAGCGTGGTCCTCTAAGGCAGGGAGGTCATGGTCCTTGCAGTGGATGGCAGTGAAGTCTGTATACGGAACTTCAACAGCTCCAATTGATAATTTTGGGGAAAGTTTCTCTGGCTGACCAGGGAGGGACTTAAAGGAGAACAGATTATCTTCCTGAAAACATGCATCATTTGAGCAAAGAGAGGTTTGGGGCATGTTACCAACAAAAAGCCTAAAAGCCAAGTGTGAGTCTGCAGAACTATGGCTGTTATGGGGTTTATCAACCTCCCATACAGGCATGTCCCTGGTTGCTATAAGCTTCTGATCTGGAAATGGACTGTGGATGATGCTTTGCTTCAAAGCCTCTAGCTGCTCAGGCAATTTACTCTTGCTCTTACTAAGTAATGGATCCAACAGACTGCTAGTCTGGACCAGCAACAACTCTCCTACTCCAGAGCTGCTAAAAATGATGCTAGAGTCAGTGTTTTTTGCTTTGCTGATGTGATTAGATATGCTGTCTCCCTTTTTAGTGCAAATAGTACTGTGGCTGGTGCTTTCGTAAATACCTCCATTGTTGGATTTACTGCTGGTGGCAATGTTGCTGCTTTCTTTTGTGTCGCTAGATGCTTTTCCTTGCCCGTATATAAAAGCTGGGCTTGTGTTAGGTTTGCTGGTGCAATTTGTGTTATTTACATTACAATCAATTTTTCTGACAAAGTTAGTCAAATTCATGATACTGCCTTCACTGCAACTACTTGTTTGTTTTTGGCTACTACCGGGTGACCCAATAGTGCCAGAACTACTGGATCCGGTCACAGTTTTTTCACCATGTACATGATTGCTGGCAATACCGACTTGGCTCAATGAACTGCTTTCGGCTTTCTGTGAAGGAAGTACATTTCCAGATTCCTTGGTGACGATCCCATGTTGGATGGTGACCAGTGGTATTTGGACTACTGAATGGTGCGTCAGGGAGGACCCTTGGGTTGTGCCAGGCTGGATTCCTATGACCCCTCCTTTCCTACCCATCACATTGCTTTTTGATGGGTGTGGTATGAAGCTGGTGTTTACAGAGGCAGGCTGACTGGAGACATAGTGTTGGGGAACCTGCTGATGAGGCTGACTTTGCAGCGCTATTGGTGCAGCTTGAAACACAGTGTTGAACATCCTTCTCCGTGTGTCCTCGATTTCCTCAGGAGACCAGCTGATGCCCTGCTTGAGCCTCTGAGCTGCGAACCATAGCTTAATCTGCTCTTCTGGAAAACCTGAAACCACAGTCAGATAACAGAGTTCTGCTTTGGTGGGGTATGGGAACTTCCCAAAAGAAGCCTTAAGGAAGCTGCTTAGATCCATAGCTGGGTCATAGGTGGGAATGCTACTTAACGGAATCATTACTTTTGGCAAATTGCTGTTTAAATCAGGACAAAAGGAGGATGAATTCCAGAGAGGCTTCATGTTCTGTGTTACTGGTATGCCACAGTTTGGAAATTTTGACAAAGGGAGGGAAACGGCATCAGTGAGAATGTGAGACGTAGGTATGTTCTGCCCTGCAGTGCCATTAGCTATTGCAATGGATGTTTCAGAAATAGCATCTGCCCTCAGTGCGTCATTTGTGTGTGAGACAGCCATTTTCTTCTGCTCCCCTTTGACCATCATCTTCATTATGGGTGTTTTGGTAATAGATATTCCAGTCTCGCTAAAATCATCCTTTTCTGTAAACACCATCTGTTCCACTGTTAGTACTCCTTCTCGTTTAGTAACCTGCAAAGATGCTTTGCCAAGTCGCCCCTCCACTTGCAGTTCGGGATGTGTTTTTGCGTTATGCAATGCCAGACCTTCAAACTTGGCCATCAAAACCTTGCAGTTCACACAGTAAAATTTTGGTTGTGTGTGAAAATCCATGTGACAACTCTCCATATGTTTGAGAAAAAGGTTCAGACCTGTTGTTTGAAAGCTGCATGGCAAACATCTGTGTGTTCCCCTTTCAGACATATTGCAGGTCCTCTGAGATTCCTCCTCTTCCTCCTGACCAGAAATGCTCAGGATGCTGTCTTCAGGAATTGTGGGTAGTAGCTCTGGTAAACAGCCCTCCTCTCGCAGATATTTGCTCTTTGCTGGGATCATGCAGGGAATAGTGGACTTCCTTTTGCTAGCCATCGCGCAGTGGTGTGTTGTGCAGATGAGTCAGGACAGTGTGCTGGAATTTGATGGAGATTCAGTATCACTGGTCAGCCATGATGACACCGGGAGATAACTTTAGATATTATGATTTTTTCCTCATTGTACAGATTTTCCCCCACCTGAGTTGCAGTCACTGTCTTGGAATCTGTGGAACAACAAAACATCGAAATGAAAGTAATTTGCCATGAAGCAAGATGCTAACACCTTTGTAATTCATGCTAACACCTTTGTAACTTGTTTTTAAGCAAGTAAAATATTTGTGTTGAAGTTTGGACAGTATGCAAATTTCATGGTTGTGGGCTAAAATATTGTTTGCACACAGTGTGATTGTAGTTAAAAAAAAAAAAAGTCAATTATTTTTGCAAATATAGATTGACTCTGGAAACATTAACATTTTCAGGTGAATTATATATTGAATTATATGTTACATTTGCTCCTCCCATCTATACAAGTCCATATATGGAAGCTAAGCTACAAATCATAGTTTTGTGAGGTCACATTTTAACAGATCTCCTTATTCTGGCTTCAGCAATTCTGCCCAGTCATGCACCCATTCATGCCAACAAATGTAATGGTTAAAGAAAACATGTATCACAACCAACTGGAGCTGACTGGTCGCCCTGTCAAAAATACTGTGATTAGTGAGAGGGCCGTTTGCATATTGCAGCCTTTTGCGATATCAGTATTGCAAAGATAATTTATTACTATGATAATGATTTGCAGACGATTTATTGTGCAGTATTTAATTATATATATGTAATTAAATACAATCAACTGCTGTAACCACCACTACCTACTGAAAACTATACTAACATAGAAATATAAAACAACTTTTTTTGATATGATGATGTCGTGACTGGGAAATATAAATCAATAATCAATAAAATTGATTACTGGGGAATAAAATCTCAATAAAATTGAAAACTGGGGAAAAAATGAAAATCGTCAGACAGTTTGAAAAAAAGTTTAGAATATGGGAGAATAAATGGGAGGATTGACATGTCTGGCAGCGATACATCAGAAACAGACCAATCAGTAGAATACAGAGGTAACATAAAACAAAACGAGACCATCATTGCCAAATGGATTAAACCACAATAATGATTTAATCTCATGTAATCCTATTTTCTTTGTTAAACTAATGAATGTACTCTGATAAATCACAGGTTAAAAAGTTTGAAAAGCACTATAGGAAAAACAAGCAGGCAGTGTGATGCTCTGAGCAATGTCCTGCTGGGAAACTTTTTACCTTGTTAACCCTGGCATAAAATTAGTCAAGATATCAGAGAAAATGTACAATTCAACATACTGCATGATTTGACCATATGTTCACTCCTGCCCACTTTATATATCCTGCTGTTTCTCCACACTCCCCTATCTGCTACACTTCAGCAATTTTCATCTTTTCACTTTAGATTTGTCTGTGGTTCACATTTTTCTGCCTGTTCTAACAATTATGTAAATAATTTAATGACTGTTATTCTGGGCCCGGAACTATATGTAGCCTAGTTAATGAGCTTGAAACATGAAATCCTAAAGTACAGGCAGTATGACCTTAGTGAGTGAAAATGCCTCTACCTCAGCAAGCTCTGCACTGGGACTAATGATGATGTGAGCTTTTGTCTCCAGTTCACAGCTTTCTGTCTGCTAGCATGTAGCTTGGTTTGTCTAATATGGGTAGACCTAGTGAATAATGGTACTACCATGCTCCATTTCTAGACAATAAGCATCTGTAAAATGTGTTCCATTCAAATTTGTTTTGTGTTTAACCCTTGAACCTGTCTTTCATTAGACTATGAAGAACCACTGTATAAAAAATGTAGTCTGTTTTTTTTTTTCCAGCGTGACCGCCTGTCATTAAAAAAAAAAAAAAAGATGAAACCGTTTTGGAATTAAAAACCCTGGAATGACCGCCCAGAATACACGGCTCTCCTGGAAGAGCTGTGACGTCCTCATGACGGCTTTCTGTTAGGAAAATAAATAATAATAAAACTAGGTCACCAGCTTCTTATGCCATAATCCTGGTTCTCTGCACCCAGATGCATTTACTGTACGTTCAACGTAATACATTTCATGAGATCAGAGTACTGTTAACCCCTTACACAGGATAACTGACAGGAGGATTTATAATTAAGTTTTTTTTTTTCATAAAAAGAACCAGACAAAAAGTTATTTTTGTTTTCAAGCATGGTGAACTGTTCTTTCTTTGGTGCCCAAGAGCCTAAAGGGTGTTGTCCCTCATAGTGACCAAGAACTACTTACTTCAACAGGTAAGAACTGTTTGACTGACACACAAACCAGCCAATCACAAGCTATAATTAATATGTAACACGTAGGTGAGGCAGTTTTAAAGCCAAAAAATGCCAATGAGATCCCATTCGCTAGTTTCTAAAAAGAAACAGAATAAATGTTGATGTATGTTTTAGAATCCATCGATATCTCCTCTGAAAAGCTTGTTGTCATGGTGTGTAAGGCAAGTAACTGCTCTTGTCACACTGATAAAAAAGCAGCATATGCAAGTCTGAAGTGCCTCCAATTCCAACTGAGGCCAACAGTACTGGACAGTTTGTGGTTGGAGCCAAGTCTGAGACTAAGCTTGGTTCAGAAAATAGTATATTAAAAAAAAAATGTTTAAATGGGACACTTTATCTGAAACAATCAGACATAGCACCGGAGGCTTCCAGACAGTAAGCTATTGAAGGAGCTCTGCAAGAGTGGCTTCGTGTTTCAGCGAACCACACACTCTTTCCTTCCCTTTGCTACGTGTGTGTGTTTGTGCTAAATTTGAATCCCTTTTCATCTCGATAAACCTGCAGAGAAAAAGGATAATGGATGCACCACCCTGTCTGAAAGTATTAAATGATGCAGTAATATGTATTTTGTATATTTATTGCCAAAGAATATTAATACTTTTCAAACAAATTAAAGTGGGCAGTTAAAGCAGGAATCTCTGTGGTACAACATGGGGTGCTGAAAGGGGATACTGAAGGAAGGAATATAACAATACAACAAATCAACTTGTATCAAATTATATCACAGGGTATTGTACCACACACAGAAGATTAACTTGAAGAAGATTAACTTGTAAGTGTGTTAGCCTGGGGCAGACATAGTAGCTTTTGACTAAAGCATTATTCCTGGATTCTGTTAAAGAACTTTTGTTGCAAATATTGTACTTTTGTTACATTTTCTAATATTCTAAAATAAATGTATCAGATCATCTTTAATCAAATTAACCATTTTGTAAATCAGTACAACCGTAACAGTCTGTAGGTTAGGATTGGAAACAGCACTGTTCTATTATATGCACTGAAAAGGCATTCAGATGTTATGCTGGTATCGCATAAACACAGAAATATCACCATGCCAACTTTCTGGGGGGCTGGGGGCGATCAAGCGTTGGTACAACAAACAATCTCACAACCTAGTGAGAACCTTTGTTTGTCTCTCCTCTCATTACTGTTTTAACTACAAGCTTCTATACTGGTTGTCCTGTTTAACTCATGGTTCCATGCTTATTAAGGGAGCAATGGCATTGTTCCTCAACAGTCACCTGCAGTAATGCAGTGTGTAGTGAATGGAGCATATTAGCATCTTCATTCATTGAGCAAAAGTGGTGCTAATCTGAAGTGTACCATGCAGTGACAGTACAGTTCCTGTATGTCTGAATTTGTGTGTCAACCTGGAAAAAGAGCAAGTAACAGTGCATATAATCCTGGATGTGCAATGTACGTCTAGTTGTGAGTGCCTGCCATGGTCCCCTTACGCCTGCACTGTGAGGCCTGTCTATGCTGCCACTCATGTGTTAATAATGTCATAGCAACCTATCTCCCTCCCCTTGCCTTGCGCAATGCACACTCAGGGGACTTAATTCTTAAAACACACAGACACACTCTGAAGATGGCCTTTATGTCCTTCAAGGAAAGGCCAAAATCAAAGCTTTCTTTACCTTTGAGCTTTTTATGTGACTGTCTTGCACATGCCACTTCCCAAATTTGCAAACTACACACTTCTTCAATCTGTTGTCTCTAAAATTACATAATTTAATCACAGCTACCCATTTTTTCCTTTTAATCACAATTTCACTTCCCTGAATAATTTGTGTAAATAAGGTCTGTGGCTAGGTCAGATCAGAGGAATTTTCTGTCAGAATTTATCCCTTCTTCACCCATTACTCAAGAGATGAGAATGTGTGGGGTGTTTAGGTTGATAGCTGGACTGACAATGATTAAAAACAAAATGGAAGATGGTGGAACACCATGAATTGTATTGTCCAGCCTAAAATGGCTGACATTGTAACCACAGACAAGTGCCATGTCTCAGCAAACACCAGCTCCAAAAGTCTCACACACACAAACACACTCCACACACACACAAGCACACTCCAGTCACACACTCACTAAAGCAACACTCTGACTGTGGACCAAGTCTGAACCAAAAAACCTGGAGTTAAGTTTTTCTGAAAGGGGTTTTAAACCAATTTCCAATCTGTGATCATTTATTTGTGTGTGTGGGTGTGTTTGTGTGTATAAGACTACACCCTCTTTAAGTATTAAATTATTTATAGCCTTATTGTAATACGTAAGACATGAAGATTCTGACTGTCCACAATTTGTGTGCAACCAAAATCTAAGCCAAATGAAAATACATAAATTTTAATAGGTGTTCACAAATGCGTGGAGCTGTACATGTGGTTGATTATAAGTTCAAAAGAAGCACACTTTGAAAACGATTTTGACACGGACTTTGAAAACGATGCATATTATTAGTGTGTGCTAGGCTAATGTTAAAGAGGCAACAGCAGATTTATTAGCATGTTCTAATATCAAACACAGGCCTTTGTTATTACTTTTTAATAACTAACTTGTTAATAAAAAATACCATATACTGATGAATGTGGTTTTTGCCTTACTTTACATGGGAAGATGAATAGTGTGCGTGTGCGTGTGTGTGTGTGTGTATGTGTGTGTGTGAGAGTGAGTGAGAGAGTGAGAGAGAGAGGACATATCTGCCACAGCACACACCTCCAACTTCTTCAGTATATAAACTTTCATTTACAAAAAATCTTCAGACCCTAAGCTAACTAGGCTTTTTTGTACGGAGAGAATTACACTGTGAATGTGTGCTGTAATAAATACATCACAGCGAGAAACACTGCCTTGATACAAAAACACACGCATAACATAGCAGCAGGAGGCTCTGCTCTTTGAACATTACAAGACGAGTCATGGCATTTGGCTCAGACATCGCCCCAAACAGCCGATCAGAATTTAGGAAAACTACATGACAGACTACTACATAACACTGCGCGATAACAGAGACACTGGCGTACACACACAGTTAACGCTGGAAATGGGGCACCGAGAAGCAGAAAAGCAAGCGCGTTCTCGTTCTCTCCGTCTTTCACTCCCTCACACAAACACGCGCGCGACTTGCCAACCCACATTCCTCAAACTGCTCAAGTCCCATTAACTATTAGCTTCGTTATCCACATTCACAGCGTTTGATCAGTTAGCCTCTTGGTCTAGCGCTTCAGCCTCGCTAACTTTCCCCAGTCCCCCTCCTCCTCTCCACCAGCCCTCTTCTCCGCTCTCTCTCTCGCTCTCCCTCTTTCCGCCGCTCCGCCATTTTCCCCCTCTCCACGGGACCTCAGTGTTACTTTTCCGTGAGTGCGCTCCTACCTGGTCTCTCCCTCGGGTTCTCAGAAATGAAGCACGCAAGGCTTTTAGCTGCTGTAGGTCTTCGCGCGCCACCCGCTCTCCCAGCTTGAACCCGTGAACTGGTACGAACCCGCAGCTCGAGCCCTCATTACCGTGAACACGTTGGGAGGGGGTGGGGCACGTGACGGAGCGCGCAGCCGCAACACTAAAATAATAATAATTAATAGTACAAACAAGACTCTTTTCAGTCTTTTTTCAGTATCCTCATTGATTTTAGGCAAATATAATTAGATGTGTCTTTGTTATTATTGTTATTATAATAAATATTATTACAGAATATTTAATATAGATTCTTCCTAGTATAGTTACATAGACTGATTGGGTAGACAACTACAGCAATTTTTATCATACATAATAATATAGTAGCATGAGTTTAAACATCTTCGACGTCACAGGTTAATCATATAAAACGTCTGATAAATCAGCTGCAGTAACTGATATAAAATCTCTCTCCTTCTATGCCGTTATGCATTATAACCCCCTGTTCATTGATGTCGACGCAACAACCAAAAAGAGGCTTTCTGGTAAAATTACAGCATAAAACTCAACAGGTGAGACGACATCTGATACTATATGAAACACACACACACAGTCAGATGGAGAGAGAGAGACAGACAGATAGATTTGGGCTCATAAGAACTTGCCTTTCGCGTTGCACTAAGCTTGATTTTTTTTACTGTAGTCACTACTCGGACGCTGAGTGGCTATTACACTCTCTGTGTAGCTTCCCGCCCATCAAAGTGGCAGCAGAGAATCTGATTGGATGGCACGTACACTGGTTGCCAGGCTTCTGCGCCTGCTCTCAGCTCACACAAAAGCAACATAGAACTACTTTAAGCAGTCACAGGTATCACATCACAAGGCTTTTTATATGGAAGATAATCGCTACATAAAAGTTTAGCTATTTTGATACTCAAACTGCATTTAAAGTAGAGGGAACTTTAATTCCAAGCTTACAAATTCCCAAGCTATCTGGCTTGAAACATGAAATATATGAAAGTAGCATATTCAGGATATGGGGGATACCTTGAATTTTCTGGTAAATTTAAGTGTACAACAGAAAGTGGGAACAGCTTAAGCTGCGGCACCACTCAGCGTCCTCTGGACTGGATGACTCCCTGCAGCGCTAGTGTTGTGTCTGGGCGCGTTGGGTGCCATTTTGTATGTATATGTTGGGAGTATTTGTGTCTTTTTCTTTTTTTTCTTTCTCTTTTTTTACTTTCTTTCCTCTTTTTTGAAGTTATTTTGCCCTGGCAGCTCCCTGGATGGTGGGTGGGTCCGTTGTAGCTCCGGCCCGGGATGATCGATTGGCCAGCTCCAGGGTAACGAGCCAGTAGGGCGTGGCTTGGGGCCTTTAAAGATGGCGGCCATCATGGTTTGGTGTGCTCGCTCCTGGGGGAAGATTTCACAGGAAAATACTGCACTGGTACAAGGCTTTCTGAAGTGGCTGATGCGCACTGGATTTTACCTGCAAGTACGAGCTTGCTGTTAGTGGATTCCGGCACCGAAATGCAAGTTGGCGGCCGCTTGGAGTTTGTGTTCTTTCTCCCCTCTTTGTGTGTGCAGGTTCTTAGTCGCAGTGAGTGGGTGGGAGCACCAAGGCCAATCGGAACGGGACAGAGAGGAACGGGGAGTGGAACGAGGCTGACGGTACGAGTGTCAAGCGGACCAGACGGAGAGAGAGAGTGACTCAGACCCCCCGCGATCCCCAGCTGGCACGAAGGGAAGTGGCTAAGCTAGCTGAAACAGTGTGTGCCAGTCCTAAGGCTGAGGGGGGAAGAGAAGGGTCTGAGGGTGCTGTTTTGGCTCTTCACGGCAGGGTTCGTGGCGCAATGGAGAGGGGACGCCAGTGCGTGGAGCAGCAACTGGGGTGGCTGGTTGGAAGGAAGAAAACCACTACCACGTGGCTGCGTGCGGACGCGGCGAGAGGACTAGGATTGAATCAGCGGCAAAAACAATGTTGAGGAGACACAGGACTGAGCACCGGAGCACAAGGGGACATTTGGGTGCTGCCAGAGGGTCTGATTTCTTTCTTTTCATTTTGGTTTAGTGAAGGCCTCGTGGCACGACATGGAGGCCCAAGAACTATTAAGTTTGTTTTGTTTATTATTTATTTTTTGTTTCTTTCTTTCCTTTTGCTTTAATTGTAGAGTACTCTTTGTTGAATGTGGGTTTTTTCTTTAGTGTTCATGTGAGGGTGTCCCTATATTTGTTTCCCCCCCGCCCCTATAATAAGATCGTGTGTCCTGTGTTTCTGTAGACAAGGGTGAAGTAGGTGGGATGGAAAACTGCTTGCTGTGTTTGCTAGTGTGAAAAACTGTATCATAAGAAAAGGTGCTGTGTCCAGCACGGGTGTGCTGGGAGGGGAGCTCAGACCAGGGTGAATCAGCATTTGGACCAAGGGTAGACCTATGGGCATTCAATAAATGTGTATGTAAACACTGCTTGTGGTTGCTTCTTCTCTGTTGCCTGTGCTCCAAGAGGTCCTAAAGGGGTTCAAAACAAACTTAAAAGTTAAAACCAAAATAAAGCACTGGTGAGGTCTCTTACCCCGGGCCACCGCACAGCAGAAATTTAGCGTAGTCGGCAGGATCTCTTCTGGCACAGCAATGAATGAGAACCAAGTAGTGGGGACAAGTCCTTCTGGGTGGTTTCTGTGGTTTTTGGGAGGTACATGGGTGGCCAAGTTCAACGGGTCAGTGAAAGCCAAGTTTGGGGAGTGGAGGCAGACCGTCGAGGTTGGCATCCGGGCCCAGACCCTCACAGCTATACGGCAGGTAGATTTTGGGTCTTGGTTAAAACGAAAGATGGCTGGCGATCCTATGTTGGCTACCGGAAGCTGAATGCTGTGATGCACAAGAATGCGCATACCCTCCTCATTGAAGAATCTCTCACTGGGCTGAAAAAGGCCGCTTGGTACTTGACCCTGGACCTGGCAAGTGGCTACTGGCAGGTGGAAGTGCACCCGGAGTACAAGGAGAAGACCGCCTTCGCCACCCCCCTTGGACTCTACCAGTTTGAACAGATGCCCTATGGACAGTGTAACGCCCCGGCCACCTTCCAGTGACTGATGCAGTGATGCTTGGGTGACAAAGTTCATGATTATCTACTCATTTACTTGCATGATGTGATAGTGTATTCAAGTGATTTTAGATCTCATCTCCAACATCCTGAGAGTGTGTTTCAGCAACTCAAGGCCCATGGACTGAAGCTGCAGTCAGAAAGGTGCGAATGTTCCAGCGGGCGGTGCGTTACCTGGGTCATGTGGTGAGTCAAGAAGATCCAGAAAAAGATGGAGGTGGTCCAGCGCTGACCGCAGCCTGTGACGGTGAAGGATGTCCGGTCCTTCTTGGGGTTCCTTGGCTATTACAGGTGGTTTATCCCAGGGTTCGCCAAGAAGGCAGTGGTGCTCCATGGATTGCTACGTGGGGTGGGCGCGGCCTCCCGCCAGAAGGTGAACTATAGGGAGGACAAGAGAGGGTGATCGCATGTGCAAGTTGAGGCCTGCACAAGGCTGAAAGAAATGACCAAAATTATATTGCGTTTAAGCTGGAGCTGCTGGTGCTCAAGTGGGTGGTGGTGGAAAAATTTAAAGATTATCCGTGGGGAGTCAAGTTTGATGTTTTCACGGATCACCGCCCTCTTGAAGACGGCCAAGCTGGGGGCTGTGGAGCAGCAATGGGCTGGCCAGTTGGCCTCTTTCGATTTTGAGCTGCGCCATAAGCCCGGCTGGGAGCATCGAAATGCTGACGCCCTGTCCCGACGACCGGGGGTATCGATGGTGGCACAGGTCAGGACAAATGAAGAGTGGGTGGAACAGCAAGGCCAAGATCCTGAGGTGGCTCAGGTGCGAGAATGGGTGGCCTTTGGAGCCCAGGCTGTCCTGAATGAGCGACGGGCCCTATCCAGTGCAGGCCGGTGTCTGTGGGAGGAGCGGGACAACCTGCAGGTGGTGCAAGGGGTGCTCCACCACTGCTTATGAATTGGGGGAGAGGAGCGAAGGAGGGTCCCTCAAAATGAACGAAAACAAGTATGGCAAGATTATCATAAAGCCCTGGGGCATATACATGGTCGACGAATGACGGGGGCCTTAAAAGAATGTGTTTACTGGCCTGGGCTGCACAGTGATGTTGAGCAATGGCAGTGGGAATGTGGAGAATCCCTGGTGGGTTGTCCAGGGAGAGGTGAGTCTACCCCCCTAGGGGCTGTCTTAACATCTTACCCTTGGGAGAGTCTGGAGAAACTGCTGTCGGACCAAGGACCGGCGTTCGAGTTCCAGGCCCTCCAGGAGCCAGTGCCAGCGCTGGTGAGGTCGGCTGCCGTGCTGAACGCTCCAACCCTACTTTTCATTCTTTTGGATTATTTTGCTATTTTTCTTATCTTCTCTCGTTCTGCTTTTTCATTCGGTCAACATGAGAACACCACCCATCAGATACGATAGAGATACTCTTATTTCTATTGGTCTACAATATACAAACGTATCTGTAAACATCGATCCTACCTGGCCAAAGGAGATCCTGAGGGAGAACAAAGAACGCAACCCGAAGCGACGCCCCCGAGGGAAACGAGCGTGCTCGCGCACACCGCGCTCCCATGCCAAGCGTCCTGCTAACCAATGTTCAGTCCATCGAGAACAAGCTTGATGACCTCAGGACCAGAGTTAAGTTCAAGAGAGACATTTGGGACTGCAACATCCTCTGCTTCACCGAGACATGGCTGAACCCGGCGGTACCGGACCACCCAGTACAACCGGCAGAGTCTTTCTCGGTGCATTGCATGGACAGAACAAGTGAGTCGGGGAAGGCCAGAGGTGGTGGAGTGTGTCTGATGGTAAACAACAGCTGGTGCAACCGTGCAAGCACCTCTCTCCTCACACGATCCTGCACACCCAACCTGGAACTGCTGTTAATTAAATGTCACCCATTTTATCTTCTATAGGTATTCAAAGCGGTCATAGTCTGTTCTGTTTACATTCCGCCTGACTCAGACTCAGACACTGCCTTATGTGAACTGTTCGAGGCTCTCACACGACACCAGACACTACATCGGGAAGTGGCGCTCATTGTAATGGGCGACTTTAATAGAGTTAACCTTAAGCGCATTCTTCCGAACCCCATACAGCACATCATCTGCCCTACTAGGGGCACAAGGACACTGGGCCACTGTTACACTCCGTTTAAGGACTGTTATAGATCTCAGTCTCTGCCGGCGTTTGGGAAATCGGACCATGCTGCCATTTTCCTTATCCCTGTTTACAAACAGAGATTAAAACGGGAAGCGCCGGTCATGAGGGAAGCAGGACGTGCTTGACGACGTGGACTGGGACATGTTTCGGTGTAGCTCTGATGACGTCAACATGTTTACGGAAGCGGTTGTAGGATTCGTCGGGAAACTGGTTGATGATACAGTGGAGAAAACTGTCATCAGAACATTTCCCAACCAGAAGCCGTGGGTGGATAAAACCATCTGCGACGCTCTAAGATCGCGCATCACTGCCTACAAGACAGGGCTCGTCTCCGGGAACATGGACCAATACAAGGCTGCGTCCTATCAGGTGCGTAGAGCAGTAAAACAGGCAAAGCGGAGCTATGGGGAGAAACTAGAGTCCCAGCTACAACAGTGTGACTCTAGGAGCCTGTAGAAAGGACTGAGGACAATAACGGACTATAAACAACCACCCTTTTCAATGGTGAGAGCTGATGCTTCACTGGCTGATGAGCTGAACACTTTTTATGCTCGCTTCGATGCTGCAGTTAACAACGCCAAGCTAAACAACAGTGGAACTCTTTATGCACACACAGAGAGCACCAGTGAGGGGAATGCTCTCATCATTACAGAGCATGCTGTGAGGAACACCTTCAGGAGAGTGCACACCAGGAAAGCAGCAGGTCCAGATGCTATCACAGGTCGGGTCCTGAGAGCCTGCGCTGACCAGCTAGCACCAGTGTTCACTGAGATCTTCAACCTGTCTCTGGCTCAGGCAGTGGATCCCACATGCTTCAGACAGTCCATCATCGTCCCTGTACCTAAGAAACGACAGCCTGCTTGCCTGAATGATTACCGCCCAGTAGCACTGACCTCAGTTGTTTTGAGCGACTGGTCAGAGACTTCATCACATCTTCACTTCCTGCTACCATGGACCCACTACAGTTTGCTTATCGGACTAATTGCTCCACTGACAATGCCATCTCACACCTGCTGGAAACAACCCTATGTCACCTGGACACGGGCAGAGGGAATTATGTTAGAATGCTGTTTGTGGACTTCAGCATTTAACACCATGATCCCCTCAAGACTCTTCTTTAAGTTGAAGGATCTAGGACTCAGTTCATCACTTTGCAAGTGGGTCACCAGTTTTCTAACAGACAGACCACAGTCAGTGAGGGTGGGAAAACATGTCTCTCCCTCTATTTCTCTGAGCACTGGAGCTCCACAGGGCTGTGTTTTACGCCCCCTGCTGTACTCACTGTACAGGTACGACTGTGTAGCCACTTCAGATTCCACCTCCATCATCAAGTTTGTGGACGACACTGTTGTGGTAGGCCTGATCTCTGACAACACAGAGAAGGCTTACCTGGAGGAGATCAGGAACCTGGAGAACTGGTGCCAGGAGAACAATCTCCTCCTAAACATCAGCAAGACTAAGGAGCTGATCGTGGACTTCAGCACGAGGCAGTTGAGGAACTACCAGACCCTCTACGTCGGCGGGACAACAGTGGAGAGAGTGGAGAGATTCCGGTACCTGGGTGTTCACATCACTCAGAACCTGTCATGGACTTGCCACACCAACACTCTGGTGAAGAAGGCCCGTCAGCGTCTCTTCTTCCTGAGATGTCTCAGGGACTTTCACTTGCCTCAGAGGGTGCTTAAGAACTTTTACACCTGCACCATCGAGAGCATCCTGACGGGAAACATCCGCACCTGGTTCGGGAACAGCACCAAGCAGGACAGACGAGATCTTCAAGGGGTGGTGCGCTCAGCCGAACGCATCATTCGCTCTGAGCTTCCTGACTTACAGTCCATCTACACCAAGCGGTGCCAAACTAAAGCCAGGAAGATCATGGAAGATCTCTGTCATCCTGACAAAGGACTCTTTTCTCTGTTGAGGTCAGGGAAGCACGTCCGCCCCCTTAAACCCATTACAGAGAGAATGAGGAGGAGCTTTTTCCCACAGGCCATTCGGGCCCAGATCCAGGTGCAGAGCCGGTCTCTGTAACACATCTGCAATATCTGGGACTATTATTCATATTTACTCATACCTATATTCATATCTTTCTCTGTTGCACCTGCACTTTAACATCTGCAATATCTGGTAACTGTGACTATTATTCATCTGCAGTACATCTCCAATATGTAATACATCTGCAATATCTGGGACTATTGTTCATAAATACTCATATCCATATTCATATCCTTCTCTGTTGCACCTGCACTTTAACATCTGCAATATCTGGAAGCTGTGACTATTATTCATATTAAACTCATATCCATATTCATATCTCTCTCAGTTGCACCTGCACTTTAACATCTGCAATATCATTGTGACTATACTCATAGCACATTCATAATATATTTGTATATCACATTAATGCTCCAATCCCATACAGTTCTTATATGTATATTATTTTTTGTATTTATGTTAATAATACACCCCATACAGTTCTTAATGTATATTATATGTGAATTGATACTCCACCCCCATACAGTTCTAATATGTATATTATATCTATATTAATACACCACCCCCATACAGTTCTTATATGTACATTTATGGATGTTAATACTCCACCCAATACAGTTCTATATGTATATCATACATTCATGTATGCCCTTGGTAATGCATCTGCACTTCATCTCTACTTATCTTTACCATCTACCATCATACTCTTTCTATTGTTTTTCACGGTCTTTAAGGTCGGACGTTGCAAAAGCATTTCACTGCACGTTGTACCTTGTATGATATTGTATGTGACAAATTAAATCTGAATCTGAATCTGAGCTGTGCAAAACGTATGGGTGTACCAAGGTGAGGACAACCCCGTGTCATCCCCAAGGGAATGGGGTGTGCAAGGGTTGGAATCAGACAATTTTGAGATTGTTAAATAAGTTGCCCATTGTCGAGCAGGCCCAGTGGAGGGTGCACTTACCAGAAGCTAACAAGCTCACAACTGCTCCCCTCACAGTACCATTGGCCTATCTCCGTTTTGGGTCCTGTTCGGGCGTCAGCCCCACCTTCCAGTAGACCAGCACTGGAGGGCGAGTGGTGAAGAGGATGGGAAGCCTGAGCAAGAATGGGTGCGGAAGCACTGTCAGCATCTGTGGCAGGCTCGTGAGGTGGTCGAGGCTGGTTGGAAGGAAGATAACCACTACCGTGTGGCTGTGAGCGGACACGGCGAGAGGACTAGGATTGAGTCAGCGTCAAAAACAGTGTTGAGGAGACCCAGGACTGAGCACCGGAGCACGAGGGGACATTTGGGCACTGCCAGAGGGTCTGATTTCTTTCTTTTAATTTATTTTGGTTTAGTGAGGGCCTCATGCCACGACACGGAGGCCCAAGAACTATTAAGTTTGTTTTGTTTGTCATTTATTTTTTTGTTTCTTTCTTTCCTTTTGCTTTAATTGTGGAGCGCTCTTTGTTGAATGTGGGTTTTTTCTTTAATGTTCATGTGAGGGTGTCCCTGTCTTTGTTTCCCCCCGCCCCTATAATAAGACTGCTTGTGGTTGCTTCTTCTCTGTTGCCTGTGCTCCAAGAGGTCCTAAAGGGGTTCAAAACAAACTTAAAAGTTAAAACCAAAATAAAGCGCTTGTTGGGGCTCTTACCCTGGGCTGCCAGACTAGCATTAGCCATGTTAGTTGACTAGCGTTAGCCATGTTAGCCATGTTAGTTAGCGGATGCCATTTCAGATGCCGTGCAGAACGCTGGTACAGTTACTGTACTTTAACACCGACTTGCAGATTGTACAGGTCACCGTGCTGTTTGTGTGTCTAGAGTGAAGTATCTCCAAACATGTTATGTGTGTCTGTCTCCTCTTGCGTGTCTCTTGTCTTGTTGTGGCGCACAGAGAGAGGAAAAACAACACATGACTATTCGACTTCTCTCGAGGGGCGTTGACTTCTGCCTCTGAAGTCGACTAGACTTCTTTGTTAATGCCCTGCATATCTGTCTCAAAATTAGTAAGGTTTACTAACTTAAAAATACTGTGTGGCTGAAATGTGTTTGTGGTATGTGATCACTGTTTTACTCTAGGGTCGAGATTATGCCCCACAAAAATGTACTTTTCCGTTCCAAGCATTCAAGAACTCAAGAGTAAACTATGAACTTACTTCCACAGTCACATTCAAGTGCGTCTGTCACATTCGTGCGTCTGTGGAAATGTGAGATAATCCACTGTTACTGTCTAGACCACATGCTGTATTTATTAAATGAATAATGCAGCTTTCCACACACATTGAAAATCCAGCTGTATTTTTAAAAACTGACTTACAGTAAAATGATGTCAGCAGTGACAAAACATCCATCCACGCTGACAGAGGAGTACTAGGTACAAAGGGCCCTGTCTTCCACTATTGACAAGCTGAGTGTCAATGTTTCGATGAGAGGATTAAGTGATACCATTCATCTCTCTTTACACCAAAAAAAATTGCGCGCCCACCATTGGCCAAACATAACCAGCCCCCTACAATACTGGTGACAATGTAACCCTCCTGATTTGCATTGGGTTTGAGGCAGGTGGAACATTTACTGATGTAGAATTGGGCAGCAAACAGCCTAGCAGTCTATTGAAACACTTTTTTGTAATAGGAGAAATACACCACAACAGCAGATAATTTATTGTTTCACAATTTGATGGATGTTAGATACTAGATAGTATTTCCACAAAAAAAGGTAAAGTGTGACTACTTTCCCAAAGTACTACTGAATCCTTCACCAGTATGACTGTACTGAGACTTTCACCAATTAGTATACTGTTTTTTTCTTTGCTGTTTTCCCAAGTAGAGTCTACTGATTGCGTCCCTAAGAAGAGTCTACTGATTCTTGCACCAGTTTCAGTCAACTGATTCTTGATTCATTCACCAGTTAGATTCTACAGATTCTTGTTTTGTCAGTGCGATTCTGCTAAGTCTGTCACTGGTCAGAGTCTACAGAGTATTTCCGCAAGTAGAGTGTATTAATTCGTTCACCAAGTAGAGTCTACTGATTATTTTTCCAAATAGAGTCTACTGATTAATCCCCCAAGTGGAGTTGAGTGAAACCCACAACCTTGACTCTCTCAGCATGCCGCATTTACCGGTAGACCAAGCTAGGGCATGTTAAAACCACCCACATTAAAAGCACATATAAAGTGTCTCCTAGAACCATGTGCTCAGAATTTTTCATCCGAACTGCAGAGGTGCTATATTCCTGCTATAAAAATGAAAATAGAGTGAAAATTCCTGAGAAAATTTTGAGATGGGCCTGCTGCCTAGAAAACACCTAGAAACTCCCCAGCAACTGCTTCTTACACCTTGCAATCATATAGGAACTCTTTAGCAACCACTTTCCTAGGAACTACTTAACAAACTACTCTGACACCATAGTAACCACCTGTTATACCTTAGCAACCACCTCCTACACCACAGCAACTGGCTAGAAACTACCTAACAACCACCTCCTACATCATAGCAGCCACTTTGTATGTCATAGTAAGCACCTAGGGGTAAGCCTCTGACAATTAGTTGCAATGGAGTGGAAAAAGATATGAATGAAAGGCAAGCCAAAGAGGAGTTTAGGCAATATCTGCTTTCATGTGATGGATGAGTTACCTTGGGGTGCAATGTGAAGCTTTGTGGATGTACTGTGAGGTATTAATGAGCAGAACTCCATTCATTTACATGAGGCCAAAATGTAATAGAAAATGGGAAAATGGGATATATGAAAACAAAGGAAAAGGTTAGTGCAGGGCTTGGATGAGAGGAAAGATACATGGGCGATGTGGGCTGAGGTTTCATGTGAAGTTTCACTATACAGTTTCACTGTATGGAGACTGAAAACTATTAATCTGAATGGGGTCAAAAATGAATAGAAATGAATGAGGGAAAATGGGATGAGTGATATAGACAAAGAAAAGATGAGTACTGGTCATATCCAACTGCATTTGTGTGGTGGAGTTGGCCTGAGGTGTCACAGGAATTTTGGTGGGTTTCTGATGAACCACTTCTGAGCAGGATGATCTGAAATTTAAACCCCATTTATTCCCTATGACATGCACAGTAACTCAAAACTCCAACAACAGTAATGGCCCACCTTGCACCTTTATAACTTTAGTAACAACTGACAAACTCCCTAGCAACCACTTCCTACACAATAGCAACTATCTAGAAACTACACAGCAACCACCTCCAACAACATAGAAAGCACCTAGCAAAGCCCTGGCAACTATCTTGCATACCATAGCAATCACCTAAAAGCTTATTAGCAACCACCTCATACATCATAGTTACTGCTTAAAAAGCTATTTAGCAACCACTTCATACACCATACCAACTGCCTAAAAACTGCTTTGTAACCACCACCAACACCACAGCAACCACCTATCAACACCCTAGCAATCACATTGTATACCATAGCAACCATGACAGCCTGTTCAGACACCACGAGGGGGCGGTGGGGGGCGCTCGATATCAGCAGTACAAAATGCCTACACGCCTGTAAATTCACTAACAATTTACAAAAAGATACACGTGCTGTCGTTGCCACATTTGCATAACCCAACCCCCCCCGCTCATTTATCTCTCGGGTCCACAGCGCGAGTGGAAGTTAACAGATGTGTAGGACAGTAACTAGTTAATGAGAGATGCCCGTGACGTGACGAACGCTCAAAATCCCCGACAGTTCTAAAACCCCGGCCGGACGCGATTTCCAGGTCTGAAAAAGAGTGTGTAAAGGGACATAGCAGACTGTGCCTCGTTCCCTTGTCACTAATGCGCACCATCACTGGCGTGCCTTTGAGAATACGTCTGCGTGCCAACTGTGGGGGGGATGGAATCGCCTTGCAGCAAAAGTGGGGGTGTTTAAACCCCCCCACCTCCCCGTGTGATACGCCCCTGTTAGCAACCATGACAAACTCCCTAGCAACCACCACCTACACCATCCCTGGTATCTACTTAGCAACCACCTCTTGCACCATAGCAACTGCCTGAAAACTACTTAGTAACCACTTCGTACACCACAGCAGGCACCTTGTATACCATATCAACCATTTAATAACTCCTTAGCAACCACACATAGCATTTACATAGAAACTACTTAGAAACCAATTCAGACACAATTTCAACCACCTGTTATACCTTATCAACCATGACAACCTCCCTAGCAACCGCCACCTACACTATGGCAACTACAAGAAGCTCCCTAGCAACCACCTAACAACACCCTTGTAACCACCATAGCAACTGTATAGAATCTACTTAGCAACCACCTCCTACACCATACCAACTGCCTAGAAACTACTTAGCAACCAACTCCTACAATATAGCAACACCCTAGCAACCACCTTATATACCACAGCAACCATCTAGAAACTCTTTACCAACCACCTCCTCCACATAGCGACTGCCCAGACACTACTTGGAAACCACCTCCTGCACCATAGCAACCATCTACCAACACCCAAGCAACCAGCTTGTATGCCATATCAACCATTTAGAAACTCCTTAGCAACCACCTCCTACACGTAGCAAATGCCTAAAAACTACTTAGAAATGACCTCCTACACCACAGCAACCGTGTAAAAACTGCTCAGCAACCACCTTCTACAACTTAGAAACCTAGCAACACCCTAGTAACCACATTGTATACCATAGCAACCTTCAGCCCTGAGGTACCATATGAAGCTTTGTGGATAAGATAAGATAAGATAAATCTTTATTAGTCCCACAAGTAGAAAATTTGCATTGCCATGGCAGAAAGTGGACAGTACAAAGGTAAGAGCTGCAAAAAAAAAATAAAAAATGGAATAGAATAAAAATAGTACAGTATAAAAAAAGGCATTATAAATTGCACATTTCAGCCAGTATTAATATTCCACTGCAAAAATTGCACATGTTGCATCAGAAAATTGCACTCAAAGAAATATTGCATATAAGAGAAACTACCATGGTGTACTGGATGTGTGTGTGCGTGGTCATCTGCAAGGTCTTTGTTTTAGAGTCTGACAGCGGTTGGAAGGAAAGACCTGCAGAATCTCACCTTCCCACATTGTGGATGCTGCACTGCCACTGAAGGAGCTGCTCAGTTCTGTCAGAGCCTCCTGTATGGGGCGGGTGATGTTATCCAACAGGAATGACGGCTTAGCTACCATTCTCCTGTCACTCACTGTTGTGTTCACTTAGGATGTTAGATTCTGTATATTGCCTCTAGTTGGAGCCATAGGATAAAATAGGATGAAGTGGGGGTAACATAGATAAAGCAGGGAAAGATTGCACATGGAGGCTGCATATTGAGAATGCCTTTTCAGTTTGTATTAAAATCCTAAACCATCTTCTCTGATTGACTTACCTTAAACATTACAAACTGGTCTGTAACTGCTTTTAAGTGAAGATGGCTGTGAATGCTCTATTTCCAGATCTTTTTTGCTATGTCCAGGTGAGCAGGCAATTCAGTTCAATTCAATTCAGTTCAATTCAATTTTATTTATATAGTGCTTTTCACAACCAAATTGTCACAAAGCAGCTTTACAGAGTCCGGGTCCGAGCCCCTGAGTAAAGATTTAAAAACTGAGACACTAGCCCCGTTTACATGGACACTTTTTTCAATCCGATTAAATTTAATCAGATTAAAATAACCCAACTGAACTGTTTACATGAGAGTCAAATAAAGAGATCTGCGTTTGTTCCACGTTTACATGTTCCAGCCATTTAATCCGATTATTTTGACAAATATATTATTTTGACAAGCACAGTGGTATGCCTGGGCTAGTTTTCTTGTACAGAACAAGAGAATGCTCTGTCTGAACTTTTGAGGCTTCGGAGGCAGGACTGTTCAGGTAGCCGATTCTGAGGTAAATAAACACGAGACTGTTTAACCGCACGACGCCCACTTTGCTGCCCACTTATTTACATTTGAGCCCGGTTCATTTTAAACATGGATTTGACTGAAGAGTTTATGGAATCTTCACCCAATATCGAACCCCCTTTATTTAAAAAATCCTGGAGAAAGTTGTTGCCTCCCAGCTACACTACGAACAATTTCAGTCTGGTTTCTGCCCCCATCATAGTACAGAAACTGCTTTGTTAAAGGTCACCAATGACCTTCTGATGGCAGCTGATTCTGGTCTTCTC
>JBBPCX010000141.1:8127242-8157025 GCA_037974365.1 Hydrocynus forskahlii
ACTCAATAAAACTAAAAATGAATAAATACGAATATCATTCTACAGTAAACAGTGATGTTCTGTTCAGTATATCAGTGTTCTTATGGAAGTCCAGTATTACTGTAGTTTCATCAGAAACCTGGTTTGGCTCGATCAGTCCTTCATTAAATTAAATCATGAGCTGTTGATGGAGTTTCACAATCCAAACAACGGCTGGAGGAACCGTGGAGGAATCTGGAACCGAACCTGTGTTCTCCTCACAGCTCACACAGTATCAACTACTTTTATAAACAGAACAAATCTGATACTTTTACTGCCTTCTTGTTTATTTGTATTTTTTCTAATATTAACTTTGCAGAAAGACACCATCAAATGCTGAGAAAAATGGATTTAAACAATTTGCACAGGAGACTAAGACTTTTGCACAGTACTGCACGCACACACACACACACACACATCTGATACATAATGGAGATTACCAGTATAGTTTTCCAGAGCAAGAGTAGG
Organism: Hydrocynus forskahlii; assembly: GCA_037974365.1. Classification (NCBI taxonomy): domain Eukaryota; kingdom Metazoa; phylum Chordata; class Actinopteri; order Characiformes; family Alestidae; genus Hydrocynus; species Hydrocynus forskahlii. The sequence goes on from JBBPCX010000141.1 coordinate 8,127,729, forward strand.
ACCTTCTTCATTGGAAAGTGGGGGGCATGTCCACTGCAGAACTTAGTTACCATGGCGAAGAGCATCACAGACACAGGCTCACTGTTATAAAGAGGAGAGCCTGACCAGTCACAGACACACACACACACACACACACACACACACACACACACACACACACACACGCACGCGCAGACACACATACAGACAAAACTTCATCACAGCTGATCAGTCATTACTGTTGTAAGACATTTTTACTCCACCTACACACATATGCACGCTCACTCTCACCTACCCAGCTCAGTTTTGAAGGTTTCTCTGGACATTCTCCACTCTGGAGGGTCTGCAGGATCCTCTTGCTGAATCGTCTCCACCATCAGATACATGATGTTTAACAGCACCCTACACTCACACACATATACATACATACGCGTCAGTTGCGTGAAGGTTGGTGTGAAGTGTGCGGGAGTTGTGTGTGAGCCATACCTCAGGTCGGTGCTATCTGCAAGGGAAATTGCTGGTTTCCTCACTGCACTGCTGCAAGCTGCACTGTTGCTGACACACACACACACACACACACACACAGAGGAACTAAACAGAACAGTCAGCTTCTGAAAAACGCAGGTTTACTGTTCAGAACCTCTGCCAGAGTTTCTGTATTTGCCAGAGTTTCTGTATTAGAACAGGATTAGAACCTTGACAAACTTTAAGTTTTTTTTTCACCCTGTATTTCTTCAGTTTATTTCTTCTTTTTCTTTTCTTTCTTTACTTTATGTCTTCTCTATAATTAATGTTACTATTATTATTTTTTTTATTATTATGATTGATGTTATTGTTACTCTATTTCCATGTTGAGCAGCTCCACAAGTGCAGAAAACGCTCCCACGTCCAGCAGCAGAAACACGTTATATCTGATCCAGTGCTGCACTTCTGTGTCTGAGCTACACTCTGCAAATGTGCCTGAACACACACACACACAGTCAGTTTCACCAGCAAAGGCAGGTTAATAATGAAATCAGCAGATGTGAAGATGTAGAGCGGGAGTGGGGTGTGTGTGTACCTTGTGCCATATAGAGGATGGCCCTTGCAACCTTTAACCTTTTCTCTCGCCCGGTCACGTCCAGTCCATCCAGCAGACGCATGGCGTGAGCGCGATGCTGTGCAGCATCAAGATCTACCCACTTCTTATCACCCACTAACACACACAAACACACACACACACTACAGTCATCGCAGAGCTCGAGCTGTCAAAACTGTGTCTATCACCTGGCCATTATAGCATGTTCTGTTATAGTGGGTTAAAGAGGGATACAGAGGGTCACAGAATGTTACAAAGTATTACAAAGTGTTGTGAAGTGTTACAGACTGTCGAGGTATAATGTACTGTAAAGTGTTATAGAATATAGGTGTTTGATCGTGAGCGAAGGTGTTCGGGTGTTCAACAGTGAACGAAGGTGTTCGGGTGTTCGACAGTGAACGAAGGTGTTCGGGTGTTCGACAGTGAACGAAGGTGTTCGGGTGTTCGACAGTGAACAAAGGTGATCTGATCTGCAGCGCTATTTGTTACTGACCATTTGTGTGAAAATCCTCCTCAAAGCACTTCCTGTTCAGCTGGAACTCCGGACCCTCTGTGTAGCTGTACAGCTCTAAACAGGAGACAACAAGGTCAGCTGGGGTCACTTAGGGTCAGTGGGTAACAGTGGAGTCACTCAGGATCAATTGATAACAGTCTGGGTAACAGTGGAGTCACTCAGGGTCAATTGATGACAGTCAGTGGGTAACAGTGAAGTCACACAGAGTCAATTGGTAACAGTCAGTGGGTAACTGTGGGGTCACTCAGGGTCAGTGGGTAACAGTCAGCGGATAACAGTGGAGTCACTCAGGGTCAGTGGGTAACAGTCAGTGGGTAACAGTGGGGTCACTCAGGGTCAGTGGGTAACAGTCAGTGGGCAACAGTGGGGTCACTCAGGGTCAGTGGGTAACAGTCAGTGGGTAACAGTGGGGTCACTCAGGGTCAGTGGGTAACAGTGGAGTCATTCAGGGTCAGTGGGTAACAGTGGGGGCACTCAGGGTAAACTGGTAACAGTGGGGTCTCTAAGGGTAAATGGTAACAGTCAATGGGTAACAGTGGGGTAACTTGTGGTCAGTGGGTAACAGTCAGTAGGTAACGGTGGGAACACTAAGGGTAAGTGGGTAACAGTCAGTGGGTATCAGTGGAGTCACTTAAAATTTCTTCTCACCTGAAAGTTCTGCAGCCCATTTATCAGAGTCAGCATATTCAAACTCCAGATCAGGAGCTTCAGAAAATCCCTGAAACACACAGAGACACACACACACACCAAGCTAAACCACATATAGTCTCTCTGTCTAAAGACAGAAAGAGAGAGAAAGACAGCGAGAGAGACAGAGAGAGAAAGAGTGGATAGAGAGAGAGAGAGAGAGGAGACAGTATGTAAGTGATTGAGAGAGAGGGAGAAAGAGAGAGAGCGAGAGAGACTGTGTGAGGGAGGAGAGAGACTGTGTGTGAGAGAGGAAAGAGACAGACTGTGTGAGAGAGGAGTCTGTTTTGTGTTATGAAATAATTAGTGGTTTAATGTCAGTGATTGTGTGTTTGATGGTGACTGTAAGTGAAATAAAAAACTCAAACTCTTTAACGTGTTTGAGCTAAAGCTAAAAGAAATGCCGTAATAGGGGAGGATTAAACTGGCTTTGTGTTTAATGTTTGTTTTTCATGCGTAAGTAAACAAAAAGACTAGGATGCTCATGCCAACGCAGCATGTCTTAAAGGTTTTGTTCCGCTTTTTGTTTGCCTTTAGAATCAGAAAACTTTATTGATCCCAGAGAAAATTGCTTATGTTTTGACTGCACAGACACACAGAGACAAGAAAAATCTAAAATATAAATCTAAATAAAAATCAGTAGAACAAAAAGTCAGTATGAAATACACTATGATATATACACAAATGCTGGGTATAAACACTATAGATAAATAACTTATGGTTAAATGAATTACTAATGACACAGGCGGTAGTTAGGAGTACGTTATTTCACTTAGTGGAAATCAGTATAGAAGTAATATTGACAAGTAGTGATATGGCATGAGATGAATGTTTGATGCTTGATATGAGCAATAACATATTAACATGTTAAGGCAGATTATCTGAAAAGTTTGACATGATTTAATGACCCCAACCCACAGGACCACTTTAACAATGATCCTCAAACCCAGAACCACTTAAGCAATGACTCAAACCCACAGGACCACCCTAACAAGGATCCCCAAACCCACAGGACCACCACAACAATGACCCAACCCCCTAATGTAGATTTAAGGTGGACTGACTCTGATCTGTTGTGGTCAATATAAATTTAAGGTGGACTGACTCTACTCCGTTGTGTTTAAGGTAAATTTAGGGTGGACTGACTCTGCTTTGTTGTGTTTAAGGTAGATTTAAGGTGGACTGACTCTGCTCTGTTGTGTTTAAAGGAGATTTAAGGTGAACTGACTCTACTGTATTATGGTTAAGGTAGATTTAAGGTGGGCTGACTGTTGTGTTGTGGTTAAGGTAGATATAATGTGGGCTAACTCTGCTCCGCTGTGATTAATGCAGATTTAAGGTGGACTGACTCTACTCCGCTGTGTTTAAGGTAAATTTAGGGTGGACTGACTTAAGGTGGACCAGAGAATTCCTCCTTAGCTACAGCTTCGCTAAAATGTTCGGCTTTGCCGCTTACCGCTCCCCCAGTCCAGACTATTTCCCACGGGTGTGATGTGTGTGTTCTTACCTCCGAGTCCTTCCTCTGGGCTCGGATAAACTCGCCCCGGTTTTTCGGTAAAGTCGGTTTCTGCTTCCCGGGAGCGCCGTTCCCCTCCATCTTTCCTACACCTACACAAATCTCGCGAGAAAGCACGTCTATGGTTGTCACAGCCCTGGACTATCGCGAGAGTCCTCAGCTGAAGTTTTAACCAAAGCTTATAAAGTAAGAAGTTAAATAGATAAACAACAACAACAACAACAATAATAATAATAACAATAAAAACAATAATAATAATAATAATAATAATAATAATAATAATAATAACAATAATAATAATAATGGTGAGGGTGATGTATTAATTGAATAATATAGTGTCCCTGATTGTATGGAGATCGCACGCAAAGAGGAATTAATGTAATAATCTTAACTGGCTTTACATGGAACAATAAAAGATATCAGACACAAAAAATAAAACTTTATTTCACCTGAAATTGGTTGTAATGGGTCTTGTTAAGTGTTGGTTTAATTGTTTTTCAATTCAATGTAATTTTTACAACCAAAATTGTCAGAGCCCATACTGAGGTCAGAGCCCATACTGAGCAAGTCAAGAGCAAGAGACGTGAGAAACCCTTCCTACTCTGGTTGACCCAGAGAGAGAGAGAGAGATAAAGAGAGTTTCTATTTCCAGAAATAACAATGGAAGGCCTTTGTGTACAGATTAATCACTGTTAATAATAAATAATATAATAATATTTATTATTTAATTTTATTGCCTTTCAGGGCACATAAGAACCTTAAAAACAGGTAAAGCAGAGCATAAAATTGATAATATGAAGAAAAGTAAACAGTCCAATGTGTTGCAAAATGCAAATGGGTCCAATGATGGATGTTCAGTAATTCATAACAGATACAGTTTATGATGTGACACACATTGTAGACCAAACTGAGTGGAGCTACTGGTTTCACATCCTGCTAGCAATCATGGAAAATGTGGTTCAGGAGCACCTTTCGTCTTTTCCTGGGGTACATCATACCCAAACGAATCCTGGGAGTGTTAGGTTTGGCTAGAGTTAGGGTTTAGGGTTAGGTTAGGGTCAAGGCTGAAATAAGAGCCAGTTTAAGATTAGGGATAAAGGTTAAAGACTGGTTAAGACTGAGGTCAAGGCTTAGGTTTGGGGCTAGATTTACTGTTTGAGTTGTTTGGGCTAGTGTTGTTAAGACAAAAAACTGGGTTAGGGTTAAAGTTTATGGTATATTTAGGCAGCCCTTGGTGAATCCAAAGGAGAGCAAACTGAGGATAAACCACTGAACTGAGCAGAGTTCCCTCTCGGCCTGACTGGCCCATTTCATTCACCTATTCAATATCCCAAATGCTGCACTGTTATGTTAGGGTTAACTTTAGGGTTACGTTTAGGTTACAGTTAGGGTTTTAGGGTCAGGGGCTAAAGAGCTCAAATTAGTGATTGGGTTAGGGGTTAAGGTTGAGGAAGGGTTAGGATTAGGGTTAGGGATTAGGGGTTAGGGGTTAGGGGTTAGGGTGTGGGGCCTGCCCTCATTAATTAAATAGTTAATTAATTAAATAACTGCATTAATTAAAGTCTCACTAATGTATCAGTCTCATTATTGTAATTAGTCTTATATAATCAAATCATAAATATTGCCATCTTTAATTATTTGATAGAGATTTTGGCATCAATCAGTATTAGCGTGAAATCAAGACAACTTGGTGAAGATAAATGAAACACTTATTTCTATAATAATCTATTTCTATAACACAAATAAAGCAATCAAACAAATATCAGAGTATTTACAATTTTAAAGGAAAGAGTAGGTGATATAATGCGTGAAAGTCTGATTGGGCAGGCAATGACTGTGCTCACCTGTGTGTGTGCGTTTGCGTGCGCACGGACTGTAGATTGGGAGCGAGAGAAAGAGAGGAGCATTCTTGTTTGCGTGTGCAGACAGGGATGGAAAAATGGCATGAGTTTGAATGATAAAGATGCTGCCTATGGGTGGAATGCATGCGTCCAGAGACAAAGGAAAAATTATCTTGATTTCTTAACACTGTGGTGAACTACACCATATGTTAAAGAGATCCTCTGAGCTTTCTCTAGTCCAGGGGTGTTGAACTCCTGTCCTGGAGGGCCGTGGTCCAGCAGGTTTTCATGATTTCCCTGCTCAGAAACACCTGGTTCACCTCGCCAGTTAATTGACAGGTTTAGTGAATGTGTTTGAGGAGGAGAACCATCAAACTGTGCCAGACACCGGCCCTCCAGGACCGGAGTTTGACACCCTCGATCCAGTCTGTTGTCTGAGTTTGAGATAAGCCTTTTTAGGCCGAGAGTTTAGCTTTATGAATACAGAACCTACAGAACATTTTATTACTATACTTGAGTATAAATATAGCAAGTATACGGACCATGTTCTTGTAGTGTACTAGAAAGTATACTAATATACTTTAAGTATACTTTGTAAGGTCATTTTAAGTTTACAAAAATATACTTTATATACTTATCAGTATAAGTCAAGTATACTTCACTATACTATTCTTAAGTATATAAAATATAGTTTATAAAAAGTAAACTTCCAGTATACTGCCTCAGTTTTTGTATAAAATAGTATAAAATAAGTACTTGTAGTACACTTGAATAAACTACTTTTTGCTTAGGGTAGGATTAGTAAAAGGTCCCATGCCAAGATAAATCCATCACTGAATCTAAAGTTTAGATTCTTCAAACACAGTTTAAAATGTGAGCATAAACACATTCAGAGATATTTTACAGCATTTGTTTCTGAAGTTGTGCTACACTATGTTATGCCCAAATATTTAAGTTCAGTCTCATGTGATTAGATATTTCTGCAAAAAAAAAATAATAATAATAATAATAAGCTTGTCATCCTCACAAAGTTTCTATTGACTTTTGGAGGGAAATTTGGAGTCAACATCCAGTCACTGCTGGGAATCAGCCCGTCCGCCATGGTCCTGGGAAGGTTTTCTGCAGTGGACAATGAAGGACATGGTCGCCACTCCTACCCAAAGGCTGCAAAAATGCCTGTGGCAAGCTTGACTTGGTTGTTGGCTTGTTCTGACGTGGATCAGACATCTAAGGTAAACTTTGGCTTTGAATCCCAAAACTACTAGTGGCATTTCTGAGGTACCCTTGAGCAGGGTACCGTCCCCACACACTGCTCCCTGGGCGCTGTGTTCCTGGCTGCACACTGCTTCACACTGAACACTGAATGGACTAAATGCAGAGAAGAATTTCATGCCGTTCACAGCGTGTGCTGTGGTGTGTCTTTCACACATGCTTCTTGAATGTAAAGATTCTGGGGGACACCCTGGGCTGGGGCTTTGTTGTGTGTGGAAAATCACCCCGCTATGTGCAGGCTGTGGCCTCAGGGAGCCCTGCTGCAGTGGCAGGCATTAAGGTGGTCACATACACTAAACACAGGCGCCTCTACTCCTGGAGGACCTAAGTTCAGTGCAATTTGGTAATTTCCTGCTCAAACCTCCACCACACTTGTGCACAATCTATGCACTGTTACGTGAGGGCAAAGGCCACTGCAAAATTAAATGTAAATCCTCTCATCAACTGACCATATCTCTTTTACCTCCTATTTTGTTATGATCCATAACTATTGCAATATTTGTTTATTCATCCTATTATTTAGTAAGCAAAAGAACATGTCTTCTCAGCACTCTGAAAATGGGTGAAACATAACTCCACGATGTGGACACCACATCTATTGTTTAATGCAATACGCAGTGCTGTCTTATGCCCCTGTATGCTTGTTGCTTCCTCGGGCTGTGGCAGTTTGTGTGTCGGGTGAATGGCCTTAGTGTTCTCCATCTGGACTAAATCTACCTCTACTGATTCTTAACTGTACCAACTCCATTAAACATAGCAAATCTGTCTAACAATGCTTAGGTTTGTACAGGAAGGCCTTCTCTTGTTAGTTTTACCAATAGAGACTCTCTTTCTCTGGGTCGACCAGAGGAGGATGAGTATTGGTTCCTCCTGAGGTTTAAAATCTCACATTTTATCTCAGGTTTCTTCCTGCAGCTTTAGAGAGTTTTTCCTTGTCTCTCTTGCCCTTGGCTCACTAGGGGCTTGGCCCTGGATTCTGTAAAGCTGCTTTGTGACAACATTGTTTGTAAAAAGCTCTATATAAATAAAACTGAATTGAAATTAATTGAATTGACCACTGTACTCTTTCAAAGATTTTAATGATGGAACCCCGAACAGAAAATTGGAGCCCCTGGACCCCAACCTCAACACGTGCACACACAAACACACACACACATTACATTTATTTGTAAGTTGCTTTGGATAAAATATGGACATTATGAGGAAACACTTCAGGACAATGTGAGAACCAGAGGAGAGTTCTAAAATCATTATGTAAGAGTAATATAAGAGGACAGATGCATTAGGAGAGGAGATGCTCTCTGAACAGATGAGTCTTCAGGAGGTTTTTGAAGCTGGAGAAGGATTCTGCTGCTCTGGTCACCAAAGGCAGGTCAACACACACACACACACACACACACACACACACACACACTTATAGTTCCTTTATTAGGAGAAAAGTGCTGATTATTCCCACTTGTAGTGACCCCTGGACCTTGTGAAGGCAATGTCAACCATTTTATTTGGAATGAATGCTTGAATGGCACAAAATTAATTACAGTGAATGAATGTAATGATGAATGAGTGAATGTGCACAAATCAATCAGTCAATATATGAATCAATCACTTGTATTGTCTGAATTCTTTCACGCGTCACACAGCATTTTTGGTCTTTAGAAAGATCTTTCTCTCATTGGTTGTAAAAAGTGCAATGTAAATAAAACTGAATTTAGTCATTTTAATTACCCACTGTACTCTGTTAAAGATGGTGATGATGGGACCCCGAGTGGCGCATACTCTTGTCAAAGATGGTGACGATGATGACGGGAAACGGGAAACGGGACACGAGACACAGGACCCCCCATCCCAACCCCCACCAACCCCCACCCAACCCCACCCAAAACACACACTCCTATAGTCCCTTTCTCATGAAGAGATAATAATGTACTGCTTATCCACACTGGTGGTGAGTCCTGGATCTTGTGAAGGCAATATCAAGCAACTTCAAGCAAAAAAAATAAACTTCAGCGAATGCATTTTGGCACCAATAAATCACAGTGAATGAATGTAACGATGAATGAGTGAATCTACACTCCAGTCTATATACGAATCAATCACTGAATTCTGTTCAATTCCATTAACAATTTTCGGCATTTAGAGCGATCTCTCTCTCTCTGTTAGTGTAAAAAGCAACTGCTTTTTGCTGTTTTGGTTGTTCGTGAGTGGTGCGAAAATCTTTTTCAACTTCACACGGAGATGTCACTTCCGCTGGGAGCCGAGCGCCATTTTGCGCTGGGCTGGCTGTGGACGGGTCTGGAGGCGTAGAAAGGCGCACAAAAAGCCCAATTAAACATCACAGAGAGTCGCAGAATTCATTTTCAGCGTCTCCTCGCTTATTTCGTACAGGACTGAGGCCGGGGAGGCGATGGGTGGGTGTGTTTTGTTGGTCTGTAGCGGGAGTCGGTGAAGCCGCAGTGAGGCGGCGCAGTGTTTGCGCCTAAATCTGCTCCGGCGAAAACACGCAGCGCTCCTAACGACCTCGCAGCCCAACCAAAGCACCGGAGAGACCCCCGCCCGGACTTCCATGCTCCTCGGAGCCCGTCAGGCCGACTGGTGGGTGTGTAAATAAAGACCAGAGCTACTAAGGCAACTGCTAAAACTGCAGCTACTGTCTGTTAGCACGCAGGCTAACGAACCAAACCGGGTCGAAATGATTAAAGTTCCAGATTCCCACCATGTCGTAACGTTCATCAAGGTCTTTTTAAACGATGACAGTCATTTAATAGTTTAATGAGTCAGTCAGTTCGATGTTTCCTTGTTTCGACTGAACCTGCCGCTCCTGGCCTGCATTGTCTAGCGTTAGCATTAGCTTTAGCATTAGCTACATTCATTGACGAGCCCCGTGGCCTACAGCCCTTCAGAGAGGGAAAAAATTAAACACCGGAAGAACGCTGGTCCTATAACCTGAAACTTCTGCTTTCTTAGCTATTTCTAAGCCATTGTGTTTTTCTTTACCTGTTTTTGTTGTCTAATAACTGTTTGTGTATTTTTATGTGTCTAGCAAAAATGTGTTTTTCACTTCAGAACAGTGAATTTACTGACGTTTTTGACCACGTGGAATGCCTTTCTACAGTTTGTTTTTAATGAAACGGACAGGTACTTCAATAATTATGATTTAGCACAGGATGCCTAATCATTTCTTGTGTCTTTGTAACAGGAAAGATGTTTCAGCTTCCTGTGAACAACCTCACTCGGCTGAGAAAAGCCAGGAAAAAGGTCAAGAGACTGTTAAGTGACATTGGACTGGACTATTGTAAGGAATATGTGGAGGTGACTAAACTTTTTTTCCTTCCAAATCATAAAATGTTTATGCAACTTTAATACACATAAATTGTCTTAGGCTAAAACATTTTAATGTTATTTTCAGTGGTAAAGATTAAACCAGTGCTTTTTCAGCTGAAAATAAACAGAAATATATAAAGCTCAGTCTTCAGCTGGAAATATTCATTTCATCAACAATTCCTAAAAACTATTGATCCAGGCCTAATTTTGCTTAATATTAATATTCTCAGGAGAAGGATGTTGTAGAAACCTACTGTTTTTCTCAGTATTTTGTCGCTAATTACAGAAATACTGTTAGCCATTTCAGTCCTAGTTTAACAGTCTGGGCTGCAAGTATGTAATACTTTAACATAGTTAAAATGGGTAGCACTGGAGTCTTAAAATCTAAATCTGTCACAGAATCAGATGCAAAATAAGTAAAGGGCAGTCAACAAATTTAAGTAGGTGGTGTACATGACTGCAAGTTGGGAGGGTTGAAGACTGCTGAAATCTGAAAAGTTGTTTTTAAATGGGAATTTTTGAATCTGTCATTAAGGATGCAGGAAATGCTGACCATATGCAGTGTTCTGCCAATTTCAGTGTTTTTCCTTTTTAAAATTATTCTCCCTTGTAGGATTACAAAGAGTTTGACTCTGATGAGTCTTATTCGAAAAATTATTACCTTGATGTATGCTTGTGGGATCCATCGTGGACAAAGTCACAGGTAAGACATTTTCACCAACCATATACTGTAAGAAATGTTCTGTTGAAGTTAATTAATGTTGTTCAACATCAAATATTTTGCCCCTGATGTTTTCCAGGACTATAGAACTAAGCAGTTTTGCTGCTCAGATTGCCCCTTTGCCTCCAAGTACTTCTCAGCATACAAGAACCACTTTCGCAATGTTCACAGAGATGACTTTGAGAACCGCATTTTGCTCAACTGCTCTTATTGCATGTACAGTGGGAACAAGAGGACCCTGGAGACTCATGTCAGGCTCTTCCACATGCCGCAGAACATGGCACGACAGGGCATCGCCAGTCCACAGGGCTCCCTGGTGGGTGTTAGGGATGGTGTACGGATAGATAAACCAATGCTGACTGATAAAAAGGAGCTGCCAGTGTACTACTGCAAGAAGTGCACCTATCGGGACCGACTGTACAATGTAGTGCGCAGGCACATCTACAGGGAACACTTTCAGCATGTGGCCACGCCGTATGTAGCCAAAAACTCTGAGAAGCAGGAGAACAGTGAAGTAGTGACGGTCAATAGTCACGGTATTCATTGTAAAAGCTGCCTCTTTGTCCCTCGATCCTATGAGGCATTGGTCCAGCATGTCATTGAGTTCCATGAACGCATTGGTCATCAAGTGACAGCTATGATAGGCCATACCAATGTTATAGTGGCTCGCCCACAGGCGAACATAATTCAGAGGGGTAGTACAATAACCCCTGGTGTACCTCCTCACATGGCACAACCAGTAAACCGTTTTAACGTGCCCAAAGTAATGGGGATGTCTGTGGGTAACCATTTCAAGCAGGGTGTTGCAGGAAACTCTGTATCTGCACAGCCAGTGCGTATTACACTACCTGACAAAGCTGTGTCTGGCACAGTCTCACAGCCACATACGGGAAAACACCTGGGTGGCTTTGGGGTTACAGCCTCTCATGGTAATGCCTCATTCTCCCCCTCAATGAAGTCCCTACCTCTGTCTTCAGTGCATTCTGCAACTGCCACTTTGACCTCATTGCAGGCCAAGAAGGCTTCAGCTAATGCACTGAACACCTCACAAACGCAAAAGTGGAAGATTTGCACCATCTGCAATGAACTCTTCCCTGAGAGTGCGTACAGTGCTCACTTTGAAAAGGAACACCAGGCTGAAAAAGTGCGTGCTATGGCTAAGTACATCATGAAGATACACAACTTCACAAGCAAGTGTCTGTATTGTAACCGCTACCTGCCAAGTGACTCCTTGTTGAACCACATGCTAGTCCATGGCCTGACATGTCCACAGTGTCATTCCACATTTTATGAGGTTGAAAAGATAGTGGCGCACAAGCGGCAGGCTCACCCAAATGAGCCCGGGGAACCTCTTAGTGGCTCCCCACTTACTTTTGACCTCACACTTCAGCAAGGCAGTCTTAAGAATGTGCAGCTTATCATTACCACTTACAACATGAAGGAAGCACCAGAGTCCTCGTCCTCAGGTGGGCAACAAGCAAACAGTGCTGTAGCCAGACCCTCAATGATGGTAAAGGGGACAGAAAAGCCCAGTGAATCCCTGATGAGGAATGCATCCCAGAATCCTGTATCCCAGAAAAAGGAAGTTGGGAAGACGCTCTGTCCACTGTGCTTCACCATCCTCAAAGGCCCCATCTCTGATGCACTAGCACACCACCTGCGTGACCGGCACCAGGTACTTCAGACGCTGCATCCTGTAGAGAAAAAGCTCACTTATAAGTGTATCCACTGTCTGGGTGTCTACACAAGTAACATGACTGCTTCCACTATCACACTTCACCTGGTGCACTGCCGGGGAGTCGGACAGAGTCCCAAGGGTCACTGCAGCAAGTCAATATCCACACTGCGCTCAACTGGAGCAGGTACTCTTAAGCGAGAACTAGTGGCCTCGGATGCTATTGATCCTAAGAGGAGGAAAATGGTGGACCAAAGCAGGTACTATCCCACAGTATTTGTGGAGAAGCCGGAAGAGCCTGTCGTTCTTGCCTTGGATCCCAAAGGTCACGCAGATGAGTCTTATGAGGCGCGAAAGGCTTTTCTCACAGCGTATTTCAACCGCCGTCCCTATCCATTGCAGCGTGAGGTAGAGAAACTAGCTGCTAGTCTCTGGTTGTGGAAGTCTGATGTCTCAAGTCACTTTGCCAACCGCAGGCGTTCATGTGAACGGGACTTTGTTACTCGTAAACCAGTAGTGTTGCTTGGCTTTAATATGCGAGCAGTGAACCAGCTCAAACATAACTTGAATTTTGATGCTGAATGGGTGTTCACAGTCAACAATGAGGAGAAAAGTGGAATTTCAAGAACCTCCAAAGTGAGGCTGAAGGCTCCTGTTGGTTTTTCTGCTGAGGTGGGTACCAAAGCGCTTCAATTTAGGGGTATGAGACAGTCTCTAAACACTGGACGAAGTAGTCAAAGCAACTGTGCCTTCAAGCCAAGCCCTGGAACCGCTTCAGAACCAATTGCCATTGATTCTGACAGTGAATCAGATCAAGAAGAGATGGTTGTAAAAAACATGAATCTCAAAAGTCAGCAAGCAGCTACATTTCGACCTTCTGTGGTGCAAACCCAGGCCAAAGGGACTGTGCTGAGGGAGAGTTTCCACCATGAAAGAGATGGCAGAGCAAGTAGAAATTCTGTCAGAGGAGAGGAAAAGGTTCTAGATGGTTCGGCATCCAGTTCCAGTCCAGATGAGGTGATATGGACAGGCAGCGTGTCTCCGAGTCAGGGTCACTACAGACCAGCTGGACGATTTGAAGAGAAAGGGAAGGAGGTGGGGTTGTTGGGTAGATGATGGCTTCTCCCCCAGCCTCAGTGTTAAACTCCTTCAGTCTTGGGTGAGAACTTTTACCTCAGTTTGACTTCCAAAAGTGTGAACAATGAATCTGAAACCCTTAAAAGTGGAACAGTGGTACAAGCTCACTGAAAGAACTGTTTACTATCAACATGTCTGCTGTGAACAAGCAGTAAAAATAACATGCTGTATTATTATTCTTAATGCATAGTCCCACTGGTGATCTTTTTTTTCTACATTACACAGCCCTCTATATTTAATCACACAGTTGTTGAAATTGTAACAAAACTGATAGGCCTGTTTCTCTCTGATCAAATAAAATTGACATTGTAATTTACTAAAAAGTGCTTGGAGATGTTTTTTGGTTTTTTTTTATTATTATTTTTTTTAATTCTCATAAAAGGTCAGTGAATTTAATATGAATACTTAAACAGTTTCTGTTGAGCCAAATGCCTGGTTTATGAGTACTTAACTAGAGTCTGTAGCTTTAGTTTTGTCTTAAGTTACCTTATTAGACTATGTCATGTATTTGACAGTTTTAATAAAGTTGTATATGATTGTCTTTTTCAGTTCAATGTGAAATTGATGTTTTTTTTTTTCTAACAAGTGCCAGAATATTCTCTTCCTCACAATGGTAATGCAGACCCAATGTGTTTTTTCTGGATCTGAATAAAGGTAACTTTATTAATGAGTGTTTTAGTTACATTTTTGAGTATAGTCATTTCTGCAGTTCATGCTAGCATCAAGGACTAAGTATGCATGGTGAGAGTCACTAATGATTAACATTTATTTTTTTTTTTTTTTTGACATCTTGGTTGATAAGCATCTTGGTGTCTTGCTTGTAATGTTTTTCTTTGAAGTGCAGTGGTCTAGCTTTATTTAACTTGATGTCTTTCCTGGTTTGACCATCCAGACACTGCACTTGCATCGTCCAGCCATTAGATGGAACTGTTTGCAAATTCAAAAGCAGAAACCACATCTGTTCCTTAAGTAATTGCTTCATTCTCATCAAATTTCTGTCATTAAAATCGTAGGAAGTTAAAACAGTATAGAGAGCCTGTAGACATCACACCTATGATGTGGAAGTGGACATTTTCTTACTCAACACTTCTGCCTGGAAAATGTATAGACTTTTGAGAAACATTTTGGGATTAAAGGTGACATTTGCAGCTGTAATAGATCATGGGCAGAAATGAATTTAATGCACACACAGCATGTATGATGTGTAAATACAAATTTATGTTTTGTTGAGGATGACTTGATACTGCTGACTAGATTTGTGCACTGACAAAATTAAGGTGGAGAGAAAACTGGGTATAGCCTAATGAAAATGAAACTGAATTGGTGGTTTTAACAGATAGCTTCTAAAAGCTAAATGGGCAGATCCTGTGGTTGCTAATCTCCGAGTGTCATTTGGTGCCATTTCCCCAGTGAGGAGTCGGCCGTTTTAGCTGATAAATATGGGAAAAAAAACAAAAACCAAACCTGTCATTCTACTGATTATTATTATTGATTTATGGAGTTATGGTCTTTGCTGTATTCAGAATACCTCTGATTTGGCATGTGGACCACTTCTTAAAACATCACAGTTTCACTTGTTATATGTTTGCATCTCGTGATCTCATGGTCCATAGGTCAGGGTAAAAAATTGAGTCACTTTGTAATGGGGGTTCTATTTTCTAAGAGGAAGCCAGCCGAGGGAAGAGTTGCCCACTCATGCTTGTGGGTCATTTTATTCTGGGAGTTAGTGATGGTTAAAGTGTGCGTGTGTGGTTTGTGTTTAGAATAAATACGTAAGTGTTCTGTAAGAAGAACACAGCCTATATGACCTCCAATCATGCATAGACAGAATGACTTGGCCTATGCAACTATGCAAATCATTGTTTATTTCTGGATTTGGTTCATAATGTATATGAGCACTCATTTGCTTAATGGTTTTAGGGGTATGTAGCAGCTGCCTCCTTGAGTCAAGCATTTTTATTTTTGGGAACTCTGTATTAAAATTGGTTATCCTGAAAGGCCAGCTGATACTGCATTGGCCAGTAAACTCCAAGATATGTGCAAATACCCTTTGAAATGCTAAGCTTAGTTTCGAATTTGAGTCCTCGCACAATTGTTGGTTACATAGTCTTGTTTTTAAGTTTGGTGTGTCAGTGCCTTATGTGTCTTAGATGCTATGTTCAGGAGAAGGAAAAAACGTTTTAGTTGTAATGTATCTTAATGTAGCAACTTTATTCCGAGTAAATTGGTACCATTTCTGTTAATCAGGGAATTTTCGTGAAATGTAATGTAAAAAAAAAAAAAAGTAAAATATAAAAAGGCTTTGAAAGTTTCCAGTTTAGCTCACATTTAATTAGAAATTCAGTCTCAGAAATTTGGTGTGATTGCAAAAGACTGCATTCACCACAAGTATCAGAAGTCAATCTTATTTTCCTGTTCTGGTTTATTTAGATTAAACCAGGTTATTCAAGTTTTTAGTTCTGCTTATCTTAACCTGTGTATTGCACCTGCTTTCCTGCCTGCTGTGTGGGAGTTTAATACACATGGGTAAAACTGTCAGAGTTTAAATTTAGGACTTGGCACAAGTGGGTGTTCAGTAAAATGTTTTGTCACTCGCAGCTTTATGGAAAGTGGTTCATTTGAATGTTCGCATTCCAAAAGCTGTGGGACAGTGCTGAATGGACAATAGCAGTATTATAACCCAACAGACAGCACTACAATAACACCACAGTGACTAAACCACAAACTGAAACAGTTCTGAACATTTAAATACTATTCGCAACCTTTGACAATGGTTTTTATGTTAATACTATACATTAAACCAAGGCCAGTTATTTTTTTTAATGCATGGTCAACATCCAGAAAAGATACAATCGTTAAAACTAATCAATGGAAATGTTCAAATGTTAAAACAGAATGCAAATATTTAAAAAAAGGAAAAACACCAAGAATAGATGCATTTTACAAAATAAAACTTTGTCAACATCTTTTTTTTTCACTCACCCAGTTTACCAATCCTTACAGAGTTATATATATAAAAAAGAAATCTCATGCCGCTAGCATTTGCTCAAATGATGACCTAATTGTCTCAAGGCACCATTTTGAAGTTTGTAATTGAAGAAATGGATAACTGTCACAGTAAACTGTAGACCTAAAAAAACCAAAAAAACAAAGTGAATAAACACCTAAGCCAAAATGGTGTATTAGTATTGTAATTACTGAATTATTTACAGTACTTCCTAATTGCTTAATAATACGGTTGTTGTTTCAAAAGTAATACATTTCAGTGAATTATTGTTGGTGTTTTACTATCATTCAGCTGTGAGACCATTAACTGAACATTTAAGTTATTTATGCTAGTGCTGCTAGATTTTTCTTTTTCTGAAGAAGGATCCAGCACTTTATATTAGGTCTTTCTTATAATGTCGGCATCTTGTTCATAATTTCTTATCATTCATGTACAACAGCAGAGTCCTTCAGGCGGTCTTCACACCATTGTGGACACCATGCCAGAGTTAGAGTGGTGTGAGTATGGCAAATGAGTGCTGGCACTGTACGACAGTAGAGGCCCAGGTGGTAGTGTAAAAGCCCCCACACACTCCTCCGGTGCCATGGGTGGGGGCAGCTCAGGATAAAGTTCTGCCCCCCCACTCTTCTTCCCCTTCTTATTCCTGCTGGACACTTTACGGTTTCGTGTCTGTATGCCGTCTTTCTTCATGGTGAGTGGCCTGTTCACCTGTGGATCCATTTTTAACATTTAGATAGAAATATTAACCCTCCATGATCTCCATATGGCATTTATGCTTTGAACCACTTCATCTTAGGTTTCATTTCACTTTCTCACTCATAGCTCATTTAAATGATTTAAATGTGCCAAAATTCTAATCTCTCAGTATCTACCAATAGATCTTGTATCATGACTTTAATGGATTGTCTAGCTTTGTGGGGAAAAACATATTTAACATCTGTGCCATGTTTTTCTCCTTTTTGACACATTCATTATGAAACTAAGTATATAATTGTCATATGAAAGTTTAGTAATAACTATGTGCTATGACAGGTTCAACAGGACCGCAATAATACAGCTGATAATTCAGACTTACATTGTGCAGTTTGAAGTAAAGTCCACAGGCATTACACACTGGCTCTCCATTAGCGTTGCGTCTCCACAGTGTGGTGATGCTGGTCTGGCAGTTGGCACACTGTGTCCCAGCACGCTTACTCACAATCTATCACAACACGCATACATTTTTGAGTGTAGTTTTTTTTTATATCAGTAAAGAACATTTCATTTGCTGCTAATGTGGCTGCCAACAAAATTAATAATCATAGTTAGAACGGGGTACAACCCAACCTGTTTTGGTTTTGCAAATTAATTATTTGATTGTTTTGATTACATTTAAGAACAAACAGCCAAAACCAATAAGTTTTCCACTTTACATCAAAGCATATGCATCAAAATAGCTACAACTAGTAAAGGAAACTTTGCATGTGATTTATTTGTGACCAAACAAAATGTATCAGCATGATCAAATTAAAATATATATTATTTAGATAACATTTACAGTATAGACATTTGATGAGTCTGTGAATAAACAAAAATGAAGAACTGTTTTGATTGAACTATTCAAGGTGTTGACTACAAGGTTTGCTGTTCCACTATGTTAACTAAAAGACTAGCTTTGCTAGCTTATTCAGATTTGTTACAAAATCCTATATTTCTAAGAGGGGTATTAAAATCAGGTGGTGTACATTTTGTGACATGTAACTCAATTATCACTAAACACATAGTAAAAAAACTAATTTCATAATAAAAAGAAAAAACTGTCTTCACTGTAAATATTAAGGAATCTCCAACTGCGTGGGAAATTCTGCTTGGACCTGTTTAACAAAAAAAATTGTGTTACATTTTACCCTGTGTTAATCATGGCCCGCTTAAAAAAAGTATTGTATAAGGCTGACAAAAGCAAGTCTATTTAGGATTCCTTGTAATCTCAGGCCAGCATAATGTCCCTTTTCAAACAAAACCTTGTTTCTCCATATTTCTTTTTTTGTATTTAAACATACCAGCTTCCCTTTACACTACACACAAAAAAAATTCATGTTGAATGAATTAATACAGAAAGTCCAAAGTTATTTAAACTAAAATCAAACACATTTAACTTACATGAAAAATTAGAAATGTCTTTTCCTCATGCTGTAAAATTGCTTTTTGTGAAACAAGGTTTTCTTCCGATAGCAGTGAGTGATGCAGATAGGTATTACTTTAGCCTTGTACTTCTAGTGCACAAGTGCAAACCTCAGACCCCAAACATGTCTTGGCTGATACAACACATCTGGGATGGACATTTTATAATATGACACTTTACACTAAGACACACCATCTTGTTACTGTAGTCTGTGAAATATGAACGCACCAGTCTTTTCTTTGGCCTGATGAGCGGTCTGTTTTGTCCATTCATTTTGTGGTACAGGCCACATGCATTACAGAGATAATGCCCTGTCCCATCCCGCCTCCACAGAGGAGTGGCTGTAGCTCCACAGTTGACACATTCACGAGCATCTGTGCCAACACACACACACACATTTATATTGAGATGGAATCTCCATCTTTGGCCTGTATGCATATTAGCTTCATATAAGACCTATATCACACATATAGGGCTACACCTGCTTCTAATGTTCTGCTGCATCTGTTTCTATGGTTATGATAGTAACAAACTGTGAAATTGTGACATAACTTGCTGAGTGATATTAGAGAGAAAATTATATTTAAAAAACAAAAGACAAACAGAAAAAGAGACAAACCCTTAAATTAAAGGATTATCTTAAACCAAAAGTATGTATTTGTACATAATGGTGTGACAGAAGTTATTGAAAATCCATTTTAAGATTAAGAAATACTAGGTCTGCAGTCCTCAAATCATATGAGAAAAAAGGGTTAAAAGGTCTAAATGCTAAAATCAAAACGTAACTGTAAATGTTCTCACCTGGAGGAGAGAGTCTCATTTTATTCCTCAGCTTAGGTGAAAATGATGGGGTGTTAATCCAGGCCCCTGCAGTGGAGTAAAGAGCTGCAGGGCCGTAATCCTGAGGAGGGGGAATGTAGGAGTTGTAAGGGCCCAGCATGTGTGTGTGTGTGTGACTGGGGGGATACACACTGCCACTGGAGCAGCCCAGATTCAAAAATGTCCCTCCAGCTCCGCCCACTGGACTCAGACGCTCTGCCTTCAAGGTGTCCTTACTGTCTCGGCCCGGGGAGGGGAAGGACGAAGGGCTGGTAGGGTAAAGCGGTGGGGGCGTGTGTGGTAGTACTGGGGTTTTGGTGAAGGAGCTGGACGTCCAGGCTGTGGTGGGACTGCTGTAGGTCAGAGAATGACCTCCTGAGCTGTCCAGCCACGGAACATTTCCGAGAAGTGATGGAGATGTGTAAACCTGCCGCACTGCAAACAAACATCCAAAACGTATTGATACTGCTGTTTATATATCACTGCACTTTCCGGAAAACCTCATATAAATCTCTATTGGTTCATCCATTATGAAGAGCTCGTCCAGTTTAAAACTGGGCTTTTCAAGCACTGTAGAGTCATGAGACATGCTTTATGTGATATTTTACTTATTTACTTATTTGTCCTCAGTGTTTTTAATTAAGTCTACTGCTTACTATGTGGGTAAGTGGAATCCTTTTTTAAAACTCTCTCTTTCATTTACTGCCTTTTCTGCAAAAGGGCTGTTTCCCACCGCATAAGGCCTCATAGTGGTGAGTCATACTTGGACCTCAGCATTTGTGTTTTTTGCTGTTGTTTTGTTTTTCTGGTTAATTGGGTTAGTTTCAGGTTTGTGTGTGTTGCGTATTGATGAGAATATCAATAATATCTATAATTGTGATGGAATGTTCTGCCTTACTAGTGAATTGGCTTGGGCATTTTTGCTTTACTGTACCTGGACTGTGCCTGAATGCTGATGGGGTCCGGTTTTGTCCACTGTTAAAGTATGATGGCAGGCTGTAGTCTGCTTCTGAAGAGTAAAAGGGCTCCTCTTCCTCTCCAGCCGGAAGGAGGCCTGACTCATCCGAAAAACTGGTCAATGGGTCAGAACTGACCAAGCTAGGGGAGACCCACCGTGACTCTGAGGGATTTTCCATCTTCACTTCTGCTGTAACACACAGTCATTCACACTCATCTCTGCTCATCTCACATAAATAGTGTCTATTTTGAAATATTAGAATTACACAGATCACAGCGTTATGAGTCTATTTACAGATATGCGAGGGTTCTGAAGAGTAGTAACAGAAAGTGACCCCTCAGTAAACCCCTCGCCTTAAAACTGAATGTTCAGTTATATTAGGCTTAAGCACCTCTAAAAAGCATTCAGAACTTTACAAGATGGCGCTGTTGCGGTATGTGTAAATACTCAATACTAAATGATATAATAATACAGGAGTTTTGAGAAGGGAGGGTGAGACAGGTGAAATGTAAGGCCTGAATTAAACTGTATGGAAGACCCCATTCCCAATCAAACTCAGCAAAAATGGCACACAATGGGTACTAGCAAAGTCCTTCTTTATTACTGTTATCCCACTGGATTTAGGAGTGCATGTAGCTAAAACAAGACAGGAAATTAAATTACTATGAAGACATAGTGATAGAAAATACGGATTACAAAAAATCCCAGTGAGACATCTAGCTAATTTGAACATAACTGTATAGCTATTGTAAATAATAGAAATAATAGTACTATTTGGTATTACCGATTTAGTGATATAAGGCTGCAGATTACAGGATTATGTATGTGATGCATACTAGAGAGCTTTTTCTACACCTTTCTCTGACATTAGTAGGCAAACACAATAATGGACTGAAAGCATGTCAGATTTAACAGTCACCTATTAGCGAAAAGGTCAAAAAAAGTTTACTGTTGAATTATTTTTGGGATTTATTCACTGATTTTAATGTCGGATCTGATGTTATTTGGTATGATTTGTAAAGGTCAAAACAACCTGTGACATTTTTTAAAACTATGTGAACAAATAACTTTAGTGTTAAGGAAGATAAAATAATTAAATAAAACTGTGTTGGGTTTTTTAATAACTTCAAATGAAGTAACATTCAGATGGACTTCAAATGAAGTAACATTCAGCAGGACTTCAGATTAAGTAACATTCAGCTGGACTCTGTTAAGTTACTTTTGCAATGCAAAGTTTTGCTCCAGCTGAAGCGCTATCTGCTGCGCTTACTTTCGAGTCTTTCTTTTTTTTGCACCAAGATATTTAATCAAGGTCACTAGACGACAACTTCCCTTTAAAGGATCCTCATTTGACTGTGGCTGAAAGTAAACCCCTAAAAATACAACCGAGTCTTTTTCGGGCTTTAACGACAGGCACTATTAGAAAACAACATTTGTTCTTTCAGGGGAATCGGTTACATTAATGAAACTGCTGCAACAGATATGATTAAAGATAATTTATTTGTCTTACATAAAAATACAAATAAATACATTTAATAAATAAAAAAGCAAGCAAGTAAATAGACAGACAGACAGACAGACAGACAGACAGATAGATAGATAGATAGATAGATAGATAGATAGATGGATAGATAGATGGATAGATAGATAGATAGATAAAAAATCGTATAAAACACAAATTAGGTCAGTTAGTCGACACATAAACTACAATATATGTAATTAACTGTTTATTCAGCCTCCTTAATGTTTTATACAATATACTTATTTTTTTCCCATCAGTGTAGGGCGTTTAGAAAGGGTTTAATATGCTGGTTGTGGCTGTCAGGTTGCGTATCTTCTCTACACAGCGGTGATAAGGGCTGATAGTATCTCGCTGAATCAGATTTGTTTCAGTATTATTTTATTTTATATTCCTCTGACAAACCAGACGCCAGACATTATCACGTCCAACCGGCGGGCTGATAACGAAGATGAGAACTTTTTAAGAGCAGCTGATTCATATTAATCACCATCAGTGATGCAGCTGTGGAGATAATATTTCAAAAATGGTTTAAATGTCGATTTAGAATAATTGTTTTAAGTAATTTTCACACTCCCGTTACGCGAATGAGCTGAAAAATAATCTGTCTCGCGAATTTGAAGACTGATTAATATTATAACCTTATTTCACGCTTATAGAATGTTTTACAGCATATTTAAACACGACAGTAAATGTATAAAAACACTATAACATTAAAATATAGCGTTACAGTAGAAAAATAGCGTGGCATTAAAACGTCGTAAATAATCATTTAAATTTTTAATAATTCTAATTTGAGGTGCATCGCGCAGGTGAATAATTATTCGTGTGCGGACCATGTTCTGATTGGCTGAGGTGTCTGATAGATTGATGTTCGATCGGAAAGGTGCGTTGTATTAATCGCAATGACGCCCATTCCAAAGAATACTCCCCTCCCACACCAAACCTAACCAGACCACCACGACCGACAGAATTAATAGAAAATACTGAAACAACGAAGAAGACTGCAGGCTGATCTCTACTGCTCAAGTTTTTCGTTCGTCACAGTGTTCAAATATGTGTATTTCTTCAGTTTAACTCCCCCGAGTGTAAAGAATAAATGAGCTATACTATATCTGCAAATGAACAGTGCAGCATTAAAACAAACACATTTCCCATGATTAATTATAATTAAATAAAAATATATGAACGAATAGCCTATCTAAGTACGTTTCCCATTTTCCCATCTTCAATTAAAAAAATTTGAAAAGTAATTTGCCAAAAAATCATAATTTTTTCCCTAACACGATATTACAGAACAGATATGACTGAAACGAAACATTTGAGCACACACTATATGAAATGCAAGCTTACTAAAAACATCTTTAAAAAATATCACAATGTCTTAATTCTGGACTATTACAGACATTCCTGGAAAACTATTAATTCCCACTTAATAATCAGAAAAATACACTATAATTACTTGACATGATATTTAATACAATATGTTTTGACTGTTGATCAGCAAAGAGTAACATGCCATGAAGTTTAACCCATTAAACTGAATGAAAGCTTTAATTGTGTTAATGACATTGTTCTCCTTATTAAAGGAGGATGCTGCCTAAGATTTTAATACCATAATAGTAAATTAGTAAATGTACAGAATATTTACTAATACATAGTGGGAGAAATGATGATGACTGTCATGTTCATTAACTGATTATCATACATTTCAAATATGGTCTGAGTAGCCTCAACTTTTTTTACCACTGGAGTGTGAAACTGGTGCTATGCACTTGCCAGTGGAGTGTGAAACTGGTGATGTGTAAGGGTGTGTATTGGCCTTACCTCTTCAGGTGAGTTTCTAAATAAGGTTGGCTCGGATGTCTGAAACACGGTGATCGTCTGAGGACAGTCTGACTGGTCTGCTCTCTCTCTTATCTCTTTACATGGAGCTGTGGAAGCTGGTGTGAATTTGGAGGGCCAGTGGGTGCGGTTGGGGGCAGTTTAGCAGTTTATGGGACACGCCTACTTAGCCATGCTCAGCAATTTGAATATCAAATGGTGAGGAGTTCTAGACCAGCAGCGGATCCTACCATAGGCCAGGGGATATGTTAAAGTAACAGTTTTGAACATGTCGGGGGTCCGATATTTGCTTCTTAGTTTGACATTTCAAACAGCTTGCACAGGGCTAATATTGTTTCTAATCCTCTGAGCGCAACTAAAGACAAAAACCTCCATGTGCCTTTGTTAGACTGATTATATTTAGGGTAATAAAAAATTAATCACAAAACTAGTGATTTAATGCACACACTGTCTATGTGTTAAATGAATGACCTGTGGCACTGTGGACCTCATAGTCTTACATTATACTCAACAGGCTAGAACAGATAGCTAATCACATATTTTGGCTTGCTGGAAAATCACACCAATTAATGGATCAATCGTGGTTTTGCGAGGCCCATGGGCGCAAGCATCTTTGAGGCAACCCAATGTAACTCTAAAGTGATATTAAACATTACTGCACACACATTTTGCATGATGCAGATTAGTTTTTTGTTTGTTTGGTTTGAAAACCAACAGAAAAGGCTTAATTAATATAACATAATCTATTGCGTCTACACCTTGACAGTTCATGCTTTTGTGTAAGATTTGTCTGCCAAACTCCAATCATACGTTTCTCTTTTTCCAAGTTTCCAAGTGTCCAAAGGAGAATAAAATAAAACATATCTTTATTTAATTTATGTAGCCATAGGGTATTTGTTCATTTTAATATTAATTTGCAGTGGATTGTCTGAAGTATTTCAGCCTCTCTGAGATTTGTAAACAGAACTTATTATAGGCATGCCTAAGTCTGATCTAGCCTAGGCCAGGCTCATAGCCTGAAACTGCTTTACTTTAACAATTTTATTTTAACAAATTTAAACTCAATATTGGAAATTAAAAATGCTCATAATTTTTCAAAAATACTCAGGACTAAAATTAAAACTAATTAGACCATTGTCACATCATTACATACTTTTCATAAAACACCCCTATCATTTATGTAACTTTAGTGACCTTTTATGAAAAGAGTATGGCCTATTTCAATTTATTTCTCTTTTTCTTTCTTTCTTTCTGTCTTTCTTTTTCTCTTTTTTTTTAAATACTTTATCAAACATTACATAATGCAGAACTTAGCAGTACTAGCACAAGCATTAGGGCTGTACTAGCATTAGTAGTATCTAAGTAGTATATGGCTTAATTTAAACAGGTGAAATATGAAAGTCACACACACAAACACAAACTGAGCTTTAAAGTCTTTCATTTTTTTATCCAAGGGAAGACTCACTAAGCTGAATTGCAACATGTAAGGAAAATGAGACTGAAACAAAGCAAATAAAAATGCAAAAACTCTCTGAGGTCCAGCATTAAACTGTAATGCAAATAGGCTGAAATGCTGTGGTCCGGGACGGAGCACTCATGCTGCATATCTGACACACACTGCCCAAAGTCATTTGCCAGTCAAAGCATTTCTAACTTTCCTGATCCATTGTTCATTTACAGTTTTCAGGGATACTAAGACACTGTTCAGAGGAAATCCGTTTTGTCTTAAGGAAGCCACACTAGATTTGTAATTCTACACTCTTGCTGTGGAGGGTTGACAATATTTAGGTAGGGCACTGAAATGTTTTTTATGGTCTGTGTAATAGGGTTCAAGTTTCAGGCTTCGTAAAACACACTGCTCCAGTACTGTATGTACTAATGCGATAACAACACAACTAACCTGTGAGAGACAGAGAGAGAGAGACAGAGAGAGAGGGAGAGAGTGTGTGCAGGGATGTGGTTCAGTCTGTACTAGCTGCTGTATTGTGATAAGAGAATATCAAGATCAGTGTGGGAGTTGCAAAGCCACACACACACACACACACACACACACACACACAAACACACACACGCATACATACACCCCCCCCCCTACACACAGAAGAACAGTGTAACCCTCCTAAGACAGACCCCTGTAAACAAGATATAAACTTTTAAAAAGCAGCTAATTTTTCCAAATCAGCCCAGACGCTATTTCTTAAAATAACACGGTCCTGTATTACAGCATGACAAGTAAAATGTGAACTCACCATATTGGATAAGTACCTAGTTAGTATTTTGTTAGCTTTATTGAATGCTTTAACCTATTTCATTATAAATCAGAATCAGAATCTGGAAACTACTGATCCCAGAGGAAACTGCTTATATTATGACTGCAAAGACACACCGAAGCAAAAACAATAAAATATAGTCTAAATACATCGAAATAAAAATCTGTAGAAAAAATCTCAATATGAAATACACTATACTCATATACACAAATGCTGGGCATAAATATTATAGATAAGTAACTTACTGTTAAGTGATTTCTAATGACACAGATGGTGGTTAGGAGTACGTTATTGCACTTAGTAGAAATCAGTAGAATTCATGTAATATTGACATAAGTAGTGATATTCACATGGTAAGACGATTGCACCTAAGATATTACACATAATGAAATGATTCAGCACCCATTTAGAAGTGAGCAAGCCTGCTCTGGCCCTGTGGAGCCCATCTGAGTTAGTAATTGTCCACTGAGTTTGTTTACTGGCGTTTGATTGGTCCCTCAATGTTTGTGTGGGCCCAGTGGGCCACATTAGGGAATGCTGGTGTTGACCTAATATGGACCAGAGTGGACCAGCACGAAATATCACCACATTAAGCTTAAGATTAAGCATTAAGCATTCTTGGGTATGGTGCTTTAAACCAGACCAATTAAAGACAGCCTCTAAAATACAAACCTCTAAAAATACACATGATTAACATTAGCTATGATAGATAGCTAACAGCATGATGGTGTTCATGTGATTTTACATTAGTTGGCTTAATATCAAAGTCACACGTTAAGCATGTTAAACTTAATAAGTCAAAAAGATATTTTGTGCTGATAGAAGTATCAAGTCTGAAATATCAATCAGTCTTTATTATCACTCTAAAGTACATGAGGACAACCTTCATTTACAATGTAGCATGTACAAATAAAACTATTTTTCACTAGATAAAAACAAGATAAAAACAAGATAAACTAGATAAAAACAAGATAAAACAGTAGCAGGCTGTATGGAGGTGGTTAAAAAATGAAGAGTTTAAAATGGTCGAGAGCCACCAGCAAGCTGAACTTTAGAGTGTCCTACAATGAATTTCAGCTCACTGGTGCTCTGTAGCTGGAAGCAGATTTTCTCAGTTCAGGTGACTCAGTGATTGATAAGGATGGTGATGTTCACAGTCTTAAAATCAGTATATTTGTAGATCTTGCTGTATCTTGTGTACAGTGACAATAAATGCATCTTAATCTTAATCTCTCGTATATATCTTTTAGTTATAGTTATGGATGTTAAATCTGATATCTGATTTGTTGTTGCCCAATACCATGCACTGATCATTGACCATGTATATATGATCATTGTAATATTTAATTATGTGGCTGCTCTTTTGCCCATAAGGCAATGAAGCGGTAAGGATTGTGCCTGCTCCATGCGTGGACACTTTGTTATCGTGGGTATGTTTGCAGTTTGATTAGCAGTTAGATTAGTTGGTGGATTACCTGGTTCAAAAAGCTGGTTCTTAATTGGTTGATTAAGATATTTTCTGCTGATAGCCACAAATAAACATTTTATTCATGAGTATTCTTACAATGGAAGAACTATAAGAGAGTGTTGCCTTCTCCAAGTGTGCATGCTTTGTTGTAGTTAGGTAGGTTCGCAGTGAGGTGAGCTGGTAGGTTGGTTTAGGTGCGGGCCTGTTCCTGAATTTTAAAGGGTCCAAAGTAACAAGTTACTTTCCCACCCACCCCAATAATATTCTTTTTTATGCAATAATTAATATTTTATAATACTCTACTAAATAAATTCAATGAAAGTACATATCTGCTTAGGGCCCTGTGGTGACTCAAAATGTATTCTACAAATGACATAAATCTTTTCATGGTCACTATAGCTGGTTTCCTGAAGGATAGCCAATTTCATATAATATATATTAAGCTAGTGGTTGTAGTTCAGTTCTCTCAAAATTTATAATTAGTAAATATAAATCTTGTTCAAGATAGACAACTTTGCAAGTTATTTCACTGTTTTCTATTAAATTTATATTGTATTGGAATCAGCTAAACTGACTGGATAGCCTGCTAACTCTGTCTCTCAACTCCATGATTGTTGAGGACACACTCAGATTCATGACCTGAATTTTCATTCATCAGTCAAAACCACGACAAAATCAGTTTTGCAACTAATATTCTTTGTGCCTTTCCATACAACATTTTGAATACCTAGATATGTGAAGTTAATGTTCAGAAATATGGACAGGAGTGTTTCACATAATTAAGGTTCTGTTTGGGCACAATCAGCTGTAAAGGAAAGCAGAACCAGAAATGTCAGGAAATATCTAGTGGGGAACAGCTTCATCATTGGTGGATTAATCTCACATTTCCTGACAGAGGGAAATAGCCCACAGTAGCTAGTTATCTCAGAGTGTTTGTGTAAATACAAGTGGCTGTTTCTAATCTACCCGTTGCTGTCCTGCTGAATTTGTTTCCCTCACTTTCACTTTTCTTCTCAGCTCAATCTCTATCAAGTCTGAATATACTGTAGGTTATTTAAATTTCTGGGCTATGTAAAAAAGTCAATTTGACCAATCAACTCATAGACTATGAGGCAGGGGAGATGAATTGTTTACAACTGAAGGGATGTGACTGCACTTTGCTCTGCTTCATTTCATCTTTTCATCTGGCTTGACCATCCAGACAGGCCAGAAAACCAGAAAATCTACCGTTCCTCCTGTAGGGCACTCTGGGCCTGCTCAGAAGAACTGGTCAGAGCCCAAAGATGGAGAAGAGAAATATACTTTGTAATCACAAGCAGTGCACGATTATCAAGTTAATATGAGATCTCATGTGCATACACTGCAACTGTAAAAAGAACAATGTAAAAACTCACAAATGTAACTTTTATAATAATAATAATAATACATATTATTTCAAAAACCCAAGGTCACCTTACAGAGAGAAAAAACAAACAATAAAACAATAATTAAAATAAATTAAATCAGCAA
>JBBPCX010000141.1:8157125-8174514 GCA_037974365.1 Hydrocynus forskahlii
TCTTTCAGGCCCGTGTTCCCCCCGTTTTTCCCTGAGGGGTAGCACGCCTTGCACCCCAGTCTGGTCCCACGTTCCTGACCGTGGCAGAGCCCGGAGGCCCTGGCCATTCCCCGTTCTAGTTTGGTTATTTTGTTCGTTTGGGGAGCACAGGTCTGCAGTGGCCCGTTCCTGTTTTCCCCCCTCGAGCCGGGGCTGTGTATTATTTTCTGTTGTTGTGTAGCACTTGATTAAACCAAACCGTACATCTAACTCTGCTGTGTGCGTCCTCCCCTTCCCTCTCCTTGCCAACTCTGACAACAGCCTAACTTCCAGCTGATCTCATTAACATTGTGTAGTTCACTGTTAAGAATTCGATGTCACATTTTCCTTTGTTTCCAAAGAACAAAGGATAATTTTTCCGTCATTCCTTCTGTGCTCATGCGGAACACCTGTAAGCGCCATCTTCAAACTTTTTCATTCTCCGTTCACATTATCAGTGATAAAAAACACACACAGTCACACACACACACAGTCACACACACAAATTCACGTTTGTTAAATAACCTTCAGAACTCAGTTACCTAGAAATTTTTTAATATTACCTTCTTTAGTTAGAAATGAAAGATTGCAATATGTATTATTTGTTGATACTAGTGAGACTGATGAATTTATAAATGAGATAGTTTATAATCGTGTTTAAATGAACACAAATACAAGAGTTGAGCTTCACAGAGCTCCAAACGAAACATGCCTTACAAAGGACCAATCCTGGAGGACCTCCACTCCAGAAGGGACTCGAGCTTCACGAGAGGGGGGAGGTGCTCGGCTACTCAGACACTAGATGCATTTAGGCTCACTCGCAATGGTGGCCAGTAGAGTTGCTTCACACACAGTGGAGTAGCTTTGGGTGAGAACTGCTCACCGATTCACGCCTGCAAAGACAAGGGGAAGACACAGAAAGAAGGCAGACAGCCACTGACACTTGTGTGTGCCTAAGGGGCGCTTCAGCCTTGACACAAGTCCGTTTCTCCTTCTCTAGGAGTACAGGCGTTAGATAAGTTTTTCAAACAAACTACAAAGAAGACAAACCCCAGCAGCAGCTTGGTAGAGAGCTTGCTGGAAAAGATTGGTAACCGCATGCCTATACTCCGGATCAGCTGGGCTTTATACTGGGGAACAGACACTGACAACCAATCACATGACATGGCCAATAAACTTCTAACAAGGCGTACATAATCTAAACACAAGACAGGTGGATATGTCATCAGGTACCTATCAACCCTGCTAACGAGCTAAAGAGGCTCAGCGCACACACCTGTGTTGCCTAGGCACCAGGCGACCACACACACAACACCCATGACGTCACTAGGACGCGACAGAACTTGCAGTTACCTAATACTCTGGCAACGGAACCCGCTGGGGGCGTGACCGAGGCAGACTAGACGTGACACCTGGTACCATAACATGTGGAAAAATCAAATATATCAATTAAACCCATTTAGTTGTAGGTTAATGTATAAAATGACCACTATTCAAATCCTGAATACCATCACAGTTTCTAAATGGGATGAAAAAAATATGAAAAAAGAAATTCAGTGTCCAGACTGATGAACAGTGCCAAAAAACGATAAATCTCGGAAATATCAAGAAAAAATAATGACAAAGGTGGTCAAATACTCATTTGGTCCTATCAGGTTTTTATTCAGGTATTCTTTGTTCCTATACTCAGCAGCATATGTCAAATTTATATACTTTTAAAATGTTATTTCTGACATACAAACATTGGACACTGTTGTGGTGAAAGTCGTGGTGAAAGCTAATGTTTGGCCTGTGCAGTGATGGCTTATCAATGTACCATAAGCTTATTTATTGTGGTACAAGTTACAGCAACAGAAGGGTCTGGCACAATTCTGACATAAAAAGGTATTGACTATCTAGCTAACTGCTATTATCTGAGCTGTGCTTTACCCTTTCAAGCAAATTCATTCCTGGTATTACAATGACAGCAACCATGATTACTTTGTAGAGTTAAGTCTGCTAACAAGATGTCTATGTAGGCAGCTTTAGATTTTGGCCGTATTAAAAATTTATCTGTGATTTGTATGCAATGAACTGAGCAAACCAAATCCTTGGTTTCAGACAGACAACAGCACCTATAAATGCCAAGTGGGTCAACCCTGGAGGGGGCAGCCCTGACAACAACCGCAGACTCTCCCTGACCTTCAGGTACTTCTTTCTCCTTTTTAATGAGTAGTACATGCCCATGCATAGGGAGACACAAAGACTCATCTTGCGCACCAAGAAGTTAGACAAGATGATGACAGGGTATATCAACAATGGGTATGTCTATATGCATTAATGTTTGTTAACACATTAATACCTGATATTTAAGATTAAAGAAAGCTTTCATCACAATTTTCATCCATTTTAATATACTGGTAGGTGTTTACTTTACTATTGATTATTTTACCCCTGTGATTGTTAATATAAGATATATTTATTTGTTCTTGCTTATTGTCTCAAATATGATCTGAAACTAAGCACGGAAATACGTTCAATCAGTAAATGGCATTAAAGGTTTGGTGAGTGATGCCTTTGCCAACAGGGAACTAAACAAATGTTCTCATGTCATCAGTCCATCATCATTCCATCATATGGAATGATTTTCATAGCCAAGGACAAGGCATTCAATGTCTGATACCAGAAAAAAATGTCAGTTGACAGCAAATTAGCAGACTAATTGTTTGTGCCATTGTGTAACACATCAACAGCTGCAACATTGTGGTCAATGAAACTGAGAAGCTTAGCTGGCACATGGACCTGAAAAGGGAAATATAAAAAGAAGAATTGTGACTAGAAACACTCAAGAAGGGATTAAACCATTACCAGACCATCAGTCAGTCAGTAAAACACAGAAGATTCCACATAATGGACATCAAACACATTCTTTGTGAGGTGCTTGGCTAAATTGCTCCAGTGAACATTTGGATTTACTACGGAGGAAGCAGATTTAATAATAAGAATAAGAATAAGAAGACTACCCCCCTGTAGAGGGTTATGCTCATTCTTACTCAGTTGATGGGAGATAATAATGATCACAGGTGTTTAAGTGTCATATACATATTATAAACTTATTATACTGCAGCCAGAAAATACAAATACGTAATATGCCAAGGCCTGGACTAATACGAAGCCTGATTCATTTGTGTAATGTAAATGACGCTGGTATAAGCTGCTTCTTGGTCAAGCAAATCTCTTTGATTCTTCCTCACTCAGATATATCCAGCAGGCCCCATCACAAAGCTGCGGGATAATGCCACTCAGAGTGGATTACAGGGAAGCCAAATAAATGCGATTAGCTGCTTAATTAGCCTTGTCCTAAAGATTAACAAACAGCACAAAGACCGAACTACAATGCTCAGTGAAAGAGATTATCCAAATCGGACAGGTTCTGCTGTAGGAAAGCCGATTAAAAGAGGAGTGTCTTACACAATACAAGTGTTTTCCTATGATCCTATATACGTGCATGTGTGTGTGCGTGTGTGTGTGTGTGTGTGTATGAGTGTGTGTATGTGTGTGTGTGTTAGACGAGGAGTGTGTAATTAGCAGGGACAGCCCTATCAGACCTATAAAAGAACTCTTAGGACATCACGCAGGACAGACATTTCAGACAATAATACCTATTCACTCACTGTCTGAAGAACATTCAGAAGTCTCTTCAACACCAAGCAATGCTGTAGCTTTCTGTAGGGGGCAGAAATACATTTGTCAAGCCTTTTAGAACAGTTACTGCTGTTTAGAGTTTGGGTCATCACTGAGACAAAATGAAGAATCGCCAGCAAGAGTTTACTGAGGATTTCTACATCCCAATTCAGCTGGACACCAATAACATCACGGCCTTCAGTCCTTTCCTGGTACCACAGGACCACCTGGGAGGGACAGGAATTTTTATGGCCATGACGGTCTTCATGTTTTTTCTTTTTGTTGGTGGTACTTCCATCAACGTCCTCACCATCGTCTGCACCATTCAGTACAAGAAGCTGCGATCACATCTCAACTATATTCTCGTAAACCTGGCTATATCCAATCTTCTGGTGTCCACTGTTGGCTCCTTCACCGCCTTTGTCTCCTTCTTCAATCGGTACTTCATATTTGGAGCCACAGCGTGCAAAATCGAGGGATTTGTTGCAACTCTAGGAGGTACTAAAATTCAGTTTCTAAAAAAGAGTGTAATCACTCAGGTTGTTACATTTTTTGAATAGCTCAGGTAACATTCTGTACAAATAACATTTTCTCCTATGAACATACAGTGAGGTGGTTTAACTGAAATGACAGAGATCCAAATAGTACGTCGTGTTTTAACACAAACAGATCTTTTGTTCGCTTTCAGCAGCCTGTGTGTGTGTGTGTGTGTATGTGCATGTGCATGTTTTTTTGTGTGTTTTTGAATTTCTTTTTTTCTCCACTGTAGGTATGGTCAGCCTGTGGTCTCTGTCTGTGGTGGCCTTTGAGAGATGGCTGGTCATTTGTAAACCTGTGGGTAATTTCTCCTTTAAGGGAACTCATGCCATCATCGGCTGCGCAGTCACCTGGTTTTTCGCTCTCCTCGCCTCAGTCCCACCACTGTTTGGCTGGAGCAGGTCAGAGAAAAAAAAGACAAAAACCTACAAAGCCTACACTTTAATCCATTAAATATAAAGTGTCTGGATGTGGGTCAACACTTCAGTTCCTCACTTTCATAACCACAGAACCTTCATAGCATCAAAATAATTTGCTGAATAATTTACTAAATAAGTAACTAGATAATATATACAATTTACTGAATAATTCATAGTAATTATTCAATTATCAGGGATGGATTTGGTGTTTCTGCTTCCCCAAATAAAATGAATTTCTGAAGACAAATACAAAATGCAATCTTTACCTTGTAGTGCCTCTTACAGCTGTAAAATTTAAACCATCCTGATATCTGATTATATTCTCCTTGTTGTTCAGTCTAAATTTCTGGCCAAAATGTTGGGTTGTAAGATAGAATTGTAATGTTAATTTCAGTTATCACCTTATCTAAACCACAGTAACTGTGACATCTTGGGGCAACTTCAGCAACAGGTACAGCTTCTTTTCTGAGAACCTAGTAACTGTATCCAGCCCTCTTTCTCATCAGACTTTTCTTCAGTTTTATTCCTCTTTTTGACTCTGCCAGAACATGCTCATTTCAGCATAGTTTTTCAAACGCGCTGATTTTTGTGCTGCGGTCTTGAGGTACCTCTATGATGTTAAAACAGAAAAGAAAAGTTTATTTAGTTTATTATGTTATTCAGATAATTAATGGTGGGCAGCAGTGGGTCCCCCTCATAACCCAGGACCCAGTCATTTGCATGGCTTGTGTGGAGATAAAAACTGCCATTATAAATAATTTACTGACTTATTTATAGTAGTTGCTGAATAATTCATAATAAAATAATTGAAAGTGGTTACGGAATCATTTGCAATGGTTTGTGAAAAATTTATAGTAGTTGGGGGAAAACTCATTGTAGTTGGTGAATAATTTATAGTAGTTTCTAGATCAAACACTAACATCTGAAACTTGTAAAAGACATATTATGCTTTACTAGACACTTGAAACTTTACTATACATTTTGAACATATATTTTCCATTGCGTGTGACATTTCTAGAGTAGCTTTTTCAATAAAGGGTTCTGACAAAGAGGTGCTGTTATTCATGTCTGACTCTCTAGTTAAGTCACCACATTCATTCACAATTAGTGAACAGGACTTCCAAAAGACTTCATGAACTTTTATTTACATTCGCTTGAACATTAATGGAAGGTTGCAGAATGCTAAATGCAACGCTTATTGGTGCCTGATGTTATTGATTTCATCGTGGAAAAACAGTGAAAAGCAAAAAACAAGTGCTGCTTCTGAATGTAGTATAAGTAGTTTTAAGATCCTGACCTGTCTGACCTGTTGGGTTTCTGCAGGTACATCCCTGAGGGCCTGCAGTGTTCCTGTGGCCCAGACTGGTACACATCCGACAATAAATACAACAACGAGTCATATGTCATGTTCCTCTTCTGCTTCTGTTTTGGCTGCCCCTTTACTGTCATCATTTTCTGCTATGCCCAGCTGCTCTTCACACTCAAATCGGTGAGAAAATATGAAACAACTGCTTTTTCACGCAGTTACTTAATCATCTGTGTCATGGGTCATCCATTCTGGTCCTGAAGGGGTAGAGCCCACCACAGTTTAGTAATTTTCCATGTTCATACTCACCTTTTAGTTAATTACCAGGCTAATAGGCCCATTTTATCAGAAAAAGCATGAGATTTTGCAGGGCTAAAACTCTACAGAACCTGAAATGATACCTTGTCTGCATTGATGTACTGTTGCTATTCGTATGTCGTCCATAAGATGGCTCTCTAAGGGTGTGTAATGGATGACGCTTGCGTCCATAAAGTCATTGTTGCAGTTGTTCTGTGTGTCCACTAGGCAGCCAAAGCGCAGGCTGACTCGGCCTCCACACAGAAGGCTGAGAGAGAGGTGACGAAGATGGTGGTGGTGATGGTGTTGGGTTTTCTGGTGTGCTGGCTGCCATACGCCTCCTTCGCTCTCTGGGTGGTGTTCAACCGCGGCCAAGCATTCGACCTGCGAATGGGCTCCATACCGTCCTGCTTCTCAAAAGCTTCCACAGTCTACAATCCCATCATCTATGTTTTCATGAACAAACAGGTGCGGCCTCTGAACACATTTAAAAATGCAGCACATTAAATTGAGAACAGCCAATTTCCTAAAAAAGAAGAGCTTTTGAGGGTCTATCAGATTTCACTGATAGGTGGGGATGGTGGGAGGGGGAGGTGAAACATGATATAATTCGTAGATGCTATTGTCCCCCACCCACAGGTGTTTGATGATGTAATTAAAACTCAGAGGATATTTTAGACAAAAGTCATTACCCTTTAAAAAAAGATTAATGGAATAAAAGATTACAAAGTAAATTTAAAGTAAATGATCGTGATTAATATGATCACGATTAATATGATGGCACCAGTCTGGTACTAGCCATCACTCAAGAATTTCTAATGAGGCGAATTGCCACTTAGTAATGTGTTCTTGGTGCTTCAGATGCTAGAAACCCTCCAACGTAAATCGGTTTAGTTTTGTGCAAAATCCTTTGTAATGAAAAAGGTGCACTTGTTTTTCTCAACACAGAATAGCATGTAATATTTCAATACTGATGTCATAACTTGAGCTTTTTTAACTTGTTATAGGACTTTCTAACAGTGCCTTGTTTTCATTCATGACATCCTTGAGTGTGAACAGCTACACAGAGAGAATCAATCAGCACTCAGTGCCAATAATACGACCATTTTACTGATGAAAGCTTGTTTACTTTTGAAAAATGGGGAAGATACTGTTAAGTTTTTATGTAGTGCAGTACTAACAATAATTTTCTGTAACTCAGTCTTCTACTTTCCAAAATTAAAATAATGTCCATACAAATACCTAGAAAGATTTTTAATTTTTAGCTTTTAGTGCCTTAGCTTGATTTACTGCTCAGGGGTGCCCTCTGGCATTCTGCAGTCAAGTTTCTGGCACAAAGGGAGGATTGTGGAAAGTGGCCAGATTCCACATTTCATTACTGAGCCAATTTTATTACAAAATGTGGGAAAAAAAGAAAAAACATGTATAGTTCTATATCAAATCTAGCCTGAAATAGCACACACTGTGTGGTCATACTGTTGAATAGAAGAGTAGTGTGAGCATGAAAGTCTCTGTTTAGAATAGAAGTGCCATGCTACAATTACAAATAAATAACTTTTTCATATAATATTTTAAGAACTTCTTATAGAAGAAATGGAAGAAACAGAACAATCGCTTCATTTACGTTACAAAAATTTAATCCATGTTTTACATCTTTGTTGTGTTTGAACTGTAGTTCCGTTCCTGCATGATGAAGCTGATTTTCTGTGGCAAGAATCCTTTTGGCGATGATGAAGACGCCTCCACTTCATCTCAGGTGACCCAGGTGTCATCTGTGGGACCGGAGAAGTGAACCCATTAAAACTGAAATCAGACCTGTAGCTTGTATGCTTTTATTGCATTTTTACAGCTTTGAGTTGTTCAGGAGATGTCTGCAGAAAGAATTTGTTTCTGTGGCTGGCAATAAAGAATACCACAAAAAGTCATTTGAATACACACACACACACACACACACACACACATTCATGCATCAAGCATCATATCATGCTCTTCATGCCCAAAGAAATTTCCAAAGCTTCTTCTCTGACCTCCTCAATAATAAAAGTAATTCTATAGTTAATTATCCTGTGAAATAAAAAAATATGTCTTCAGTCTGACTGGGTGAAAAATATTTTTTGCAATGTAAATAATGAATACAAGTAGGATTTTATTTTTACCTTTAATGTCATTGTTTCAATAATATAGTACAGGTGCATGGTTTTATGAAAAAGAAAAAAAAATCTATAATAAAGGCAAAGTATGAAAGAAAGTGTGGTGTGATTGTGTGTCAGCAACAGTTTGTGGGTGTATTTGTTAGATCGAATTCAGGTTTTGTTAGATCTAATTCAGAACATTTTAGGGCCATTTTGGAAAACCCAGGGCACCTAATAAAGGGACAGGGGTCCGTTTGATGCTTCCAAGAGGATATATGTGTATTGGCTGGATCCTTTTCGGGATTCTTCATATTCACTGTAGATGATGTTCTTCTTAGCTGGTTTGCTCTGGTCATCTGGACACTGGCTGCATTTCCCAAGATGCACCTCAGATTGTTAGAGGACTGAAGTCAAAGGGAAGAAACCATGCATCTGTGATGTTTCCTTTTTACTTTACTGACTGAGGCACTGAGGCTTGGGCTCTCTGTCCATCAGAAGATTTAAACTTCATTGTTCACCGTGGGGATGGAGACTTGAATCCAACTCTAACAGTTAAAATCAAAATCATCAATATACATTTTAGACAGAAGCAAAATAGTTCTCCCAAACAGTGAGGGGTAGCAGGAACTACACAAGTCAGATTGCATTTGCATTTTACTTTTAATCCTGAAACTCACCTTAATTTCTTATTTCAAGTGTTTTTTCTCCGTAACTAGGGAAAAACATTCCAGATTAAAGGCTGCCGAAAGCTGCCAAGAAAAGACAAGAATTAGCTTAATATCTTTATGATGGTCCAATGAATCATTTTTCCACAACTATATCAAAAGATAGAGAATAAACAGTGGTAAGACTGACATGTATGAAGAAGGAAGTACTATAATTAATTATTATACAAAAATGATGGTAAAAAACAAGGCATGGGTCAAAATAACTTTCAGCCTTGTTGAGTTAACATCATTTTCGCTGCAACTCTTTCGTATTTATAAGTGTATAGTTCCTAAAGAAAAAAGGAAAAGCTGAAAAGGGAAATACCAGATGAGGAATAGAATTTCATTGAAGACCAGACTGTGTCATGAGCCTGGGCTTCCGCTGGCATTCAGATGTAAATCCGAGTTCTGCTAGTAGTGAACTTTTACCAATCACGAATAGTTCAGAACTAGCGGAATTCCAGACATACACCTGATAAAGTGCTTCGCCATGGGTGAAGAAAAGCGCTTGCAGAATTATGCTGGATCCTTCAGTCTCCATAATCCATTTTTCTAATGCATGCTGTTTTAAAGAATACATTTAATCTAGGAAAATAATGGCAATCAACAAATAAAAACTGCAGAAAGACTTTAATTGAGTGCTATCAGGTTTGCTGTATTTGATATTAAAAATGAATCAGAAATGCAGCAGTTACCTTTAGCTAATTTTGAGAATCCACAGCATTAACATCAGTCAGGGAACAGAACTGAAGGACCTACATGTAAGCTAAAATACGAAAAATAAAAAAATAATGAAATGAAAGAATTTACAGACTGCGCTCACTCTTCTTGCTGGATCCATCTTCATCAACGCATGCTCCTGGGAGTCACAGTGTTAACTTCCTCCTGTTACACTTGTTCACAATAGACAAAAGAGTGGAGGTTGGAGGGGCATGGGAGGGGTGGGGGGCAGTGGGGGGAGATTCACAGCAGGATGTGGTAAAAGATTAGAGTTTGACCCCGTGGAGGTTTTCTGTTAAACCCTGCTTTCCCTAACCTGAACTATCAATCCGGAGGAATTAGGGAGGTTTGGACTGCACGCTTGTCAATAGTAATTAGACTCTTGTATTCAGGGTAACCAGGCACCCCGAATGTCCAAATAAGCTGCTTTGGATCCAGTGGAAATGTCAAACCTTAACCTATGTCTGCCTCATACCAATCAGGAATGCAACAAAGCTAAACTATGTCACTGACAGTTTTGCTGACGTTTGCTGGGATACATTATTAAAAAGCACATTTTAATTTCGGAATCATAAAACAAAGAGAAAATAATTGTATTATCTTAGCTTGGTTGCTTTACTGCTGATTGTTTATTCTTTCGAACAAGAGAGCACTCACAAGAGATATCAAATGTGAAACCCTGAAAAATTATAAACTAGGTGTCTAAGGATGAAGCAGCCAAAAAAAAAATGTTTAAATATTGATGGTACTGGTTAATAGTGTCCACAGCAGGTTGACCTAAATTCAGTTCAGTGAATAGGACTGTTCAGTTCTAGAACGCTCACTTGAATACCGGCACAAGTGTTCATACCATTCTGTAATATATTGTCGATAATAATTATAGGTCTTCTAAGACCCTGCACATATATTCAGCTCTTTTAGCTCCTTTCATATTAGCTCTTTCATATATATTAGCTCTTCTCATATTCTTTATTATATTTTTTAGTCAGCGTCTTATTTTCTTTAGGATATTGGCAACAATGTTAGCTTAGCAGGGATAGCTAAACTGTACTTGATTTTCCTGTCAGCTTCAGCTGAATAGGATACAAACTGTACATTTTACTTTACCACTTTGTCTATAGCAAAGTGTGTTGTAGAAAGACACATTTTCAGACAGTGTGTGTGCTGTGTGAGTTAAGTCTAAAAGCTTTGGTGTTGATTTGTGATTCTCAAATGTCTGGAATCAGAAAAACTCTTTTGGGGATTGGCAACCAGGCCTAGCGAAGGGGCTTCTTAAATTAGCTACTAACATCTAGTTTAAAGTTAAGTGTCAAGGTGAAGGCTGAAGTGTCAACTACAAGAATGACTGAAAGCAATAATTAAGACATTACTTTCAACCCTTACAATGCAATTTATTTCACACTGTGATGCAATAGACCTAAGGTGTAGATCTTAGGTATTACATCTTACCAACTCTATAAGTATAAAAATGACTTTAAAGCATTGTGCCATAGAGGCCAGTATCACAGACCCAAAAACTAGACTGTGGGTTTTGTCATTGTAAGGGTCTTTCCCTGTGAAGCTGCTTTACTTTTGCAGGTGGTTAGGGAGTTGCCCCTGCGATTGGAAGATTGTAGGTTTGAATCCCAGAGCTGCCAGTGTCACCACTGAGGTCCCCACACACTGCTCGCTGGTTGCCCACTGTTTCCCTCGGGTGATTGGGTAAGATGCAGAGAAGAATTTTGCACTATGTGCTGTGCTGTGGTGTGTTCACATGTGACAAAGATGGCCACGTTACTTTCAATTGGACAATAGCTACCAGAATTACCGAGGCCATTTAATACCTACCAGTGGTATTGTTTAATGTTGGCAAAGGCTTGTAACAGGGGGTTGGTCAATGTTAACAGTTAACAGCTTTTCATTCAGCACAATTCTAGGCTTTCAAATACAGGTCAAAGAACCACTACACAGTAAGCAGTATCTTGACAAACATGACAACAACTGACACTGTTATTTTCTAAGCAGACAAGAAAGCACAGACACTGTAAATTGACCATTTTGGCTATGTTAAAGATCCATTGGGCCCCTTCACTTATTATTATTTTTGTCATCATGGAACACACCATTAATTGCTATTACAAAACACTTTTGCTTGTTGATAAAATTTGTTCAGACAGATCAGAGCAAAGGGGAGGAAGTTCTTAAGTTCTAGTTGTCATAATCCTTGCCTTGTAGTCTTTTTAGCTGATTTACACCAGCACTGCCTTTCACCTAAAAAGCTGATACAAGGATACCTTCTCTAACCTGAACCATCAGATATGGTGGATTAGGAAGGTTGGTCTACATCCTTGTCGATAGCAATTAGGATCTCTGTGTAGGTACCTGAGTTGTCCCAATAAGCCAATTTGAGCTCATTTAAAACTTAAACTACATGTCTGTCTCATATACACTCATCAAAAAACACATTAATTAAAGTATGTCACAGTTAAGTTTTAAGAAAATGGGAATTGAAAATCGAATAGAACACTGAATGATAAAATGAAATATATGAAATATGCTGTACTACATTATGGATACTGTATAAGCCCACTCTGATTTAAATATAGTCTCAATAGGAATGCTCCTCTGATTAAAATTCATATCACTAAACTGTAGAGCATCCATCAGTGGCTGTATGGTCAATGGCTATGTAGAACACGTGGCCTCCTTGTAGAACACTGGTCAACATTTAATCAGTGTAAAAAGCCTGAAAGCCAGAAGTTTAACAAGCCTGCCTAAAGCACCATGGCACAGTGTTTACACTTCAACTTTAATGTAGCAGTGCAGCTTCTGGAAATGAGTAGCTTAGGTCTTCGTAAGCCAGTAGAAGCTTAATTGCAAGTGGACCTCAGGTGGGCACAGGTACCAGTCTTGTGGAATACCCTAACTTAGTCAAGACTTTGTCTAGCTGGGTATAAAAGCACATAGACAAGGACCAGAGATGCATTTGTGTCAGTCGGTGGTCGAAGTAGTTAGAACAAGCAATTATATCTTAGAACAAACAGAGGGGTGATAAGCATTCAGAGCACAGACTGAGTATACCTGAAAAAACCCACATGATGGCAGAACAATGGGGAGATGCCATTTTTTCAGCCAGGCGATGGGGAGATGACACAACGCGAGACACAGCTTTTGTATACACCAACAACAATAACACTAAAGGTGAGAATGCTGTCTTATACACTGTAGTGCACAGCTGCACTACATAACTTTATCTTTCTCCATGCTAACTAGCAACCTAGCATGCTAATTATCTTCTAGTTTGGGCAGGGAATAATTCCATATAGGGTTGAAGGTGGGAACTGCAAATCAGAAATATAAGCATGCGAATGAAACATAACAACTTAAATTGTTCAAAAAATGTCTTTCGTCAAATATGTTAACTTATTTGCTATTGTTTTGGTGTGGATACCCTATAGGATTGCTGTACAACAACTTCAGATAAACTTGTTTTATTCACTGTTCACAGACCCCTTCGAGGGACCCAACTACCACATTGCCCCAAGATGGGTGTACAATCTTTCTACATGTTGGATGTTATTTGTGGTCGTCGCCTCAACCTTCACCAATGGCCTAGTGCTAGTGGCCACAGCCAAATTCAAGAAGCTCCGTCACCCTCTCAACTGGATCTTGGTCAACCTTGCAGTGGCTGATCTTCTAGAGACACTATTGGCCAGCACTATCAGTGTCTGCAACCAGTTCTTTGGCTA
Source organism: Hydrocynus forskahlii (assembly GCA_037974365.1). Taxonomy (NCBI): domain Eukaryota; kingdom Metazoa; phylum Chordata; class Actinopteri; order Characiformes; family Alestidae; genus Hydrocynus; species Hydrocynus forskahlii. Next base: position 8,170,653 of record JBBPCX010000141.1, read on the forward strand.
TTTTATCCTCGGACACCCAATGTGTATTTTTGAGGGTTATACAGTTGCTACTTGTGGTAAGTGCTCAAAGATATAAACACAGAGCAAAATAATAAAGCAAAGAAACTCAAAGACAGACTATGTGCAATAAAACTGTTTCATATTTGTTTGATGCTCCCTTTTAAAATTTTCAGGTATTGCTGGCCTGTGGTCTCTGACTGTGATCTCATTTGAGAGATGGGTGGTGGTGTGCAAACCTTTCGGAAATATTAAGTTTGATGGTAAATGGGCAACTGCTGGCATTGTCTTAACCTGGGTCTGGGCTGCAATTTGGTGTGCACCTCCCATTTTTGGATGGAGCAGGTAAGGTCATCATTCAAACTCTGTGTGGTGACTTAAGTGTTGATCATAATTTAACCAACAAACTTTCCCATCTAAATCTAATGTGGATGCAAATGATGATCTTTTGTTTCTATGCTTGACAGGTATTGGCCTCATGGTCTGAAGACCTCCTGTGGACCCGATGTGTTCAGTGGAAGTGAAGACCCTGGAGTCCAGTCTTACATGATTGTGCTGATGATCACCTGTTGCATCATCCCCTTGGGCATTATCGTTCTCTGCTACATTGCTGTGTGGTCAGCCATCCGTGATGTAAGGTTTCCCATTGTTTCAGCAAAATGTGATATTCTTTTTTGCACATAAAAGGGCACTGAATTGATTAACTGAGTTTTCCTCCAACAGGTTGCCCAGCAGCAGAAAGACTCAGAATCCACACAGAAGGCCGAGAAGGAAGTGTCCAGGATGGTGGTGGTCATGATCGGCGCCTACTGCTTCTGCTGGGGTCCTTACACCTTCTTCGCCTGCTTTGCAGCTGCTAACCCTGGCTATGCCTTCCACCCACTAGCAGCAGCCATGCCTGCCTACTTTGCCAAGAGCGCCACCATCTACAACCCCATTATCTATGTCTTCATGAATCGACAGGTAGGTTGTTGTCAAAATAGGTAATGACGTATGTAGCTCTTACTTAGATGATGCATATGTAATGCTCAAGTCTTATCTGTATACAAAAAAATCGCATGAATCATCAAGCAATCATCTTCGCATTTCATCTCTTTACAGTTCCGCTCATGCATTATGCAGCTCTTTGGAAAGAAGGTTGATGATGGATCTGAGGTGTCTACATCCAAGACAGAGGTCTCCTCTGTGTCACCTGCATAAAACATCAAGTATACCTTGTATACTAAATTCAACTCACACACAAGGAAAAGTAAACCAGAAAGATTTTATATTTGTGTACAAGGATCTTCAGTTATTTTTATGTGGGTTCAGTAATTAGTGCTAAAATGTCAACTGATTGTTTTCCTGGAACGATGGAGGAATAACTTCTTGCAGGACCCCTCACACATTTTCCTTCTGTGATGGTTCTCTGCATTCATACAGATGCATTGAAGACAGAGGGGAAAGCAGGCAGTACCTTACCACACATTGCCTGCAGTCTGAAGTACAGCTACTCATTGTTCACATATGTAAAAATGGCTTCAGCTTGAAATGTACTTATGTAATAAGTCCACTGACACATTTAATTAATTTTATAGCCTCCTTGCATGTAAACCAAAGGATCAAAAAATGCCTATGTACAGTATATGTGGTTCAGTTTTATTTGTTTTGAAAATAAAAGCTTGCAGCAAACTGAAAACATTGTGCTCTTCCTTGGATGTATTTTAATCAAGCATAAAACCTTTGACACACATTGTGTTATTTGTATCTTGTCAAAGGAATAGGAGGTCATTTTTAGTCTAGTTATCCTTTCCCCTCAACCTGCAAGGTGTGTGGTTTATGTTGATGGCAAAAGCATCATGGCAGCCATGTGATAAGAATATCTTGTTTCAGAGAATGCAAGTAGTTTGCTCCAAAAGCATATAATTAATTAATCATTAACCAAATTCCTGTGCAAAATGCATCATGATTTAAACTGTACCACGGAAATAAGCCAGGATCGAGGCCATTCACTTTCTCTTGGTCAAGTACAGCTACACATCTGAAGTTGCTAAAGATCTCATAACATTACAACTAACAGGTCATCACCCTAAAAAACACAGATCAGCCTTATAATCAGTTTAGTGGTGACTACTCACTAACGTTAAAGCTCTGTGGCACAATGAATGCTTTACCTAAGATGGCGCCAGCTTTCATGGACCAACGGTACCTTAGGATACTTTCCTAAGCCAATAGAATCCTAATACCGGCTTGTTTATCATAATGAATGTCCCTGATAACTTTACGTGGGTTTCTCTGCCACCTTGACCTCATTCTAGGGTTCTTCTAATCCAGTCTAGGCATCCTGTTGCTGGGTATAAAAGCACATTGACAAGAACCAGAAATCTGCTGGTGTTTGTTCGACATCAGACAGCGAAGAGCAGAAGAACAATTCAAAGGAATAGAAGCGAGCGAGTGTAGAATACATTGAGGGGCTAGTATCAAAGCAACCAAAGCACCGACCAGAATTCCAGAAACACCCCACAGGATGGCAGACCAATGGGGAGATGCCATGTTTGCAGCCAGGCGACGGGGAGATGAGACAACGCGGGAAGCAATGTTCACATATACCAACAGCAATAACACTAAAGGTAAGAGAACAATCCGACACTGTAGTGTACAGCTCCAGTAGGGAGGATTCGGCTGGATGGGTACAGCACTGTTAGTATGAAAATTCTGTACTGCACCAAATTGCATCAAAAGCAATGAATCAGTAATTCTCTAGTTTTGTTGTGTGCACAGCTTACTTTGTGCCAGTTTTTTTGAGCCAGTATTTAAAAACGGTATAGGTACTTGTTGAGCCATTCCAATACCTAAAAGCTTAAATTCATTATTGTCTTGTAATACAGATCCCTTTGAAGGACCCAACTACCAAATTGCCCCAAGATGGGTGTACAATCTTTCTACATGTTGGATGTTATTTGTGGTCGTCGCCTCAACCTTCACCAATGGCCTGGTACTGGTGGCCACAGCCAAATTCAAGAAACTCCGTCACCCTCTCAACTGGATCTTGGTCAACCTTGCAGTGGCTGATCTTCTAGAGACACTATTGGCCAGTTCTATCAGTGTCTGCAACCAGTTCTTTGGCTATTTCATCCTCGGACACCCAATGTGCAAGTTTGAGGGTTTTACAGTCGCTACTTGTGGTAAGCAGCCTCTTGGTCAAAAGAATAAATGCTGTGCTAAACACAAAGCAACCAAACAGCAAGGCAATTCTTTTTAATTGTTTCATGTTCCCTACTGAATTCTTTAGGTATTGCTGGTCTATGGTCTCTGACTGTCATCTCTTGGGAGAGATGGGTGGTAGTGTGCAAACCTTTTGGTAATGTGAAGTTTGATGCTAAAATGGCCATCGGTGGGGTTGTCTTCACTTGGGTCTGGTCTGCGGTCTGGTGTGCACCTCCCCTGTTTGGATGGAGCAGGTTGGATACTCTCTCCTGCTACTACAGTATAGGTTTAAGGGTATTAAAATAAACACTGGAAGATTCAAGATTCACATTTTTTTCCTGACAGGTACTGGCCTCATGGTCTGAAGACCTCCTGCGGACCCGATGTGTTCAGTGGAAGTGAAGACCCTGGAGTCCAGTCTTACATGATTGTGCTGATGATCACCTGCTGCTTCATCCCCTTGGGCATTATCGTTCTCTGCTACATTGCTGTCTGGTGGGCCATCCGTACTGTAAGTTCTCCCTTGGTTCAGTGAATAATGTTACTTCAGAGTCTTTGTAGTCATACGTAAATGCTCAACACAGTGAATACGTTTTCCTCCCACAGGTTGCCCAGCAGCAGAAAGACTCAGAATCCACACAGAAGGCCGAGAAGGAAGTGTCCAGGATGGTGGTGGTCA
>JBBPCX010000141.1:8189167-8214998 GCA_037974365.1 Hydrocynus forskahlii
GGCCTTCTTGCCCAACACCAGTGCTTGACTTCATAAATGCTCTACAGGAAGAATGGGCACAAAGTCCCACAGAAACAGAAGCTGTTACAGCTGCAAAAAGGGGGGACAACACTATGTATTTGAATACAATGTCATTAAAGTATCTGTTGGTGTAATGGTCAGGTGTCCCAATACTAATTAGACAATTAGATTTATATTTATATTCAACAATATAACAGACCTTTGCTAATTAGATAAGTGTTTGATTTTTGACTTAAGTGTTTGATTTTGACTTAATGGCATATGATGCCAAGTCAGTCTGTATAACAGTGTTACTACACTCGTATTTAACATATGTTCAGGGTTGTTTCTCAGCTGCCATCTATATTGCCTGTTAGAAAAGAAATTGTAAGGCACAGGTTTGCACTCCACATAATGCAGACAGGCAGGGTATTAGATTTCATTGAGCATGACTCAGCTGTTTTACCACAATGAAGATGACATATTTCCCTATCCTTCCTCTTGTGTCTCCAGCAGGTTTTTGCAGATTTTGTTGCTGAGCGTAAAGGCATCTGGAACAATGACATCACGTGTGTTGTTGCGGCAGCAGCTGATGCGGGAGCAGGCTCAGGAGCAGGAGCGACGCGAGGCGCAGCAGCAGGCAGCCCAGCTGCGCCCCACTGATTCCACCCCCGCCATCTCTGTCAGTATGCCTCCAACAGCTGCCCGACCCCCACCTGCACAAGTTCCCGTGGAGGTGCTGAAGGTCAGTTCACGTCTGGACAGAGAATTTAAACTTGAACCACGTATTTATTGCACCTGTCCTCTTAACCAGATGAATCATGTTATTGATCTGGCAAACCACAAAGTTCTTGATCCCAGGCCAAAGAAACTCATTTTTATGACTAAATACTTTATATAGTAGTTACTGAATTTTTTACACAACGATCAGCTGCAGCATAACACCAAAACAGGTGAATAACATAGATTATCTCGTTACATTAGAACCTGTCAAGGGCTGAGGTATATTCAGTTGTGTACCGGGGAATAGTTTGCTTCAGCAAACAGTATAGGAAGGTGGTGAATGAGGCAGTGTGATGCTCTAGGCAGTGTTTGATCTTCTCATTCATGTGTATGTTACTTTGATAAGTGCCACCCACCTAAAGATTGTTGTAGACCAAATACACTCTTCAGGGTAAAGATATTCTATAAGAGCAATGGCCTTTTTTGTTGCCACACTACAAAAATGATTCAAGAATGGTTTGAGGAACATGACCGAGTTCAAGGTGTTGAATTGGCCTCCAAATTCCACAGATTTTAATCTGATCTACTGAGGGATGTCCTGGACAGACTAGTCCGGTCCATGGATCTCCACCTTGCAACTTACAGGACTTAAATGATCTGCTGCAGAAAATCTTAATGCCAAATAGCACAAGAGACTTTCAGCCTTTTGGAGTCTATGCCTCAAAGAATCACACCATTTTTGGCCTGTTTTGGCAAACCTACACTATACTAGGCCAATGGTTTTAATGTTATGGCAGTTCCACGTGTATAGTAGTTACCGAATAATAGGCCTTAAGTGTAAATATGCATTATAGCAAATAAATATGAAGATTGCAGTTCACTGTCATTGATTTAAGAATGTTGAAATATAATATAAATTATTGTCACATGGGTAGTGAGGTGTAGCGAGGACATTTACAGGAGCTGTGAAACAAGGTTACTAGAGACAACAAAAAAAACAGACAGCAGAACATATATAAAGAACTGCCCCATGCAACAAATTCAAACATGGTTCGGCATCAACCAGGCTAGATGAGAGCCCTTACAGAGAACACAGACAAAAATTAACTGGGATACATACATACAGTGGCCTTGCTGGTGAGGCTGTCCCAGGACCAGGGGCCAGCTGAATGCCCTTCTGACAAGTGGGCCTCCACAAACCAGCCACCCAGGAGACCTTGAGCTCGCTGATGGGCAAGGCAGTCAATCTCTCAGGAGGTGCCTGTCTGAGAAAGCCCAGCCACTACATGTGGCACCAAGCAAGGTCCCATCGCGGAACTCACTTTAGGGGACAACCATGTACATCTAATGAGGCTCACAGCCCAGGACTACTAGAGGCACCTGTACCCTTGAGCAAGGTACCATCTCCACACACTGCTCCCCAGGCGCTATGTTCCTGGCTGCTCGCTGCTTCACTTGGGTGAATGGTTTAAATGCAGAGGAACCATTACTTAACTTTACTTTAGCCACCCCATCACACAAAGGCACTGGTTACCCACCAAACAAGGAGGCCCCGCAGCCACACAAGGTGCCCATTAAAACCTTTACCCAGGACTCATTCTAAATACAGGCCTTGTGCCTCCGGTCCAAGGCTGCCGACAAGGAGGCCCCCAGAAGCAGTAAGGACAGGCTGCAGGGTCCTGAGCAGCGAGGCCGGCCTGAACCAGACACACTAGATCCAGGGAGGAGCAGACATCAACAGCCAAACGGACCTTCGACACACAGGGCCATGAGCTAGGTGTGACTGAAATCCAGAACACAAAAGGAGACATAAGCAGTCAAACTTGACACAAGAGTGAAGGAATGAAAGGGTATGAGAAAGGGAAATCTGGGAAGTCATGGAGAGGATGTCATGAGGGTGGACAGAGACCAACTGCTTGGTAGAGGTGATTAAAAAAAAAGAGGGAACAAACAAGGGTGCTGTGAATCTAATGAGAGTCATAGGATAGACCAAAGGGAGGAATCAGGAAGGGGGGAACTCAAGATGGTGAAAATAAAAGTCCCATGAAACCAGGGCAAAACTGGGCAGGAAGTTACATGTAATAGTATTATCTTCTAATGTAGAAATCCAAAAGAAGTTAATTGCTTTTATCTGTTTTCTACTACAGAAAAATTGCTTACGCTTCTGTTTTCAGTATGTTTTTAAAAAAACATGCTTTTTGATACCACAAGAACTGTGAGTTGTTTCTTAAATAATCTTAATTGAATTAAATCTTTGTGCAGTTGTTGCAGTTTAAGTAATCAGGAGGAAGGATATTTGTCATTACAGGTTTATCAGCCATCTCTATTACACTTGATATCTTGTGTGCCAGAATGTTGCTTTAATGTGAATATTTGCATTTTTCTCTAGGTTCAGACTCATTTGGAAAACCCGACTAAGTACCATATTCAGCAGGCTCAGCGGCAGCAGGTGAAGCAGTACCTATCAACAACGCTGGGAAATAAAGTAGCCACTCAGACACTGTCCCTGCTCCCCCAGTCCAGCTCCGCCCCTGAGCCGACATCATCTATCAGCAGTGCTCCCAACAGCCCGATGGCTCTGCTCAACCTTGGCTCCAACAAAGAGGAGGTAATAGTGCACATTAAACCTATGGATAAAGGTGTGCAGTATGATTATATCTTATTACTATGATTCATTCCATCACAAAATGCTTTTCTGGCTGTCGTCAGTACGCGAAAAAACTATACACTGACAAGCCACTTTGTTAGGTAGAGCTGGCTTGTATCTACGCTCATTGTACATTTTTTTCAGGCTTTTTTTACCGTATAATCGCAGTTACAGTGTTCAGTGAGTCACCATAGGACTGTGGATGCCGTGGATCATTTTCAGCACTACAATGATACTGGCATTGCAGTGGCCCGATGTTATATGTTTTGTCCTAGCTTTAAAGCAGGTTTTTCAGTGCCAGTCCTGCTGATCGTCAGGTTATTCCCATGTCCTTCGTGAGTTGAACCAGCTGTGTTAGTAAGGAAAAGCTGAACTTACCTGCTAGGGACTGGCACTGAGATTCATTGCTGTAGAACCCCTTCAGGGAAACCGTCAGAAAATTGCCAGTACTTTTTAGATCAGCATGATTCTGATGAACACTCTTAGGTGCAGTTTCTAAAATAGTACCTATAAAGAGAGTTAAATACAAAGATTATTTTCACTAATTTGTTTATTTTTTAAATCTCGGTAAAGCAGCATTGCCTGTCTTCACCTCGCTCTGTCCCAGTGTGCCATCACACAGCAGTGTTTAATGCCTTCTCCCTTTTAAATAAATTACACTGTCACCTCCAGAAGTTCAGTTCCTCCTGTTTTGTGATGTGATTAATAAATACATTTTTCTTGTGTCCTTTTTCCTCAGATTGATGTTATTGATGACATCATTAGCCTTGAATCCAGCTTTAATGATGATATTTTGTCATTCATAGACTCTGGCTTACAGCTTCCAAACACAGTAAGTTATTTAGAGGTTAGATTTGAGAACTTTACCCATTAAAATAAAAAGAAACAGAAGACAGTTTGTTCACTTGACAAGACCATCTAAAGAAAACGGGCAATTCCTGATTATTTGGCTTTGCGGTGTAAACAACTTGGTTTGAGTTTGCAGCGAACAGAATTTCAATGTTCCATAGCGGTATATTCCATAGAGGTATATATATAATTTACATGTTGTTTGAATGCATGCTGAAATTTTGGTGTTCTTGTGTTCTAAGCCGCCTTTTCTGCTTTTCTTCGACCTCAGTTTTGTTATTTTAATGTGGTGCTGTATATTTAAATGTTTTGTTTTAGGTACCAGGCAACCTGCTGGATATCTACACCAGTCCCGGAATGGCAGCGCCCACCATCACTGTCAGTAACTCGTGTCCTGCAGATCTGCCAAAAATCAAAGCAGAAATAACTGGTACGATTTTAATACTTTGGTCTTTTTTAATGTAATGTGTCATATTAAGGGCGTGATGATCTGCCACCCAGTCAGCTGCCTGGTTCTGTGAAATTAATGCACTGGTTAATGTTTACAGACTTTCTATTGTTGATTAAAATTTTCCTGTAGTAGTTCAGCATACCTAATGAAATCATTGTTGTACCCAGAAAGCACATTTCGTAACACAGAGTTACCTCATACATGCACAAAAGCAGTCCATGCACAATTAAATATTAATTTCTGTTCTTTAATGAACTAACCTGACAATTGTTTTCTTCCCCATAGATGCAGAGTCGAAGGCCCTAATGAAGGAGAGACAGAAGAAAGACAGCCATAATCTCAGTGAGTTCATTTCTCCCAGACACTAAACATCTGCGAAAGTGTGTACTAACGTTGGACAATATGGACAAAATACTGGTGTTGAATGTTAGTGTTACTTATTGTGAATGCAGTACACAAAGTTAGAAGATATTAAAAACACCTTAGTGAACCAGTAGTGTGATGTGAAAAAACACTATGATTTCCTAGAGGGCTCATTATCACTGCAGTCGTCAAAAGCTAGTATCTTTATAGGAATTACAGATTCATATACTCTGTATTATTAAACATTTTGTGCCATTATGTTTTTAATGAACTGTGGTTTGTTTTGTGCAGTTGAAAGGCGCAGAAGATTTAATATAAATGACAGAATAAAAGAGCTGGGAGCACTCATACCGAAATCGAATGACCCGTGAGTTTAACTTTTCCCAACACATCACTTCACATACGCTACTTTTGGATGTGTTCACTCTGTATGTGTTTGTATTTGCAGGGAGATGCGCTGGAATAAGGGAACCATTCTGAAGGCGTCTGTGGACTACATTAGGAAACTTCAGAAAGAGCAGCAGAGAGCTAAAGAGGTGGAGATAAAGCAGAAGAAACTAGAGCATTCAAACCGAACTCTGTTGCTGCGCATTCAGGTATTGAATTAATCACCATATGAATGTGAATTTTCTCCCCTACCCTGAAAATTACATATTTCCACCAAACTCAGCAGTGACTTTTCTCTGTGGAAGTGGGTGTGTTAGAGCAGAATAAAACTAAAATATACAGGGCAGGGGTGCTATAGGAGCTGGGTTAGGACCCTGTGCTCTGTGTTACTGTGTAAAAATACAGAAGTCTATACTAACATGAACTGTAAAGTACAAGTGACAGGCCAATATTTATTTAGAAAGACATAGTCGGTTTGAGAAACCCTTAATACATCATTGTCCCTCCTTTTGAACTAAACATCGAAATTATGAAGGGCTAATGTTGTTCAAATATAGAAACTCACCAGTAAAAGCAGCTGTGCAAAAATAGAATATTCATTATTCATATTAATAATATTAATGAATAAAGTATAACACAGCAATTTCTGAATGAGGATGGGGTACATACTTCTTCAGTATAGAGGTCTTCAAAAATTAGCAGGTTTCAAAATTAGCAGGATTGGACACTATGACAAAGCTGACTCTGTCTCTGTCACAGTTTTTATTATGATCTTACAATAACTTGTATTTAAAAGAATGTGGGAACTGTTAATAATAATAATAATAATAGTAATACATGTATGTTTAATGTAGTACATTATGTAAAATTATGCAACCAACTTAATGATGTGATGAGGCCGTACAGAAGATAATTACCACATTGGGAATACTGCCCAAAAATACTCCCTGAATAATACCAGAAGGAGTTGGGGACTAGGAGCTCAGGGTTCCTTCGCCATTTATATTAATCAAACTGTTACTGTTTAAAACCAAGAGCTTACTTATTCTGACCAATCAAAATACTGTCACCAGATGGTCTTCTGGAATGTGAATGCTGATAAGAACTGTCCATTTGGGCGAGGCATAGCTGAAACCTTAAAGAGCAACAATTCATACCTTACAAAATCTGTGTCTGTGTGTTAACAGGAGTTGGAGATGCAGGCGCGTGTGCATGGCTTGTCCTCCTCATCTGGCCTTAATGTGGACTCTCCGCTCCTGCAGCAGCAGCCACAGGCGAGTGCAGGGGAGCCTCTCACGCACTCGCAGACAGAGCTGGTTGGAGCCATGGCCCAGACCTCCTCCTTTCTCTCCATGCCTCCATCTGGGTCTCCTGGACTGGCCCTGGCCACTCCACTGGACCTGGGAACTCTTAGTTTCTCAGACTTCAACGAGCCGGCAGGTTTGAGCCTGTACCCTGATGTGAGTCTGCGGGACATGCTAATGGAAGAGTGCAGTCTTTCCCCTGGAGCAGCCCTCGACTCCCCAGGAGCATCAAAATCCAGCAGCCGCCGCAGCAGCCTCAGCATGGAGGAGGACTTGTGACAGGACTTTCTAAATCAACGAGTGTTACACTCAGGTCCTGGAATGTCACAGTGTTTTTCCTCTTCTAGCATGTCGCTTTCAAATCATGAAGGCCTTTAAAGTCACTGAGCAGTGAGTGACATGCTCAGAAAAGAAGCTGTGGGTCTAAGCCATCTGTTTCTATAAGAATTATGAATGCTGTTTTGAAGTCACTTTTATTTCACCCTGTTGCAAACAGAAATGTTCCAGAGACAACATGCGTTTCCTCCAAAATTTACTGGGTTTCTCTACTCCGTGTGCAAGTAATGTTATATAAAAGTAAGGCCACTGCTGTAGCTGTCGGAACAAAACTTCATATCACCAAAAAACTAACTTCACAGGTTAAAGGAAAAACTTTATTTACTTATAAGGAACATTGTTGACTCACAGTGTACATCTGATTGAAATTGGAGAGAGAAAAAAAATTGGCCGTAACAGGGATGATAGTTATCGACACTATTAAATAATGTTTATTAAATAACATTTATTAATAGCATTAAATAATACTTAAATTGCAGCCTACTCCTGCCAAAAACACCTAACTGTCACACTTCAAAGAGCTGGCTGGTTTGAATGGGCCATTTTGGTGAGGTTTCCAGTGTTAATGTCAGTTTAATGCACTGCACTATTAGCTGAAATGGAGCATTTATGTAGCGAGAACCTTGTTTGTAATAACAAATAATAAATAATGCTAATAACAAAGCTCTTTTTACCAAAACTATATATTTTATTATGTTAATAATATATTTTTTGCTAGTGTTCTGCACAGTTTGTCCTGTGTGGCAAAAAAAGGATGCATGTGTGGTTGGCACTTAGACAGGTCACAGAGAATAAGTTGAATATTATGTGTTAAATGAGGTAGAGCCCCTATCTCTGCAGTGCTGTTGCCCTCCAGGAGCCAGTTGCACCAGTTATATCCAAAAGTTCAAATGTAGGCTCGTCGATTAAGAGTTCATTATGCACACATTAAATAAAAAGGAGTTGCAGGTGGAGATATTTAGTATGTACCATAATCTGCTTTGATTTGATAATGGACAGAGCAAAAAAGTGAAATTATTTCGGGCATGAGGTTAGACATAACTAGTGCTGGAGTCTTGATAGATTTGGGAGAACTGCTTTGGACACTGCTTTCATTGAATGAACTCCAGCTGTTTAGCAGCAAGTGCAGTTTTATTCACCCTCACACTGATGAAATGTGAAATGTTTCATCTGAGCTTCCTGTTTCCTCATGTGGTTTCTCACGGAATAACCTGCTATAATGTTTTCCTTAGCAATTATCTTTGGAAGATGATGATCTCATACAAATAACTATGATGTATGAGATGATCATCTGACAAAGATAATTTAAATGTAACAGCTAAAATTAACACATTAATTCACTTTTATATAACTTGTTTAAAGACAACACAGTGAGAAATAGAATAGTGTAAATATTGACATGCCTCTATATTGCGAATGTGAATGTGTGTTATATAATTTTTTTTGTCTTTGTATTTATTATATTGTTGTTTTTTTTTTACATTTTCTATCTGTAGGGAGATGGCCAGGGAAAAGAGGGAAGAGTGGACACCACTCCGTGAACTCTTAGATTTTTTTTTTTTTAGCTAAATAGTTTACCATTAATTAACTTTAAAGTTACTGGTAACTTTAATGGAAAGAGATAGAATGCAATACCAATAAAGCTACAGTTTTTAAGGCAGAAATGTAAAAAATATGTTTAGATCATGAACAGTTATATTACAGTTATATTGCATTATTATATTTTTAACCAGGGGGTTGTATAGATATATTTTGTTTACAAGTCGCTAAAACTATTCTCTGTAATTTAACAACAGTTTTTATATTAAAAACCTGATATTTCATATGATGACTTTGTAATAGTAACTACTATACAGCTACCTCCACCTAGACTGTTTGTATCAGTAGAGATCACTGTAATTGGAGTATTGAAACTTTTACCAAGAAAATTAGAAATTTCTCAAATGTACAGCCAAGCTCCCGTTCTCTGAATAAGCAGCAATAATCTGAGTCAAATGTGTCAGGAATGTTATAGTCAATATTTAGAAGGGGAAAACACCCATAGAAATGTACAAATGTGTACAAAAAGATTTTAATATATCTTTAACTCATGTCCCTTATTCTGCAAACAAATATAAATACATAATTTATTACCAGAATGTTTAATGGCTCTATGTCCTGGTCTGCATATAACTGAACCCTGTGATTTGGGGTTTTTTTTTTGGGGGGGGTTTTTTTTCAGCTCTTTCATTATGAAGGACTAAGGCACTGCAGTAATGTAATTTTATCCACATTGGTAGTTTACCAGTAGCAGGTACTAATGTTTGTATCTCACTCTGGTTTCTCATGGCTAAGTGATTACTTTAGACATTTGTTTTGATGCAGTTTGTACAATCTGTGTTAATAACAGACCAATGTATGATAAAAGACACAACTGTGTCTCAGACAAACATGGAATATGTTCGTGTAAATAACTTTCAAAAGGGATTTTTTTTATATTCTTCAGTTCTTAAAAAGTACTTCACATTTTAATTCATGGCAAGAAATGTTTTATTTTTTTTTTTATGTTTTGGGGTGTTTTGGTGCTTACTCCAATAAACTGGATAATATGCAATAAAGATGTTTTCACCTTTTATTCTCTTGATTCACTTGTTATGACAAATACTTTTTTACAACCCCTTGGAATGTTTTGTTATGATAAACTAACTTGTAAATGATCTTTGACCTGTATTGCATTAAAATAATATAACAACATGTTATCTGACAGTTTATGAACTTGATTGTATTTTTATAAGAAACACATTTCAGTTTGAATCTGTCACCATATTTGAAAAGTTGAGATATTAAAGAATATAACACTGTAATGTTGCCAAGTGATAGTGTTACAAGTGTAACTAGATTGCATTTTTGCAAGTTTAGCAAGTTTCTAAGTGGGATTGCGTGGTGACTGTGGTAACTGGTTGTGGGTGTGTGTGCATAGAGAAACATCAAAATGAACAGAGACAATCACAGACTTGGACTCGGGGTGCCAAATTCAGCTATAAAAAGAATAAAAAATTATACATAGGAAATACAGCTCTAGAAAAAAAAAACAGACCACTGCAGAAATGTTCAGTTTCTCGGGTTTTATCTTTTAGAGGTGCAGGCATTGAACTGAACAGCTTTACCTTAGTCTTTAAGAACGGCTGACAATATTTCTCCTAAACTCCAAATAAAAATATTGTTTTTTAAAGCATACTTTTAAAGAAAATGACAAAACATCAAAATAAGAGGAATGATACAGTTGACAGAACTTGAGTAAGTCAAAGAATACAAATCTCTCGTTCAATCAAACAAAATGGCAATAATTACCTTAGATGTACTTCTAGTAGTGTTTTGCCATCCAACTGGTCCCATTGTGAGAGGAGAGTGTCGATTACAGCAGTGTTTTTTTATACTTTTCCTCAGTAAATAAGATTGGATTAAGGTGATCAGTAATCGGTACCTCATGAAGCAGAATGAGGTGCTTGTGTAGGAGTTTAACAGACACTGGCATGGAATGTTGTCATACTCATAGAGATGGCCTAGTGCAGGGGTGGGAAACTCCGGTCCTGGAGGGCCGTGGTCCAGCAGGTTTCGGTGATTTCCCTGCCCAGAAACACCTGGTTCACCTCGCCAGTTAATTGTCAGGTTTAGTGAATGTGTTTGAGGAGGAGAACCATCAAACTGTGTTGGACACCGACCCTCCAGGACCAGAGTTACCCACCCCTGGCCTAGTGGGTAGGATGCTTGACTCTGGACCAAGAGGCCATGGGTTCAAATCCACCACTTTCCTTCAATTATTTTCTCACACATTTATTGGTAAACAGGCTCTTTCTAGATGCTGCTTTTGCACCAGGCGGTTTCTCGCAGCTATGTTATTTATTTAGATGGTGCTCTTCTTTAAATGCGATCTTTACAATCTTTGTGTTAATAATACAGACTAATGTACCTCAAAAAGACACAACTATGTCTCAGATAAACATGGAGTATGCTCAAGTCAATATCTTGTTAATAATATAATCATTAATAACAGTCAATAATATTATTAGCATTAAGGATAGATAAATATGAATAATTGACTATGATGAAGATGATGTAGCGTCAGCCTTGCCGACAGCAGCTGTTGTCTCTCAATGTTTGTTTCTAAACTGATTAGATTATAGGCTGTATGCCGTTGGGGGTCATTACAAAGAGATTAGAAAGAAAGCCAGGATACATATCCACACACTGTATGTTCTTTATGAGTTCTCACACTTCTGCTAAATTCAGAAATATGTCATGTACACTTAAGCAAGACCACAATAAACAATAAATGAGGACTTTAGGACAGGCCATTAGCAAGAAGGGCATAAAGCTTGTCTTGAAAAATGTTTAAAGAGCCCCTTTTTAATTTTTCCCTTGATGTTCACTAAAAATGTCTGTGTTGTTTTGTGTACCAAAACAGACAGAAGTGTTTCTTCGTGGACGTTTTGTATTGTGCGTTGTTAAAAAGTAGTCTGGTCTGAAGGTGGAGTAAATTCTTAAGTTCAGTCTGAAATCCTCTGGGTAAGAAGCGAAGTGTTTGTAACGTCCGTATGTTGTCTTGCGTGCACTTGTCTTTTTTGTCTGCACATTGAGCCTCTGGAGAAACGCAATTTCATTCAGCTATGAATCCGTTGTTGTACTGTTGTATGGCATGAATAACAATAAAGTTCACTTACTTACTTACTTCCTTAGTGTCAAAGAGTGGCCTCATCCAACAAATAACATGTTGATGGGTGGCTGAAGTTCATGAACTAAAGTCTGTAAAGAACGAGGCAATAATGAGTCCTTCATTCTCTCTGCAAAAGCAATGGCAAGTGAGTGCAATGGGCTGCCACACTTAACTGCCAGCTAGGACGTGCATGAAATCTGCAGGAACACAGCTGAAAATCTCAGCATTCCCTGTCCAAGAGGGTCAGCACATCACAGAGTATCCCCACATGATATCCCACGAGTCCATCATGGCAGACCCCACCCTTCAAGGCTAGTTAAATTCAGACTGAATAAAGCCACACAGTGTTCTGAATGCCTCACAGCTGATGTAACCAAGCAGAGCTCGAGGATGAACTGACAGCTTGACTGAGCTCAGTACTGTGGAACAAAGTCTCTGAGACAGGCACCAGGACGTTGTGAATCCTGGTGTTTTTTTCTCGTTTCTGTCTCACGTCTGTGAATGCTTCACAGAACACTGGGGCACTGTGTCATCCCAGGCAACAGGAAATTTATGTGGAACGCATAACAAGCATTGCTGTATAGTAGGGCCCAACCAAAACAAACTTGAGCTACTAAGCACCCTGTGGCTAAGTTCAGTTTGACTGAATCAAATCTATAGGGACAATATTCAGTGTGTAAAGTGTGTAGGTGTGTCGTAAAGATGTCATTGTTACGGGTGAGGAATTAAGAGTCGAAAGCAGACTACACACTCATGACAGAACACACACACGCACGCGATCAGAGCTTTCTAATCATTTGAGATTATTGGGATTATTGTTTTACATCAGTGTACATCAGTTCATCAAAAAATGCTCTGTATTCTGGAGATAATGACACAGATAAAACTGCAAAAATCAATTTTGTAATGTCAAGAAGTTTTGTTCTAGTCCTGACATCTCAAAAAGTACTGACATAGGGGTCATTCTTATGTTCCCAGGACCACTTTATTCGTTCTTTGTAATTTTGGAAGCAACTCCATATTCTTCAAACACCCTTAATTACATTTTAAAGGGAAACTACAGTGTGTCAGACCCATGTTTTCTCAACAATGCTTAATCGACAAAAGTCTAATCTACAAAATATGGGTTTTGGTCATGCTTCTTCCTAACAGATTGTCTTATAAAACACACTCTTGGTGCACATTTCAATGAGAGTGGGAATGGGCTTGGTGGTAGGAGGGATTTCAGTATTTTATGCTAACTTACATTAACATTAAACTTACATTAACATTATGACAGCACAGTATTAACATTTATAATAAAAGAAATAAATTACTATCTAGGACCTTTTTAAACAGATGCATGTTTTTTTAGTTGCTAATTAAGACTGTTTTGAGTTGTGTCCTTTGGTGATTCATTGTTTCTAACCATGACTTTAGGAAAGGTGTAATATCACTGTAGTACTGAAGTATGACATATAAACAGTGGAGGCAGTATAAGGATTGGGGAACACAGGACTCAGGGAACATTAGTAGGCTCCCATGACATCCCATCAAAATCATAAGAAAACAAATAAAACGAGAAAATAAAATGTATGAGGGGAAAATAAAATCTGTAAATCCAGCTTATTTTAACTTTTGTACTGTGGCAAGCTAAAGTCTGGTTTAGATTTATTTCATTTAATGTAGACAAAACACATCCTGAATGAAAAACAAAACAAAACAGCAAAAGCGTCCTTTTGGCAATTGTCTTTTGTTATTCAAGTCTCATTTTGACTACGGACTGAAGACGGGCAAACTCGTATTATGAATTCGGCTGGTCCCTCCTTAGTTTTGATTGGCTAATACGCTACGGTCGCTGGAGTATGACTGGCTAGTAGTTCCCCCTCGTAAACAGTCTGCCCATAGGAGGAGCAGCTGGGTGGAAAATAACAATCCAACGTTGGTAGAAGCTAATCATTACAATGTATTAAATATTTTAATTATCTGTGATTTTTTAGGCTTACAGCAAGTTTATATATATATTTAAAAAGTTTATAGACTCAGCCTATTTACGGTATTTCGTTTGAATGGAGAAATCCTCTTAATTCAGGGTAAAAACAAAGTTAGCATCCGGCAAGCTAGCGTGAGCAATGATGGTAAGTTTGCTAGCCGGTCCCTTCGCAATACACATAACAGATATATTCTACAAAATAAATATTAATAATGAGCCATAACATATTTGATAACAAATCTCTGTTGGTAGAGTTTGATTTGCAATTTGCTATACATTGCTTCTGTTTTCAAGGTTGTCTACGTAGCTAGGCTAATTGGCTAACAGACCTCAGTCAGTCCTGACAAACGTAGTTTTCATATCTTTTAGTGCATTTCTTATGTAGTTCAACCAAAAATATACTTACTACAAACTACTTATTGGTTAAAAGGTTGGTAAGAATAGTCTGGGCTAAACTAATTCGTACCGAGCCGGTGATTGTAAATAAATTGGCTGCTAACTTTAAATCTGATATTTGATTGCTAAAAGTAAAGAAAGAAATACATTAGTCTTATATTTTAGTGGATATTTTCGGATAGTAAAAACTAGCTTGTGAGATGCTGTTGTTTTCGTCTTTTTTTAACATGTCTTTTCATTTCACAATTTAAAGGAGAGTGAGATGTCTGATGTGGATCAGACTCCAGCTGTGGAGAACAGCAGCATGGAGGAGGAGAATGCCCCCCTGTACTGCATATGTCGGAAACCAGACATCAACTGTTTCATGATGTAAGATCACTGAAATGTATAATGAGGAGTCCTTTTACAGCTGCATTTGCAGTAGTTTTCAGTTTCAGGTTCATTGTGATAGCTAATGCAAATATCTGTGTTCTTGTTCATGCAGTGGCTGTGACAGCTGTAATGAGTGGTTTCATGGTCACTGTATAAATGTGACTGAAAAGATGGCCAAAGCTATTAGGGAGTGGTATTGCCAACGATGCCAAGGTGAGTGAACCTTTTTATTTTTCCAAACTATTCCCATTGCTAATTTACCTGGAGTGGACTGTAGTGAACTGCTGCAGTGGCTTTACAAACTGAAATGATGCTTCTGTGACATTCAGACATGGATCCGTCTCTTGAGATTAAATATCGGTTCAAAAAGAATCGAGAAAAGGAGGCTGAACCAGAGCGATCTGAAAAACGGTCCAGTACTCCAGACTACAAACTTGATAAGCGCCGAGGGTCTAAGGTGAGTTATCACAGCATTAACACACTGACTATTAAAAATTAGTGGAACTTCGAGTAATAACAGAACAGTAAAAATGTGGTGTTTTCTTTTTGGCTTGTCATATTTTTTTCCACTGTGTGCCTCATTTGGATGATTTTATTTAGCAAACTGTAAGGCGTCTATTTTGCTTGATATGTGTAATTTTCTTTTTACATGCATCAGTCATGCACTGTGTACGGATAAGCAGAAAAGCAGGGAAAAAAGTTTTAAAAATTCTCAATTTGTAGATTGAGTTCAAGAAAACTCTGCTAAAGATGTTTTACTGAAGAACATTTTTTGTTATCTTAATGTAAACTGTGTGTGTGTGTGTGTGTGTGTCAGGTGAAGCGGTCTGCACGCATGTGTGGTGAATGTGAGCCCTGCAGGCGCACTGAGGACTGCGCTCAATGTGACTTCTGTAAAGACATGAAAAAATTTGGGGGCCCAAACAAGATCCGGCAGAAATGTAGGCTGAGACAGTGTGTAGTCCGTGCACGGGTAATTTCCACAGTTCACATCAGCAGTTACTATACAACATGCACAATAAGTTAAGAGAGGAATAACACCAAAAAATCCAAGAGCATATAGGGCTACTGACGACAGGAACATACATAATAAAATATGAATAAAATTTTGTCAATATCAAACATGTTGAACTAAAGTTAACAGTAGTCTTATAGTGTTGAAAAAAACAACGAATGGTGAAACATCAGCTGAAAAGACCCACAGTGGTGCTTGAAATTTTCTGAACTCTTTAGAATAATCCGTATTTCTGTAAATGAAAATGACCTACAACATCAGATTTATCTTTTAGAGTCCCAGGAATAAATACAGCTATCCACATAGAACAAAAGAGACAAAAATATTGTGTTATACTTGCTGGGTTTCCTTACATGAAAAGTCTAGAATTTCACATTCTGAAATTCTCCACAAACTGTCAAGCACCACTGTATAATTTGACAGTGCTATAGTACAGTGTATGTAGTGTCAAATAAAGAGTCTTTAATAAAATTGTTTTATTTTAAGTGCTGCTATTTATTTTGAGTGTTGTCTCTGTAGAAAATGCTGCGTGTTCGTGATGAGGAGTTTTCCCTACGTGAGAGAAGGGAGAATATTATGCACAGAGACAGACGATACTCAGACGATTTTGATGAGAATGAGATGGAACTGTACCAGCAATACAAGGAGCAAAACATGGTAAAAACTGTTCCTTAGTGCTAAGATCCAAGGATTTAGCTCAGTGCAGTGACATTACAATTTTACATTTTATATGAACGAGCTGGACAATATGACGTGGCCAGTTATTGGAAACTAAAAACATTGTAGTAACAAGTAACAAATAGCTTACAGAATGGCTTTATTTATTTTTATAAATTTTATCAAATGGTTTCCATTTACTTCCTGATCTTTTCTTAAATAGTTCATTTTTGCAATCTCTTAATTTACAACAATCCCTTGAACTCGTAGCCTCTTAAGATGTATTTTGTACTCTCTTCTCTGTGGTTAACTTGTTTTTTTCTTTTACGTTTATTTAGCCATGGGACAGCGAGGATGAGGATGGGCCTATTTACAGCCCTGTCCCACGCAAAAAAGCAATAAAAGTTAAACACGTTAAGCGACGAGAGAAGAAATTTGACAAAAAGGTACAATGACTAAACATTTACTGTCACATATTTACATAACACTGGATTATATATGTTAATTCATTAAAACAAATTTATAATCAAGGTACTCTGTGGAATTATGTTTAAAATCATGCACAGAAAATGAATATCCATTGCAGTCTTAAAATAATGATTGTGATTCAATACTTACAGTCAAATTCTAGCTGAGAATGTACTACCGATGGGTTTTGGTTGATGTTTTTTACTCCATTACTCCCATGTTTTGCTCTCGTAGAAGGATTCTCGGCGGCATAAGCAGAAACAGAAACACAAAGACCGGACGCGACACAGCGACAGACTCGGTGGACGCCATGGTGCAGATTTACGGCAGTGCTTGGGGCCAAACTGCATTGAGACAGCACGCTCAAACTCCAAATACTGCTCTGAGGACTGTGGCATGAAGCTAGCAGCCAAGTAGGTTCACCACACTGTTTAACATTTTAAGATTTGTACCATTATGGGTGACTGTACCTAAGTCTTAACATTTACAAATTCCATGTCACAAATAAAATAAGTCTTATTATATGCTGGTTTGTATGAGCAGCCGGATCTATGAGATTCTGCCGCAGCGAATCCAGCAGTGGCAGCAGAGTCCATGTGTGGCGGAGGAGCAAGGCAGGAAGCAGCTGGAGCGGATTCGGCGAGAGCAGCAGGCCGCACGCATGCGTCTCGCCGAGATGGAGCGGCGCTTCCATGAGCTGGAAGGGATCATTGCCAAGGCCAAGCAGCAGGTTGTGCAACAGGATGAGGAGGTGAAGGAGCAGGAATTTATACACATTTATATTAATTATATTTTTTGACTGATTAAAATCCGCCATCTACCATTTTGGCTAAGAAGAATTTGGAATCGAAGGAACTGCTTACCCGGTGGTGGAAAACAGACAATACACCTTTCTATATCTATCTATCTTATTTATCTATCTTATCTATCTATCTATCTTGCTCTCTTACTGTGGCCTAAGAATTATTTTGTCCGAAATATATAGAACATTTGAATCAGTTAGAATGAAGCTGTAAAGCAGGGCAGCTGACTTGCCACTTTGACACTGATTCACTGGTATTATTTTAGTCTCCTATCCAATACCCAAACAGCACTAAACATTGGAAGGCATTGGTCATTTTTCATGTTTCTCTGCAGGTTAATGAAACAGACAGCGAGGATACGGACCTTCAGATCTTCTGTGTGTCTTGCAGTCATCCTGTTAACCCTAAGGTTGCGCTGAGGCACATGGAAAGGTGTTACGCTAAGGTACAGTCACACAGCCTGAACTCCTCTTTTTCAGATCAGGCTTTAGCATGGAACCTTTTCCTGCAATTACAGTCATAAAATCATTGGCCTATGTTTTACATTTTGGCATAATTTATTAGGCTTCTACAAATGTATTGAGGTTACAAGTGGCAGAAAGTAATATAAATATAAAAGTAATATACAGCCTCCAATGCATTGCTTTTATGTATAAATCTCAAAATAGAATGTGGTTGATACATGGTTAAATTAAGTTTATAAAAGCATTAATGTGATCAAATGACTTGTAGACAAGTAATAACATCAATGTAATACTCATAATATCAAATGTTTTACATTTTTGTTTGTTCGTCTTCTTTTCCTCTAATTTTTTTCCTGGACAGTATGAGAGCCAAACATCATTCGGGTCTATTTTCCCGACGCGAATAGAAGGGTAAGAGCCACCCTTGCTTTAGCATGAACAGTCTCAGGCTAGCTTATAGATACTATATGATCAAAACATTTTCTTTCTACTGAAAAAGCATAGCTTTTGTCACTTATTTAGTTTTTTTTTAACAGTGCCTAGTTTATGGAGTCTCTTATCCTTTATAGTCTGTTATTTCTGTATTTGTCCTGTGGACCATAATGCTTCAGCTTTCCAATGTAAGATAAGATAAGAGATAAGATAAGCCTTTATTAGTCCCACAAGTGGGAAATTTGCTTGTTACGGCAGAAAGTGGACAGTATAAAATTAAGAGCAGCAAAATTAAGTGAAACAGTAGAATAAAAATAGAATAGAATAAAAATAAAAAATAAACTAATAAACTCTCAATGTTTTATATAACTTCCTATTTAAGCTGTTTGTAACTATAATGAGAAGTTTTAAATAAGTCTATTTCTATTTTTCTTCTTGCCTTTCCAGAGCAACAAGACTTTTCTGTGATGTTTATAACCCTCAGAGTAAAACTTACTGCAAAAGACTTCAGGTTTTGTGTCCAGAACACTCCAGAGACCCAAAGGTGAGAAACTATTCACTATAAAATAATGCCTAATATTGAATTATTTAATGGAATGGTTCAACTAAATATCAAATAAACAGAATTTTATACTTACTGCAAACATAATTGGTTAGTAATCTAGTTTTTTTTCTCTGTCTCACTCTCATTTGCTCGCTTTCTCACTCTGTGTGTGTGTGTGTGTGTGTGTGTGTGTGTGTGTGTGTGTGTGTGTGTGTGTGTGTGTGTGTGTGTGTGTGTGTATTGTGTAGGTGCCAGTGGATGAGGTGTGTGGGTGTCCTTTAGTGCGGAATGTGTTTGAGCCAACAGGTGAATACTGCAGGGTTTCAAAGCGCAAATGCAACAAACATTACTGCTGGGAGAAACTCAGAAGGGCAGAAGTGGACCTAGAGCGCGTCAGAGTGGTAAGTGAAATCACACACACTTTTTTTTAATGCCATTTAATAGCTCAAACACTAGTAACTGAATTGTGTCATGGTACTGAAAAAAACTGACTGACAGACATTTATAAACAGTAACATAAAATCACACCCAACCTGCCAACACTGAGCAGTTTGCTGTGCTGTTTATTGAAATAGTAGTGCAGGAGAACCAGCATTGTAACCAGCGTCTTAAAGAGTAAGAATAACATTCTTGATAGGTAAGTGGTTAGGTGACTATAGTTCAACATTGTGAGCGTTTTTAAAAAGCTCTAACTCCAGTTTCCAACAAAGCATTTGCTGATGTTGGGCAGCTCTGAACAGCTGTTAGTTTTCACCCTGCCTGTTCTTGGAAATAAATGTTGCTGAGAGCATGTAAATTTCTGCGGGGAAGCTTATTTGGATTACACTGAAAGTTTAAACCCTGTATTTGCATTAAAGGATCATTGTTTTACATTGTGAGAATATTTCAACAAACTGCCTGCTATTGGTGACTAGGTAGCATTTAGATTGCAAAATATTTTGTCATCATTTTGAAATTGCTTTTTTTTCCAATATTTGTTGCAGGATGTAGTTCAGTTTTTTTATATTTTTAACAGGTTTATGTATTTTATTGCATTTAGTAAACACTGTTTAGCACACATTATGGTTCTTTTGATTAAAAAGTTAATTTTCAAAGAAATTGCTGAGATATTTTTAGAAATATTGAGATGGTTATCACCAAAAAATCACCAATATCGCTCAGTCAGGCTTGATGAACCTAGTTTCAATTAATGAGGGAGTTTGTAATGAGCTTACAAGGGGGAACAGTAAACTTTGCAAGACAATGATACTGATGTCCTTACTTTAGATTGCAAATTCATACTTGTTTCGGTCTTTATTTTGTTTTTGTTGGGTATCAGTGGTACAAGCTGGACGAGTTGTTTGAGCAGGAGCGCAACGTGCGGACAGCAATGACGAACAGAGCGGGGCTTCTGGCCCTTATGCTGCACCAAACCATTCAGCACGACCCACTGACCACTGACCTGCGCAGCAACAAGGACAGATAGCCAAACAGCATGTTCTGCTCCACTTTTATACTTGAATTTGTAGACGTCATTGTTCACCAAACCTGTCACCACTTGTAACTTTACCATTTTATTTAAGAAGTAATTTAACACATTCCAAGGAATGGACAATATAATGAAAAATGGATATTCTCCTCACTGAAAATACTGTTTGTTTCTGTCATGGTGACATTTTTTATATTGCTTAAAGGGCCCATATGATGAAAGAAAAACTCTCTCTGTGTTTTTTGCTTTCAAATAAGAATTGTTTACTCCACAACTCATGTAGTCAGATACAACATCCCAGGTCAATCTTAAGTATGACTTTTTCTGTAAATTTTAGTGCAGTTCCTCTTCATTTGCTGAGCTGAACATATTGGGAAAATAAAATACAAAATATGCCATTATGTGCCATTATATTGAATTAACTGTTTCTGTGATGTCATGGAACATTTCCAAACTAAATGTGCTGTGTAGAAGTACAGCTTAAAGTAATTAAATCCAGTCATGCTGAAGTTGCAAGCAGTGTTTCAGTTCAGACTGAATGGTAACAACAGCCTCTCTCCACAGACAGACCATGAACCTTATACACTAGATGCAAAAGTATTGGGACACCTGACCATTGTTCCAAAAAGGACGTTAATGACATTGCAATTAAATACGTTGGTCCCCTCTTTGCAGCTAGAACAGCTTGTGGACGGCTTTCCACAATGTTTTGTAGTGTTTCTGTGGGTATTTGTGCCCATTCATTCTGTAGAGCATGTGGTCAGGCACGGATGCTGGACGAAAAGGCCTGGCTCGCAATCTCCGATCCAGTTCATCCCAAAGGTGTTGGAAGGGGATGAGGTCAGGGACTGTCAAGTTCTTCCACACCAAAATGTCCCCTTAACCCATTCATCAATGGTCAGTATACCTGTGAGCAGCTGACATGGTAGTGGAATATGTGTGTTTGTGTATGAGTGTATTACAGAGTGGACCACAGAAATGCTGATTTTAAACACTATCCACTGTCTACTTTATTAGACACATATAACCTTCACCGTTCTCAGTCAGGCTGTCACACTGGTGTGTGTGATTCACTCGGTGTAATGCACACATACACATGCCACTACCATGTCAGTGTCACCACTGTGTGACGATCCACCATCCTGCTCACAGGTGGTCAAACACTGGTGAAAGGGGTAAAGGAAGCTTACTCCAATCTCTAGAAACAGATCCTAGGTAGGTGTAATTGTCGTCTTTGACTTACTAAACACTCCTAGCATAAAAAAACCCAAATACTGCACAGTACGACCATGTAGACTACACCACACTATCTAGACTACATGTTTACTTTAACCTTACTCTAAGTCTAAAAATAACCAGACATTTCAGACATTGATCTGAAACTGGATACTGAGAAGATACAAAAAGACATTACTGGTTTAGATATGAGGAGGAAAAAAATAGTGAATGAATAAATTAAATCATCTGATGAATCAGTTTAAAATGTCACTTCCCGTTACTATTTATTACATTTGTGCAATTGTATTTCATTGTGTTGGTGGACAGTTTATTTGTAAAATACTTTTGACATCACATCTGCAGAATTCTTGTGGGAAGCTTGTTTTTCAGATAGAACTAGAACCACTTGAAAGTAGCAGAACAAGGTTGTTACTAACTAAATGATAAATTGCTTAAACATGGTGTGTGCCTGCTATACATACATGGGTCATTCTAGAGATTTGGTGCCATTTCAATAGGTTCAGTGTCCCAAGATGTAATGCTGCTACAACTTTTTATAACATTCATAAATCTACATTTGAACCGCAACATTTCAAGTTATTACATGTTTTTTAATAATTAGCAGAGAAAAAAAGTTATTACATTTATTTCAACCTTTATATTTGTGTTTTTCTAAAGAGCATGGAGAATTTTGCCTGTCCCCATTGTCCATCATACCAACCGCATGGTCAATTTTGAGTTAATATTGTTAAGTAATAATACTATTTTTTTTTGCACAATTAGGCACTGCTAACCTTTTTTTCTGCTAATTTTTCTCAGTCCCTGTGTTTAAAGGGACATATTATGCAAAACTCACTTTAGTTATAATAGGTCTTTGGGCTATACAAAACATGTTCATTAAGTTCTTTGCACAAAATCTCTCTCACATAAAGAGATCTCACCCGCTCTATTCTTGACAGTTTCAGTCCTTTTCAAAATGAGCCGTTTAAGGGTTCTGTCGCTTTTATGCAGATAAGCTGTTGCTGGCCACGCCCCACCCATCCCATGCTAACGCTGAACGTTTAACGCAAGTGAAACAGAGGTGCTATCCAGCCCTATATGTTCGACCACGAGTCGGACCCAGAGCAAGATGAACACAACACTTCATGTGTGACTTGCCTTTGCCTGTAGCCATAGCGCTCGGCGTCGTAAAACCAGCAGACAAAAATGGCGGATCTCTAGATGGCTTATAGAAGCATATGATTCCTGACAACAAAATCTTTCAATTGATCCACAAAAAACGGATGAATGTTTTTTTTCGCGCTTGGAGTGTTTATAGGAGCAGTAGAGACCCAAATGGAAATACAAAAGGATGTAAAAAGTGAGTTTTGCAAAATATGTGTCCTTTAATTCAACCCCATAACGAAACCACTACCACCCCCATTTAATAAAATAATGGTTTGATCCTGTGACATCATTTATGAGGAAGTGGAATAATCAAAGTCTCTTGAACAGCATGATGTGACAAGTGGTAAACTTTCTTAATTCTCATAAATATTTTATGAACATGTAGGTTCCATCAAGCTTAGGCGTTCAACACTGTTGGGGGGAAAACTCAAAGTTTAGAAGGTTTTTATCAAAGACTAATTCTTATAGCTATAAAATAGAACAATATCTAAACCAAATAATGCTGTCGTCCTGCTAGCGTTAAGAATTAGCATCAGATTAAGACAAAATCTTCAACCCCATCACATTCAACCCCATTACATTTTTCAGTGTTATGTGGTTGAATGACTGCTACAGGGATGAATATCTTTGCAGTACTTCATGTATATTCATATACACATGATATTTTGGAACTTATGTGGGTGTTTGTTATTAGTGGCTGTCAGTGGTTTGCATTAGCAACTTAAATAATTTAGGATTTTTTAAATGAAAGTTGTATAAATGACTGTGATCTTGCCTCTCATTCTCATATGAGAATTTTTCAGAATAGCTTTCAAGTTCATGTTCATTTTACCAGTTACTTATCAAAGGGACACCGACTTGTCAATACTTTCAGATTTAATGATGGCAAAAACAGCAGCAGAAAGGCAAAGAGAGTACAGGGCAAGAAGAAATGCCGATCCAGAACGAAGGGCAAGATACCTCATGAATGAACGGCAGAGATGGAAAAGAAATGTTGAGGCAGGGAAGAAGAAAAGTATCCGAGATCTAAATGAGAGAGGTCAAAGGACGAGGAGAAAGATGTGGAAAAAGGCAAAGGAGCGGCAAAAGAAAAGGCAACAAGCTGTAAACAGTATTGCAACCCCTCCACAAAGTCCTGAAAGAGATGAGCAGATGTCACATCAGGTTTGCGTGTGCGTGTGTGTGTGTGTGCGCGTGCGTGTGGGTGAGGGGGAGAGAGAGGGAGACTGGAGGCATGATATCTGTGTACTTCATAGCTTAATCATGTATTTGCATACATGCACACTGATTGGGCTCTACTGAGTTGTTTATGAACTTACCTGGTTGTGAATTTTCTGTTTTAGACTATCTGTACAGGGGAAGAAAAAATTTAGAAAAACAAGAGAGAAGTTGAAAAGGCAGATAGCAGAACTATAGAAATTACTTAAACAAGAAAGGAAACTTAAAGAGAGGGATTTGCCAGGAACCACAGCTGACAGAAGTGTCACAAATGAGGTCACCACAGAGCACTCACAGATAAACGTATATACATGTGTGTGTATATATGTGTGTGTGCGCAAACGCACACACACATACATACACGTGTGTGTGTGTTCATGTCTCAGTGATTTGAAGGGAAAAAACACAGTGTGGTGCCTTCATCTCCAAAAGTGACTGACTTTGTTGGGGGGATTGTTCTGGTTATCAGGACCCCTGACCAGCACAGCGGTTTAAGGGGAAATTAATGTATTTAATTCTGAAATCGGCAATGAACTTCAGTCACGTGGTTCAGTCTTTGTCCGCGTTCAGCCAGGAGCTTCCGTTCTCTGGAAAGTAAGTCTTTGGAATAGGAATATTTATTAGTTTAGCTCATATTTATGGAAGACATGCGGGCAGCGTACTCTTAGAAAAGTTAAGAGTCACATCAGGGCGTGTAGACAGTATAAGCACAAATAGTACAGCAGTTTTAACAACTTTTGCTTTGGGTTTTACCTGCTCGGAACAAGCGAATTGGCGCTATGGGGCACGTTCTATTTCGCTCACACATGCAAACTAAGCACTACAGTTTATAAACGTTATAATAAAGGCTTTTTATTCCTACTCATGAAAAAGTATATGGTCAACGTATTATTAAGCTCTGCGTCACAATGTTTATACTATGAAACCGAAAACAATTGTACTGCAAGCGACGTCAGCTGGGTAATATTACTTTGTTCCCTACCCTAGTTTTAGCGTCTTACGTAGGGGAAACAGTAAGCTTGTTGAGACGTACCCCAGTGTTAGCTTGGTAGGCTAGGCAAGCTATGTTAGCAATCTGACCATGGACGAGGGAGAGGCGCCAACTGCCAAAATTATTCATTTTGGACTCGAAAAACGTATACACTAAAAGGTGAGAGGCTGGAATAGTTTACTCCAGATACTCGTAGTGCGAAATGGTGGAGTTTCTTGTTCTTGCCCGCTTGAAATGTGCTTTAGAAGAATTAGCATGTTAGCGTGTTGGGTACTTAGCTAGGGGCAGCTCAACTGTTTACAGTTTTAAAAATATTTATGCTTTAAACTCAGTATATTTAACTACTGATGGAAAACTGCTCTAAATATTCTGAAACACAGTAACATTTTCCAATAGTTAGATGTGCCACAATCACTATCAGGTCACGTTAGTGCCTCTTCGTAATTAAAAACAGTCCAACAGAGTGCCCTTATGGTTTTTATCCCCAATTTTAACTTGAAATTTTGTTAACCTCTCAACCTGCACTAGAGCCTTTCCGCTTTAATGGTAACATACCCTGTAGATCATATACACACCATGCTGTGTTGACTGTTATGGATTGCTAGCCTATAATAAAGAAGAGCATAAGATACGATAAACTTTTATTAGTCCCACAAGTGGGAAATTCATTTTTAGGGCAGTAAAATGGTCAGTACAGAGGTAAGAACAGCACAATAGGACAAAAGTTACATAACAGCAGTATAACATAAAAAGTAAACTATACGAATAATACAAAAATAGAAACATAGACGTGTGTATGCAAATATACAAGTATGTTTATATAAAGGTATAGAAATATATATATGTGCATAGTGGGTGTGTGTATGTATATATATATATATATGTATGTATAT
>JBBPCX010000141.1:8215098-8234793 GCA_037974365.1 Hydrocynus forskahlii
CTCCCAGGGTGAGGGCCTGCCTCGCGCCCGTAGACCCGGGATAGGCTCCGGGTACCCGCGACCCTAGTAAGGATTAAGTAGTTACAGAAAATGAATGAAAATATGAACCAAGCTCAACATTCAACTTACAGTGGCTTTACAGTGAATCTACACTGAGACAGAATCTGATGCACCTTACATTTCAAACATGAGTGCAAGACTTCAGAAAGATTCAGAATACTTACTTTCTGTAATAATTTAGTTTGATATATACTGTATTGTGTTCATGTAAGTTGTGCAGTTTGTGAGGAATCAAAATGAAAAAGAAAAAGCAGTTTAATATACATTATTGAAAAGAACACAGATGCATACATGATTTATGCCAAGGCGGTGTTTAAATTGTTAGGTTTAGCCACAGCAGGGATATGCCTCATGTAGCAGCAGAATTAAATATATTATATGGCTTACTACTGAGAAATGGCAACCTTGTCTCTTGATCTCTGTCTCTCTCTCTCTTTGCTTAACATAATTTGACTAAAACCCCTCTAATCCTTTCAGATAATCTGCCAAATGGTCCTCTCCCTCTTCTCTCCTTCTCTGTCTCTGCGTCTACCTTTCTCTCCCCGTGCCTTCGGCCCCCTCTCATTAAACCGCTGGACTGGCAGACATTAGCCGATGCAAAACCCGCCCTGCTGACATCAACTGGGTCATTAAGAAACTAGCACAGCACTAAATTAATCTTCTCATCTATTTTTTTTTTCTCAAAACAAATGCTTTTACTGCCCAGGCTCATCTGCAGTAGGTGGAGATTTCCTGGTCAGTAGCTACAGCTCAGCAAAACCATTCTGCTAGAATACAGTTTTAAAAAAAGTCATTGTTTCAATAACATCAATCCAGGTTAGTTGCAGACACATACATATGGGGTGCCGTTTGTAAAAACAGCTTCATGATTTAGCGCAATGTTCACACAATTTTCACACGTTAAATGTGTTAAAAAAACGTGTTACGTTTTGGTACATTTTCTTGCTGCGTAATTGTTAAATGTTAAATTTAAATGTTAAATCTAAATCTAAATATTAAATCTAAATCTAAATGTTAAATCTAAATCTAAATGTTAAATCTAAATGTTGCTTTTACCAAAGGCGTGAGATATACTAATTGGCCACGCCCCGTGATTACAACTGGCTGTTACTTAGCTGGGGGCGGGACTGCATGCTGTGATCGGGAACTGAGGTCAATGATAATGCACTTGACTACATTGTTTCAAAATCTTATCACATCTTATCACATATCCAAACAGAATAACTTCATTGGCCAAATCCACTTGCATGTAAATGAACAAAACATGAATCAAATAGTTAACAAATATATTAAGATGACAATGGTACATTAATGAGGTCACGAAGGGTCGGTTTCCCAGACAGGCATTAAGCCTAGTCCTGGATTAAGGAACATGGAGGATTTGCCTTAAATTATCTTAAATCTAAATGTTAAATATGAAAAATATTTCTTGCACTCTAATGTGAAACTTCACAGTTAGATAGGGCTCGGTGACACCTTTCCATCAACCCCTCGTTTAACATAAAGCCCCTGCGATCTGGAGTTATTAGCCAAAAACCGTTCACCACGCACGGGTGTCCTACACGGAACGTGCTCGCGGCTTTTCTAGGCAGGGCAACCACCAATCTCAGTGAAACTTCACAGCTAGATAGGGCTCAATGACTCAATGAGACCTTTCCAAAGACCCCTCGTTTGCCATGATAGCCGGGGGCTATTATGTTAAACGAGGGGTCGTTGGAAGGTTGTCACCAAGCCCTATCTAACTGTGAAGTTTCACATTTAGAGTGCGAGATATATTTTTCATATTTAACATTTAGACTTAAGATCATTTAGGGCAAATCCTCCATGTTGGTGAGGGAATATCACAGCACGCAGTCCAGCCCCCTGCTAAGTAACAGCCAATCGTGATCATGGGGCGTGGCCAGTTAGCATATCTCTCGCCTTTTGTAAAAGCAACATTTACATTTAAGATTTAGATTTAACATTTAAATTTAGATTTAACATTTAGATTTAGAAACACTGTTTTTTTTAAACTAAATGTGTGAAAATTGTGTGAACATTGTGCTAAATTATGAATAAATGACACCTCTAAATTTGTGAAGCTGTTTTTACAAACGGCACCCCATACATACAAATTCATGTAAGATCTCACAAGTTTCACATAATTAGTGGGAGGCAATGAAGAATTTTTACATGATCCACAGATCATTTCAATGAATTACAGAGCAGCTGTGGATTGTTAAAAAAAGACATCCTATTCATAATTTGTAGAATGAAAATGCAGTTTTAATAAAAAACAATGTCCCAAATGATATCACAGTAAAATTGTACTCTACTGAACTGCAGTGGGACATCTCACTATCCACCAACGAGGAGTCTTTGCAAGTAGGTGGGACGTAGACCCATGTTTGTCGACTGCAGCCCACTAGATTTCTTAATTTGTTCATTTACTGTAACCACTTAATCCTTACTATGGTTGTGGGTACCCGGAGCCTATCCAGGGACCAATGTGCGGGCTCAAGGCAGGGACCCACCCTGGGCAGGGGTATGAAGCAGCTGGACCATTGTTTGTTTTATAGGCAAGTATTATGGTTTTAATGCTTAATGCAGGTAGGTCTGGTTCTGAAGTCTGATTGGGAATTACTGGATATATATACATTTTAGCCGTACATGTAAGTAGTTCAGTTTACAGCCTACATGTAAGCATGTCATCATATTACAGTATTTATTACAGAAACAATATTTTAAATAAAAACTAGTTTTGGAACACAAAAGGTGACTGGATGCAGTTCAAGCTTACTTGTCTTAAGGAGCTGTTTTCCTGAAGCAGTTTTCACACCTGAATATCTGGACCTCATTCTCTGGACATGGTCTGGACCTGCCCTTTCACACATGTTGCACACTGCTGGACATTTTTTGTGAGACACTGGAGCAGCTGTGGTTAAGGAGTTGTCCCTGTGATCAGAAGGCTGTGGGTTCAAATCCCAGGACTGCTAGTGGCACCACTGGGTACCCTTGAGCAATGAACCATCCCCACACACTGCTCCCCGGGCGCTGTGTTCCTGGCTGCCTGCTGCTTCACTTGGTGAATGCGTTAAATGCAGAGAAAAAATTTCACACTGTCCACACTCTGTGCTGTGGTGTGTTCACGTATAGACACTTTACACTTACACTACCGAAAATACTTCTTGTTGTTTAGATGAGGAATTGCGTCTGGATAGATCATGCAGGAGCATAGAGGCAGGACATAATGTGGTCATGTCAGTCTTAAACATCTGAGTCTCTTGCCATTCCTAGAATTTATTTGGCAATTTCAGTGCTAAATCTTACTGACAGAAGTTGCAATCTCTCCTGTTTGACATTTTCACTGGCATATTCATGCAACTGACCCTTCTTCTTCATCTTTGCATCTTCTGGTTTTGCGCCCGTAATCAACACTCCTATTCATTCTATGTGAGGTCTCCAGAAAATGACCTGCTCTAATCATAAATGAACTCAATTGGGCCTTATACACTTTGTACCAGGGGGCTAGAAGTATAAAGTCCATGTAATGTCCCATCCGGTCATTAATGTTAGGATATTTGTGTTACACATGCAGCGCCGACAGGTAATACCTAGAAAAGTTCAAGATTTCGGTGCACCTGTGAAAAGGGCTAGAGACACTAGGCAGACAAAAATTCCAACCTAAAGCAATAGTTTTTAAAAAGTTCTTTAAGCCCTACAAATCTCACTCTAGACTACTGTGGCACTGTAGGATGTGAAACAGAACAATGGTTACATATTTATTCTTAACCAGAGTGTCCCTTGACCTAATGGTGCTAAATCGAAGAAGCAACAGAACACTTGAGGAGTATTACTTCGCACCATAATTTTCTTAGTATCAGATTGGGCTATATGGACAAAAGTATTGGGACACACCTCTTGATTATCGAATTCTTGTGTTTCAGTAATACCCATTGTGTATAAAAACAAGCACACCTTGACATTTTGGACAATGCCATGCTTCCAACTTTGTAGACACTGTTTTGGGAAGAACCTTTTCTATTCCAGCATGACTGTGTGCCAGTGCACTAAACAAGCTCCATAAAGGCATGGTTGGATGAGTTTGGAAGAACTCCTTTGGGATGAACTGGAATGGAGATTGCAAGCCAGACCTTCTCATCCAACATCAAACTCCGTATTAAAGTCTATGTATTTGAATGCAATGTCATTAAAGTCCCTGTTGGTATAATGGTCAGGTGTGCCAATACTCAGGGGTCCATATGGTGTATTTTTCATTTTACTTACTTTTTTCTTACAGCAACTGAGTTGATATAATACTTGTTTTGATTTGTTTTATTTACATTTAAGTGATGTATACATTAAGTGCATCACATTTTAGTGGTTATTGTGTTAATGATAATGTGTTTGTGTTTTTCAGATTCCCCAGATCAGTTACGCCTCCACTGCTCCAGAGCTGAGTGACAACAACCGCTACGACTTCTTCTCCCGCGTAGTGCCCCCTGACTCCTTCCAGGCCCAGGCAATGGTGGACATTGTGAAGGCCATGGGCTGGAATTACGTTTCCACACTAGCCTCAGAGGGAAACTACGGAGAAAGCGGAGTGGACGCTTTCCTTCAGATCTCCAGAGAAGCAGGTCCAGAAGCCAAAACCGTCCCAGATCAAGAAACAACTCATTTACACTTTTTGAAATAAAAAGTATATTTCTCACTCCCCAGTCCATGTAGTAGACCTTCAGCTAATGTGTTCCAAGCCAGGGATGCCAGAAGCATTTTTAATGTGAGGGGGACGCATCGGTCTGAACCGCACACAACCTGCTCTGCGTTTACTGTTTTCATGACATCACTAACACCAAACCATTTACATACATGTGTTTTCAACCTAAAGCGGGTTAGCCCATTCACACTAGAGTTAAAAGAAGATTTTCAGTTTTTTGAACGACATACAGTGCAGGGCCAAGGCAGCCAATCAGAACGGAGATCATTTACATACACGTTATTAAGACCTGAAACTGCCTTGGCACGTAAAACTACATTAATGTCATAAACAGAAAATTCAAGAAATGTGAAGTATACATTCGTTTAAATTCTTTTAAACCACACTAATGTTATAAGCTTTTAAGAAAACATCAATTGGAATAAAAATATGGAAGAGGTCTATTTAATGTGTCTATTTAATATTTAATCTACTTGTTATTCTAGACTGATTTTGTGGACCCCCATAGTTATGAAGCATACGTTTTAACATTTGTTTTTATTGGTTTAAAAAAACAGCTTAGTTTGGGAAATGCGAGTCATCACTGGTTGTTGCTTGTTTTGCTTATATCCATCCAGGTGGCCTGTGTATAGCCCAGTCCATTAAAATTCCTAGAGAGCCAAGACCGGGAGAGTTCGACAAAATCATTAAGAGGTTAATGGAGACATCCAATGCCAGAGGAGTCATTATTTTCGCTAATGAAGATGACATCAAGTGAGTTAATTTTGTGTAGTGTCACGTTTTATACTGTTATTCCCCCTTTTTATTTACACATGCTCTCCAGAGCCACCATGCTTTTGATTCCATAAACAAGTTATTTATTTTTCAGCATCAGAATAAACAAAAACATTTAAATAGAATGATAGAATTTGATAGAATAACAGAAATATCTGTATTTAGTCTGTTTACCCTTTGCTTTCATTCAGCTTTTTGGAAGACTTGCTTTGCAAAGAAATCTGCATGAATATTTTTCCACAGCTCCAAACTTTATGAAATGTATTACATTTTCTGCTCATCATCCTATTCAGTGCTGTTTATCTGATGGGGATGATTTTGGTGGTCTACCAGGTCTTGCATTGTTGTTTGGAGTCCCATTTTCCCTCTGTCTTTGAAAAACTGTTTTTTTTTTTCATTTATTTTCCATTCCCTATTTTATTTCTCATATTCTATGTGAACGTTAGTGTCTCTTTCAACACAAACAATGTCAGGGCCACCTTTGGGAAGTGGTTGTGTTTAAAATGGGATGGATGGAAGATGTAAAGAAGTGCACAAATGTAAAGAGTGGACAAATTAAATTACATAAGGGATTTGACACTATAACTTAGTGTTGGTGGCTTTTGTGCAACTTTCTATTAAATATATATTTGAAAGGAAATGAACTTGTATTTAATAGACATTTTGACTGAAAAATTAAACTTCCCCATTAAAACCTACATGATGCTGTATAATACTGTAGAAGTGTATATTACCCTTTCTTTTAATAAACAGAGGTGTAAGCTCGCTGGTTACAGATGTGTTGCAGTATTTGTGTTTTGATGGCTGAATGACCTCATAATTCAGAGAATCTACTTGGACATTTGGAATATTGTACTTCAGGAGACGATTAGGGACAAAAGGACGGGTGCAGGACAGGAGAATGCACTAAAAGAGTTAAATGCTAACACTGTTGTTGTTTAGATTTACTAACGTTTGGTATTTAGACCTGTTAGCTGTTTTTGTCAGTGATTTTTAAAAACAGTATTTAATCCGAATGTCATTCTACAAGATGAAATGACACATATATAAGTCGAAACAATCTGTCCTGGAAGGTAATGGTTACAAAAATGAATCCCCCCCTTGGGTGAGATTTACTAATGGTCTGCTTAGTATTCAGAACAATGACTTCTTTTAAGGAATCACTAAAGAGGTCACTGAAAGGTCTTGACATTTATTTAATTCTTAAATGTTTTATTAATATTTTTCAGTTGTAGCCAGGTTATTTATTTGTCAGTTGTAGCCAGTTTTTTATATTGTTTATTACTCACCGATATTAATTATTATTATTGTTGTTGTTGTTGTTATTACTATGCTTGCTGTATGTAGGTGTATATCATTCAGTAATTAAATATTATTTATGGTTATTTGTCGTAGGCGGGTCCTGGAGGCAGCGAAGAGGGCCAATCTTACAGGTCACTTCTTGTTTGTGGGCTCTGACAGCTGGGGGGCTAAAAGTGCCCCCATCCTAAACCAGGAGGATGTGGCAGAAGGAGCAGTCACCATCTTGCCCAAAAGAGCATCTATAGACGGTATGAAAACACTCTTAAACCTTATGTTGAGTTTTTTTAATGTATTTTTTATAAATTGTGGTATGCAGTGGATGCACCAGTGCTGGTGGTGGTGTGCCGCCATGAGAAACATCATTTTCTTGTTTTTTTGAGTTTTCTCAAACCTCAGCCAAGACATGTTTGCTGGTGATTTAGGCATGCAGTTGTCATGATGCTAACTGGAGAAGTATAGGCTTTCATTATTCGTTAGTTACATTAGCCTGGAGAACACACAGACAGTCAAATAAACTTCCAGACTATCTGTTTCCAGAACAACACACTGTCGGTCAACCAGACCTATACTGCCACCTATATGGTATTCGTAACATCACTCTCCAAATACAAAAGTAATCTCTCTCATTTTAACTGGGCAAATTAGATTTGTTTTGGCCACAATATGGGACTAACTAACATTCTCCAAATGCTCCTTCAGTACATTGTCACTGTCAGAATAATCATATTACATGTGTAGTTGCTTTCCAAGGTCAGCCAGTCCTTACGGAACACATCTGCAGCATGGACATTGAGCTAGTAGCAGTAGGGCTGTATTTATACTGTCCACACAGATAGTTGTCACATGTGATCACTGTTGTTGTTTACATCCCTCCATTGGCCAATGCAATTATAGTGTATGACGTCATCCACTCTGTGACTTCAGACAAGTCACCCGGATGCTTTCATTCTCATCTCTGGACACTTCAACCACGTCTCTCTGTGCAGGACACTTAGTACCTCTGTACAGGACACTTAGTACCTTAGTAGCTAATGTCATCGAGGCATATTGCTGCACAGCCATCCCACTGATGGTGTACCTCCTACCCACTTACCTACCACTGGTGAAGAGGCTTCCCCAACATCAAGCCATGGGTCACCAAAGACATCAAAGCCCTCCTGAATAAGTATAGGAATCATTCAGGTCAAGTGACAGGGAGGCTACTAAGAAGGTACAAAGGTGAAGCTACAAAGGTATGTGAAGCTATATGAGAAAACCACCACAAAACGAAAGGGGACTGATGGAGACCTTCAGCGGGCTAACGAGTTAAAGATTTTTTTAACGGGTTCCACAGTAGGCCTCAGCCCAGTGTCTCCTCTAGTTCCAGCATGATCCACTTGCCAGAATGCAGCTCTCCATTCTACCTCTCTCCCTCTATCACCATCTCACCTACTAGAGCCTCCAACCCCTATCCTCCTGTAGATGATGACTCTGACATCCACAGACTGTATACCAGCATCACCGAGGTCCAGGTGAGGAGAGAATTACACAGACTACATCCTGCCATGCCCCACATGGAATACGCCCACAGATGCTCAAGTTCTGCACCTCCCATCTATGTGGAGCACTGCTGAGAATCTTTAACTTGAGCCTCAGTATCAAGAAGGTATTTGTGCTGTGGAAAACTTCATGTCTGGTTCCTATACTGAAGAAGGTTCACCCCAGTGCCCTATCACACAGTTGCACTCACCTCACATAGCATAAAGATCTTCGAGAAAATGGTCCTGGACGCCCTCCACCCCTGGCTAGGCCAGGACAAGATCCCCTTCAGTTTGCCTACCAGGCCAAGACTGGAGTGGTTGATGCCATCGTCCGTCTGTTGCACCATGCCCGCTGCCATCTAGACAAGCTGGGAGCTTCCCTGACAATCATGTTCTTTAATTTATTCTGTGCCTTCAACACCATTCAGCCAGCCCAGCTGGGGTTAAAGCTTTCTGCTATGCACATTCATGCTCCCTTAGTCTCCTGGATTATGGACTATCTGACTGAATGGCCATGGTACATGAGGCCACAGGATTGTGTGTCTGACACGGTGTAATGCTGGAGCGTCTCAGGGAAGAGTTCTGTCATCATTCCTCTTCACACTATACACATCCTTCAAGTACAACACAGAGGGTTGCCATCTGCAGAAGTTCTCAGAAAACTCTGCAATAGTCACATGTATCAGGAATGGGGATGACTTGGAATCTAGGATGACTGTGAACAGTTTTGTTGAGCTGAACAGCTCAATATCAACAAAACTAAATAACTTGTGGTGGACCTGAGAAGGTCGTTGATTCATCAGACTGAGATTGATCAGGACCACAAATACCTTGGTGTGCAGAACTCCTGGCCACCAACACAAGAGGTCCAAGTAAGCTGTTCTTCCTAAGTAGACTCTATAACTCTATGCAGATGTTCTATGCGTCTGTTGTGGCCAGCAGCATTTTCTGTGCTGTGGTGTACTGGGGTGGCAGGATGAAAGTAACAAGCTGATCAGGAAATCGAGCTCAGTGTTGGGTGAGGAACTTGACAACTTAGAAACTGTGGTTGAAAGGAAAACATTGTCTAGACTTCAGTCCATCGTGGATAATGATCACCCACTTCACAGTGGTTAGGGAGTAGCCCCTGTGATCAGAAGGTCATGGGTTTGAATCCCAGTACTGCTAGTGGCACTTCCGAGGTACCCTTGAGCAAGATACCATCCCCACTCACTGCTCCACAGGTGATGTGTTCCTGGCTACCCGTTGCTTCACTTGGGTGAATGGATTAAATGCAGAGAAGAATTTTGTGCTGTCCACACTGTGTACTGTGGTGTGTTCAAGTATGACAGATGGTCACTCTACACTTTACACAGTGTTGTGACTGAACTGAGAAGCAATTTTAGCCACAGACTCTCCAGCATAAAGTGCTCCACTGAACGCCACAGGAAAACCTTCTTAGCCAATACCATAAAGCTCCATACCTCCTCCCTCTGTCACATATACGCAAAATAACCTGTGCAATTACCTGCTGCTAATCAGATGTGCAGTTTTTATTGCACTATGTGCAATATCTTATTATTTGGTGCAAAATCACTACTTTTGTCAGTATTACTTATCTTCTCTGATCTTATCTACATCTTATTCCTATTATGTGCAGTAATGAACTTGGTATAAAGTACTACTCCACATCACTGTTTGTGTAAACTAGGATATTACCTCTCTTACTGACCCCATCATTTGTTTATGTGGCTTTTTGTATTTTGAACACAGTACTTTTCAGAGTTTTCACTTGACTTTTATTTGACTTTATTTTAACTTATATTCGTGTTGTTCTTGGAGTTGTGTCTCTGTGTGACTGTGACCACAGTAAAGTTTTCCAATTCTGATTCTGAAAATTCACTCTGATGGTTCAGAAGCACATATTTGCATGACCTATTTAGTGCACCACACAGGGAGTAGAGAGTCAAATACAGCCTGTAAGAATCAGCAAAAGAGGTTTGGTTCTACACAAGTCTCAGCTGTTCATTTGAATAGAAATACAAAAGCTGGTGTGTGCAGTCAAAAAAAACCCAAATTCTGATCTGGCAATTGTGGGCCAGGAATTGGATGCATATCCAATCTAATACCACGCCTGAAAGTAGCTCAGAAATATCAACAAACCAAAATAATAACAGTAATAATAATAGGCAGTCCATGACTTTTAGTAGGTTTTGCAGAGATGACTATATGAAAGTGATATGCATAATAAACATAAATGTTGACACCTTCAAAAACTTGTTGCCAAATAAGTTAAGAGACAAGGTAGACTTAGCATTTACCGCACCTCTGACTTTTAATGTAATGTTTTTCTGTTATAATGAGTTAAAAACAAAACAAAACTGTGCAGTCTGTACACTATTTACATGAAAAAAGTAAATGCATCTTGAGGCAAAACTATAGGACAAGTATCTATAGTGCATTAATGTTGACAGGTATTATTGTTTCTTAAGTGACTGTGCTGTGATTGACGCAATATTTTGCCTGCACGTACACTGATGTAGGTGTTTTGATGGAATGAGTTCATTTGGAAATGGTTTTGCAATTCATTGGTAGCGTTTGTGCGTTTGTGCAATGAACTTTGCTCAGCTGTGGAAAAGGTAATGTTGCAATGTTTTATTGTTTTCCTGAGTCATTCTTTAGTTAAGTGACTTTATATGTTTCCAACAAGAAGAAGGACTGAGGGGATGATTATGGTGAATTGTGTTTCATTGGTGAGATGTGTTTTATTAATTTGAGAACATGTTTATATATAAGAAAGCGTAGTATACTATTCTTCACAAGAAAAAGAGTAGTCAAGGATGTAAGCGTTTTGTTTTGTTCAGGTTTTGACCAGTACTTCACCTCACGCTCTCTGGAGAACAACAGGAGAAACATCTGGTTTGCAGAATTCTGGGAAGACGACTTTAAATGCAAGCTGACCCGGCCTGGCATTAAACTGGACAGCGGCCAGAGGAAATGTACAGGTCTGCAGAAACTTTACATTTACATTATTTACCTTTCATTTAAATGATTTAAAATATAATGTAAACACAGTACAGTGTTTATTACTCATCAGACTGATCAAACCCCCTGGTAAATCTGTGAGGCATTTGGGAGACATTTATCAGCCACAGTTTCATGCTGTGTTGCAAACATAATCTTAATTGTATTGTACTGGTTCAAGCCCATAACACAAACTACAGGCAATTTACAGCTGAGAGCTGTCACGTTACAAGCTTATTTAACTGTATTCGCCATGGAAATTAAATGTTTGTAATTTTTTTGTTTTCTTCAGTTCCTTAATAGAAAGGCTTTTGTTTTATGATACGGTTTAAGTATGTTGGAGTAACATCACTGCTTTATTGTCACGATTTTCATGACACAGACAAATCTGTGTATTTACAGTACTGGCTGTGTAGAAGAGAAGATAAAAAGAGTAGGAACAAAACGCAACCAAACCTCAGTGGTATATTGATGTTTGTGATGCTCTGAAGTTGAATTCCTTGCTTACTTGTGTTTCTTGCAGGAGAGGAGCGGATCAGCAGGGATTCCCCATATGAACAGGAAGGGAAGGTGCAGTTTGTGATCGATGCAGTCTACGCCATGGCCCACGCCCTCCACAGCATGCACATGGACCTGTGTCCTGGGGCTACAGGCGTCTGTGACAGAATGGATCCTGTGGAAGGCATACTGTTGCTTAAATACATCCGTGCCGTCAACTTTAATGGTCAGTACAATATTTCTGCTCAGTCACCATAGGTACACTCAAGCTCCACTGGGGAGGCTTTCACATTTGCATGGTTATGCTACACCCATATCCAAGGTTGCTCAGGTCATGCTGCCTCATGCTATTCACCCCTCTCCCCTACTTTTAAACAAAAAAAGCTACAGGCTTAAAGTCCACTGAATGTGCTCTGAAAGCGCTATGAAAACAAATGAGTCAACGCACATGTCCGCGTGTCCGGTTAGGGGCAACCCATTTTGTGTTACTTTTAATATAACTTATTTTTCTTGTGTTCAGTTCTCATACATTCATATTTCTAACCAGATTCAGTCATTAAATGTGTAAGTGAAAATGTATTTATATGTGTAATTTTTTCACTTAAAAGAATTTATTGTTCAATTTACAGATATTTGTAAATTAACCTATACATCTGTAGAACTGACTGTAGGATGTCAAAAATGCTGGAACATTCTTTCAATACAGTAACAGGGAGACACAAATGACACATGGCCTTGATACAAATGAGCACAGTTTAAATGAGAGGGATATTGAGTTTGAATTAAAAATTATTTTTTCTTTCTTGTATAGCAAGAATTAAGACAAAGGTGCAAAAAGCCTTTTTAAATATTTTTGAGTCACAGTGTTTTATGCTTCATGCTTCATAACCTTCCTCTATTTGACCTTAGATGTTCAGAAATATCTTTAATAACTGAAGGCTGCGTGTCGTCTTGCCTCAGAGTGCAACTTACCAATCCATGCTCTTCCCACAAATCAGAGAGAATTTTTTTTTGAAAAATCCTTTTCAATCTAAAGACAGTTCTTTTCAATGTAAAGACAAATCCTTTTCAATCTAAAGACAATTTATAGTGCACAACTTTTTTGTCCAAACACCTACTTTGACAGCAGGAGTGTAAAGCCTTATCCACAAAGACCAATCTTTTCACGTTTTTAAAAAGGAAAGTGTGGTTGTTCAAGGCCTGAAGCATCAGTCACGCTAGACATTTGGTGTTCATGTAGCCTAGTGAAATAAGTGGGACCACCGTGGTGTAGAAAGCAGGTGTGTTTGAGGGTGAAGTGACTTGTGTAAGTGCTGTTAGTTGACATAGAAGTTGGCTGTTGGCAGGCTGGCTAATCTGCACACTAGTTGGCACCAACATGACAAGAAAGGTTACGTTCATATCATCTCACAGGTAGCAGCCACATAAACTCTATCTCTTTCTAACTTCATGAACAGGCATCCATAACCACAACATATTCATCTTCACCAAAATGGCTCAAAAGCAGCGTGATGAAGTTAGAAAGTCAAGGTGTGTTCAAGCGTGATCGGACGACAGACTGAAACGAGAGCAAAGATGAAAGACTTTGCTTCTGTCAACAACATATTTCAAAAGTAAATCAAGGTCTTTCCCAGCCATGAGGAGATCAGCCCCCAGGAGATCAGCCCCTCTCACTCGCCACCTCTGAAGTTTGCTCCACCTTAAGCAGGGTGAATGCACAGACGGCTGGAAGCCCAGACGGCATACTAGAGTGCCTAGGGCAAGTGCAACACAACTGGTCTTTGTAGATGTCTTCAGTCTGTCCTTGGCTGGGTCTACTGTACCACACACACAAAGACAACCACCAATTTACCAGTGTCAAGGACCACTGCAGCCACCAGCCACCACCCTTCACCCACATCAGTTTGCTTACTGGCAGCACAGGTAAACAGAGGATGCCATCTCCTACGCACTGCATTCTGCACTGACCCACCTGAGCAAGACCAACTGACCTTCAAACTCCACACCTTGGGAGTCAGCACCTCACTGTGCAATTGAATCCTGAACATCCTGAACCTGTTTAGCTGAACAATTGCACCTCTGCTACTCTCACCCTGAACCCCGCATGCCATAAGGCTCTGTGGTGAGTCTGATCCTCTTCTCCCTTTTCACCTATGACTGCACGTTTCCTACACACAGCTAAAACCTCATCATCAAGTTTACAGATGACACCACAGTGGGAGGCATGATCACCTTGCCTATAGGAACGAAGACCAGGGCCTAGCGGTGTGGTGCACGGCCAACAACCTCACCCTCAATGTAAAGAAGCCCAAGGAGCTCACCACTGACTTCATGAGGCTTAAAAGTTGTGACCATGTCTCTTTCCACATCAATGAAACTGAGGGGAAGTGTGTGTCCAGGTTCAAGTTCCTGGGTGTCCACATCTCTGAAGACCTCACTTGGATCCACACTGATATTGTGGCCAATCAAGGTCTTCCACATAGACCTCATCCAACCATGTTTTTATGGAGCTTACTTTGTGCACTGAGACACAGTCATGCTGGAATAGAAAAGGTTCTTCCCCAAACTGTGTCCACAAAGTTGGAAGCATGACGTTGTCCAAAATGTCTTGGTATGCTGAAGCGGTCAGATTGCCCTTCATTGGATGTGAGGAGCTTTATCGTTTCCACTTTATTGCAATTTTGTGCCTTGGTAAGGTGCCAACTGTGTTTTACTTCCAAGTATTTGTACTCTGAGCAGTGACAATAAAAACTTTAATCTAATTTAACCTAAAAGATGTTGGCATTTAGACAAAAATGGAGATATGCGCTACACTTTTTCTTTTGATCTTTTTTTCATCATTCTGTAAAGCCTGTCGAGTCTCACAATAGGAATCAGATTTGATAGAACCTATTCGTAGTGAAGGATAGAGACGTCAGTGTGTAGAGGAGATGGTTTCACTTCAAGCCTGAAAAACCCTTCTAATGCACTACTACAATCTCTCTCTCTCACCGTCTGTCTCTACCCCCACTCAACTCCCCCAGGGTGTTCTCTTTCCAAACACTAGATGCATTTCCCCTATTCAGTGCCATTCCTCTGTGCCAGTCCTCTTTCTTCTTTCTCTCCATTTCTTGCCTTTGAGTGCACAGAGCTTTCAATGAAATCTAGTGTTAATGCTGAGCTGTTAGTGTTTTTCCTAGCTCTGGTCATCCCTCTCCCTTGTATGGATTTCCACTCGACTGTGAATACCTCAGGGCAGTTGGGTGAAACACATAATCACTTTAAAGATATTGTTCCTGAATGTACAGAGAGAAAAACTCCCCTTATGTTGATTTCTAAGGCTTATTCTCAATTTGGTTTTAGAATTTGTGTGT
Source organism: Hydrocynus forskahlii (assembly GCA_037974365.1). Classification (NCBI taxonomy): domain Eukaryota; kingdom Metazoa; phylum Chordata; class Actinopteri; order Characiformes; family Alestidae; genus Hydrocynus; species Hydrocynus forskahlii. The sequence goes on from JBBPCX010000141.1 coordinate 8,230,305, forward strand.
GTGTGTGTATGTGTGTTTGGGGTGGGGGTGGGGGTGGGGTTATTGGAAGAGCATTTATGCCCTGTGCAGTAGCTACCTAATTTTAGTTATAAACACTAATATGACTGCCTGGCAACAGCTCATGTTAATGTTAGCGCCATCTAATGTTAGGTAGCTAAATCACCACATTGTGGTTTATCTGACAATGCATAGCTAGAAAACTATAACGTAATAACAGTTAGAACTGTCAGAACCAGTTAGAATGGACTAACAGAAACAGAACAATGGGTGACGGTGAAGATGCCCATTTAAAGTGCACAAATACCTCATGTTCACGAGCAAATGAAATAAAAGTGTGATCACATTTCGAATGAAAAGTGTGATCGTGTGTTTTTTCATGTAGTGTTTTTTTTTTCATTTGTGTGTCAAATGTGCACAAATCACTTGTCTTATTCACATGTGCATAATCTGTGCTCATCTTGGACCTAAATTAAAATTTGAAGTAATTCTGCATCAGTTTAAATATATGTCTTTGGAGTCACCTTCAAATTATAATTACAGCTTCTGGCTCACAGTCTCTGTTAAACAGTTCGGAGTAATGACTGATAAATGCAGTTTACTCCAGGGCGGATTCACTGGTGTGATTTGATAATGAAATGTTTTAAGAACGTGTCTTATGTAGAACACTGAATGTGTGGGTGAGTGTGTGTATGTGTGTATGTGTGTATGTAAATAAGCTCCCATCCTGGATTTGTTGTTAAATCTCAGCCTCTCTTGGCTCCACAGGCAGCGCAGGTACTGGGGTGATGTTTAATGAGGATGGAGATGCCCCGGGACGTTATGATATCTTCCAGTACCAGCTCTCCAACACCACCAACCCGGGATACAAACTCATTGGCCAGTGGACAAACCACCTACGACTCAGTGTAGGCATCAGGAGAGCTCTTGAGATGATAAGGACTTTTGTCAGTTGGTCTGTGCTAAATATTCATCTTTTAACACCCAGTGTGCTGTCACTTCTCCAAGAGACATGGAAAAAGAAATAGTTCCTTTCAGTGGAGGTTTGCTTTGCTTTGCTCTAGTTTTGCCTTGTTGTATCTAAGCAATAAAAGATCCACTGCACTGGATGTATCTAAGTTAGAAATACATACGTCTCTCCAGTTAGACCTGGGTGATATATAATTTACATCATATGTTTTTATAAAAATTAAAAAAAATCAGGAATATCAATTATATCCTCATGCAAATTAGTGAGTAGCCCTGTACATGTGTCTCACATACAAAAAGATGTTAGCTATAGGTGCCTGTGTAAAACCACTATATACTATATTTTTTTATGATTTTACAATGTATCCAAACCATCAGGGCACTAAAGCTGATGAATAAATGCTTAGGGTTTTTTGCTTAGGTATGTCACACTCTGGGAAACCTGCATCAACGGCAGTGGGGAGTTCGATTGTAGCTTAACGACTTATCAGTACTCCATTCTAACCTACTGTGTATTATTATTTCATATAATCTGGCAAACAGTGTAAAATTAAATTAATCTTAGTGATATAATTCATAACACAGCAACTTTGAAGCTTTATCACTGGGTTACTTGTCTCACCGATAGCCTATTACACTGAACCCAGGCCTACAATCCTATAGCTGTGTGTAAACTCCCCAAATGATCACTTTCCATAAGAAAATGTTAGGAACTCTCAAAAAGATTTGCCTAAGTTATGCTTTGTCACTGGACCATTCTTTGAAAAATGGTGCAGGATAAGAACATTGCCAGTAGATTTACTCATCACAGTTCTGACTTAATCTCTTTTCTCTCTCCTCGTCTGCGTCTCTGTAAGGCGGAGGACATGCAGTGGTCAGGAGGAGATAAACAGGTTCCAGACTCAGTCTGCAGTTTTCCATGTGAACCGGGAGAGCGAAAGCGGATGGTGAAAGGTGTCCCATGCTGTTGGCACTGTGAGCTGTGCGATGGGTATCAGTTCTTACTGGACGAGTTTAACTGTGACATGTGTCCGTTTGACATGCGGCCCACCCCCAACCGCACCGGCTGCCGGCCCACGCCCATCATCAAGTTGGAGTGGAGCTCTCCCTGGGCAATTATTCCAGTTTTCCTGGCCGTCCTGGGCATCCTGGCCACCACTGGTGTCATTGTCACTTTCATTCGTTTCAACGACACGCCAATCGTCCGTGCATCTGGCCGTGAGCTGAGCTACGTCCTTCTGACTGGAATCTTCCTCATCTACCTCATCACTTTTCTGATGATTGCGGAGCCCGGGGCAGTGGTGTGTGCGTTTCGCCGCCTGCTGCTTGGACTCGGCATGTGCATCAGCTACTCTGCCATGCTGACCAAAACCAACCGTATCTACCGCATCTTTGAGCAGGGCAAGAAGTCTGTAACTCCGCCCAAATTCATCAGCCCCACCTCACAGCTCATCATCACCTTTATCCTCATCTCTGTGCAGGTAAGAAAGTGCATTACATTACAGATGAATTCATTAGTTTAATGAATATATAAACCAGCACCTTTTCTTATAAGCAGCTACAGCAGTTTAGCTTATTCAGGCTGTTTTTGGAAGAGGGACAATACAGGGTGGCCAGCCAGAGCTGAGCTCATTTACATACAAACAAATTCAAACCCCTTGAAACAGTCAGCATAAATGTAGACTACGCAGACAACATCACTGTGTTTTGAAAAAAGGGAAACAAAACTGTTAATAATGAAGACCAAAAAAAGTTTTTGATATTTAACATTTTAGAGCTATATTGATTTGTGGTGCTTAAAATGATTAATGTAATAATGGAATCTAGCTGGAATGGGGACTACAGCACAGTGTTCAGAGACAAAATTCTTAGTTCTACTGATTCCAGATCAGCACAATTTGGGCAGTTAAGCTGCATTCACTTAGATTTTAAGCTAATTTGCAAAATATGTACACGTACTGGTTGGTATCCTGGTTCATCTGGAATACAATTGGAAATTCATTCTAGCGCTAAGTAAGTCAAGTATGTGTTGTTATTTAAAAAATCTACACAGGACACAGTGAAGTGAAGCAACATTCCTCCAGGACCGTGGTGGGACACAAAACAACACACAATTAAACAAGTGCAGACAGAACATGACTTCACAGAGGGCAAGAAGAAAGTACAAGACCTTCAGTAAAATACAGTGTTACGGTATAGGACAGCATATAGTGCACCCAACAAAACCAGAAACAGTGTGAATAAATACGGCATTTTGCCAGATAAAAAGTCACAACAACAGAATAAAACATTAACAGTATATAAATAAAGGAAATTGTATAGTGTGTGTTTTTCTTGGGGGTTGGGGTGGGCATTGGTAATTCAAGTGTGATTCTTGTTAATTAGGGAACATGTTTGAATATGTTTGGGTGTGTGAAGTACAGATCTGATTTAATTCACGTTCAGTTCTTATTTAGAGTCTAGTGGCTTGGGAAAAAAAACGTCCCATTCTAACAGTTAAGGCCTGTATTCTTCCAGTGGGAAGAAGGAAGAGTATGGGAAAGGTGAGTGGGGTCATGAACAATGCTTGTGGCTTTGCAGATGCAGTGTGTAGTGTAGATGTCTGGGACAGAGGTGAGAGGTTTTTTGGCTGTCCTCACTATTGTCTCTAGGGTGGGCATTCCATGGTGGAGCAATTTCCAAACCCGGCAGTGATGCAGCTGCTTAGCATCCTTTTTGTAGTCATCCAGTGGAGTGAGGAGAAGGTGGGGGTGAGCTCTCTGTGTCCACTGCACCAGTCCTGCAGCTCCTGGACTCCCAACTAGATGGTGCTCTCCCGGCAGGCCAACATGGATGGAAAACTCCACCCATGTGCCTATTACTTGCACTGCCTTGCACCTACTGAGAGAAACTACGATGCCGCCTATATGTGTCCTGGCCTCAGTCCGCTGGGACTTAAAGAAAGCCGTCAGTGATACACTCTGGGAAGAGCCAGACCACCTACTGTGCCAAGTGGTCCAGGTGCATAAGATCTGTTTTGAACTGTGCTCTAAACAGAATGACTTCTAATGATGTTTAGCTTCATAACTATATATAAAAACCAGATATGAACCTGAGTTTAGATTCTTCAAAGACAGTTTAAGGGTGTTTTCACACACGCCTCATTTAGTTCAGTTGAATCGCATTAGAGTTCGTTTTCCTGGTTGGTGCGGTTCGTTTGGGTAGGTGTGAATGTAACAATCGCATCTGAGCACACACCAAAAGCAGACCAAAAAAGCGTACCGAGACCTCCTGGAGCGGTTCGTTGTGATCCGAACTCGAACAGACCCAGCTGCCGTAGTCAGCTGCGCTGTGCATTATGGGATGAGGAGACGTATTTGTTATAGTTAGCGCTTTAGCAACATAGCCCCATGGCAGCTCGCTGACAAACCTGGAGTTGTGAGGAGGTGCGGAGCCTCATCGAAATGTGGTCCGATGATCACATTAGGTCCCAACTTTCAAAAACTCATAAGAACACAGCAATATTTTGCTTATTTAGCAAACA
>JBBPCX010000141.1:8234893-8265670 GCA_037974365.1 Hydrocynus forskahlii
CACACACACACACACACACACACACACACACACACACACACACACACACACACACACACACACACACACACACGGATGTATTCCCTTGGATAGATTTCCATTGAACTATTTCTCCCATCACACAAATTCCCCAACTGAAATGGTCAAACAGCTGAAAACCGCTATTTACAGATTATCTTTCCAATTCTCTCTACTGGTAGCTGCAATGGATTTTGAAGGCTCACCTTGTTCCAACTCGGAAACTACGCACTCCTCCAGAGCTCCAGAGGGGCTGTGCACTTTGGCATCAATGGTGCCCTGAGCACCATTCAGTCGCACAGCAAACGAAGCTGGCTGGTTCACCTTGAGGCCTGACTCCTGAAGTAGCAAACAGGGCACACTGAATCATATCACCAATGCCCGAAGAGCACTAGGGTCATTCTGGACCTTTCAGTTTTATTTATATATATATATATATATATAGTTTTCTTAATGATCCTTTGACAGTTTGACAAACACTGAACACATTTCTCCACAATCACTTATTGCATGAAGTTTTTTGTTTTTTTTTACCTGAACTCACAATGGACCAACTAAAGTAAAGAGAGAGGTCACCACATCATACAAGATATTTCTAGGGAGAGCAGATGGAGTAATAGGACTACAGAAGGGAAACTGAAACTGGGGCTAAAATCAGGAAATTGGTTTCTACGGATCTGGTGTCTCTCTCTCTGCTTTAGTCACCACTTCAGTGAGTTTGAGTTGTGTCCCTGTTAAAAGCCTTTAAATGAAACACAAGAGAAACACCAGAAGTTCCACACAAGTTGATTGATGTCCAGCAGCTACTCAAAGCAGGGTGCCTTCCTAACTAAACTCGCTTAAAACACAACCGAAAACACTTCAACTATCACAATGACCGCTGTTCCAAAACAGCTTCAATTCAGTCTCTTCTTTTTCCAGACATCTATGTGAATAAGTGCTCCGTGTGGAGTAGAATAACTCATATGGAGTAACTTTATCGCTCAGCTGAGACTGGACTTGGACGCAAGCGTTAGAAAACACCCTGAGTTGATCTGTCCTCTCAAGCACACAGTGATGGTTCATTAAGATTTAGGGAATGGGAAAGGGGGACATATTTAGCCCATTACACCACTCCATCAGAGTCAAAAACTGCATAAATATCATACACCTACCACAATAAATAGACCCGACTATATCAACCAAACTAACCAAATTAATTCAAGATGGAGTGTGAGGCCCTGACATAAAATCATATTTACAATGCATCAGTCGGTCCTTTTTGTATTCATATAAATAGTTCAAATATTTTGGCTTCTTTCTTTGTCATTTGCTCTGCTTATATGAGAATCCACAAAGCACTCTATATGCATATTACATTATGGATTTATATAATATCCACTTCCTATCTTTCTATTGGTAGGTCAATACTTCCTTGAAAAAGGAGTCACCTAACCATATTTAGAAATAACTATTATCAGGGTAATTTTTCATATTTTGTTTTCCATTCCCTGGGGGCAGGGATATTAAAATAAAAACACTGCTGAAACAGATCGACATCCCCTGAATCTGATGTGTGCAGTTTAAAAGCTTGACCATATCGGAGCCTTATTCTTTGATAGCTGCGGACATGCCCAGGTGTGGAGATGTTTCCTCATGTCTCACCTGAAGACTGGAAACAGTAAGGCGGCGCGCATCGTCTGAGGGTGCAATCACAGGCACCAGGTAGGGGCTGTCTGGAATGTGCTCGTCATTGAACTTCACAGCCACCTCGTAGTCACCTGCAAACAGAGCAAAATGAGAAAAGTGTGCACGCTCATTTCTAGATCAGAGTTATAAAGAACGGGTTTCAATAAATACCAGGTTCATGAGCAACATAGGAAACACCGCAGGATCCATCCTTCCGATCTTCGAAAGAGATCTCTGCCCGGCTGGGGCCCTCCACAGCGATGGACAGACCTCCGGCTCCGGCTTCACGTGTCCAAATACTGAACTCAGCTGTGGTGCAGAGTGCAAAAGGTACTCTGAGGGTCTTGTTGTGGATTTACCAGACCACTGTAATGATGCAGTTTTTTTTTCAAATCATCCTAGTCAACTTAAAGCACTTGTTCAGGTAAAAGTGCCAATATTTAGACATGCAGATGGTAATGTCTGTGAACAGATTTAATTACCTACATTGGCCTTGTATCGCCAGTGGAATACTACACACCAAACATGTCTGGACCAGATCAATAACAATTTGACAAACAATTTTCACTTAAAAAGTCAGCTGAAGTGTGATTATGTTGTGATTACACAACATGCTAGAGAATTTAAGTAAGGGCGAGATGCTAATACTACGGGTATTTCAGTACCTGGGACGCCCGTCTCTGCCCTCTCGAGCCCAGGGCCTCCTGCTCTCACTTTATGAGCTCCTCCTTCTCCCAGAGGTCCCACAGTGAACTGGAAGGGGCTTCCTGGCACATGCTGCTTGCGGTACTTCACGTCGACCGTGTGCACACCCATCTCATGAGGCACGAAGCGCACGCAGTAAGTGTGGTTGCCCACCTCAACGATCTCAGCTGGCTCTGTGGTTCCTGAAGGGCTGGTGACCTGAGCGGACATGTCGAGGACATTGATCTCTGGACAACAGAAACAGAGGACAGGGAAGACAGACTGGTGATGAAAGGCTCACGCGCTGAGAGGAGGGTTGACAGAGAGAGCAGGGACTTGATACGTAACTAGACTATGAAACCAAAAATTTGGGACTGAGATAGAGGTTTCCACTCATCTGCCAAGATCAGCCCTACACCACACATTCAGGACAGTGTGTGCGTGTGTGAGATGTCTGGGGATTCTCAAACTTGCTTATACTTTAAAGAACGAATCTGAAAGCAACACACCCAACATGCCAGAACATGAGATGCTGATCTCTAAAGGAGGCTCAAGGCCAATGATACCACACACCAGTTCAGAAGTGCCACAGAATGAGGGGCCCCAAAAGTTTTCCTCAGATCAAGATTAGAATGATTTTTATTTTATACACTTTATATTATTTGCACACCATCATTAAAAAGTTTGGAATAACTGTTTTAAATAACATGAATCCAATTCATTGGAGACACATGTACACATTTATTCTGTTACATTTCTTTGCTGTAACAGATTAATAAATATGCCTTTACAGATTTCAACTAATTAGCACTGTGAAATAAAAAACAAAATGAACAAATCAGAAACATAAATAGAGCCCTAGATTGTGACAAAGTTGACAAAGTTATCGCAAAAAATATTTGGAGTCTTGGATCTGAAAAGTGAATCAAATCTGGAGGTAAATATCGTAAGAAAAACTACAAAAAGACAATTACAGTGTAGTCTTTATCATCTGATTTCAGTTGTAGTCACTCATCAGTGTTCATCAATAAGTAAAATGTAGTGTTTTGTGAGTGTTCTGTGACCTGATTCACTTTTCTAAACTCCCAGTTTTATTTCAGAGTTGAGTGGGGGCGACTCACACTGGAGTGACAGCACACAGAGAAAACGCCATCAGAGAGAGAGTTCTTCTGCTTAATTATTGTTCACTGTGCCGAATATTGTTAACCCTGATACAGTGAGATGGAAAAGAGATGAAGTTGTCATCTGAAGTTTTTCTTTAAGATGCTGTTACGAAGCTGCTGACAGAAGCTGCTAAGAAAGCATGAAGAAATTCTCTGTCTCACAGGAGCTGCAGCAGCACAGAGCGAACAAACTGTCAGCCTCCCAGAGCTCTGATGTGAAAGACATCCTCAAAACTTGCCTGTTAAACTGTGAAGTGACCTTTGGCTGTGTCATCCCTCTCTGACGTAAATGGAAACAGTCCCAGATGTGCAGAGTAAGTATTTACATTATAACTATAGTATTAAATAATGGAAAAGAAATCCGTAACAAGTTATCAGTTTTCCAAAATCCAATAACGTCTTGATGTTCCCTAAAAACATCTTAAAACAACCTCTACTGTCTGGCTTTTAGTATTTCTATCTACACTGTATGACGTAGTAAAATATCAGCAATTACCATGATGACCAATGATCCCAAACCTTTGAAAAGTAGTGTGAAATAATGGAATAAACCTTTATTGAGCATAATTTCAATGAATGCATCATGTTTCAACATCACATCTAAAGCTTACTGTTACTCTATATCAAAGTTAGGATGTGAAATAAAAGCTTTAAAGCATCAATTCTGGTTATGTCAGATGTGACGTAACAGGAGATTTGCATTTTTTTCTTAAATTTCAAATCATATGTCATTCACTTCCTTTTTCTGTGATCTTGTCTGGGTTTAACATAAAGTAACAGCAGGACGATGACTGGCATGCAAAGACACTGAGCAGTGCTGGAAGTAGCTGGCTGGGTAGTGCTGCTGAAAACCTCAATTTAAAACTTTTTTTGGGTAGTTTTTCACTTGCCTGAGTATTCTGGTATGTCGTAGCTTTACAACTAAATGGGTACCAAAAGCAGAGTTGCATTAATTAAAGTTAATTAGCTGTTGACATTAATGCAAAACGGTCAATTCTTTTCTTTCTTAAAAGTGTTCCAAGATGTTGCGTCAGGGTCTCCTCGGGCTTCTTTGGTTTAACGCAGCATAAGAAGACACTGACGCACAGATTAGATTTTGAGAGAAGAAGCCTAAAGGGTATACTGGTTTGATTAGTCAATTAGCTAGATAATCACAGATTAATCAATTACACACATCATTGACAGCTGCAAACCTAATTAGGAGGATACACCATCCACACACTTCTCTTTACGTGCACACCACCACACATGCAGCAAACAAAAGCAAGCGTTTTCTGCCAACCTCGTCGTCCACATGCCCAGCGCTTAAAACGCACCCTCCTGCCCAGAGGGCCTTGCCTGGGCCGGGCCAATCCTCACTACTCCCACAGTGAAGCGCCTGAACCTCAGGGGCCGCGGAGAGCCTGAGGCCGCCCGGGACTTTCTCCTGAGCCACAGAGAGCAGTGGGAGCGGTAAACTCTCTGAGAGATGAGCTCCCCCGCCAGAATCAGGAGGAACCAGGTCACTGAAGGAAGAAACGGGCAGAGGAAGAGCAAGAGAACAGGACAGAAGCAGTGAGGAAAGATGAAGGATAGTAAAAAGCAGGTGAAACAATTTTGAGGGAAAACAGTCCAAGTAGAAGGAAGAAAAGTAGGAAAGGCAACTCAGAAAACAGAGCTCCGATCCCAACCCACTACAATTACATGCGTCTGTTTGGGGTCTGGAAAGGGTTTAACAAGAACAATTCAGTGCAAGGTTCCACTTACCTCTTATATCAGCATGTTTGATATTGTAATTCTGCTCCATTAGTTTAGAACTGAAGAAACTAGGCCCTAATCCTTTCTATAAAACAATACAACCAAAAAACACCTTCACGAGGAGCTGGATGTGGCCTGACCAGCTTGAGAGAAGTTCTGGAGATGTATTTTATAAAAACGATTTGGGCTATGACTGCTGAGTTCTTGAGAAGCAACATTTGGACACCAAACATGTCTTTAATGACTGACTACACCTGGGGAAAGTGGGAAAATTTGACTTTTTGTCAAACGTCCTTTAAGTCATGTCAGAAATTCAGATACAAATATTAATCTGTACAATAACAATACCAGGAGTATCCTTCGGAATTGTTAGAAGATGACATTGTTGGTTCCTGTCTATTGTTGGTCAAACTGTCTACTGCATCATTGTTTATTTCTATGTATTCTAATGTTATGGGTAACATTTATTGGTGAGTTAAATGACTTTAAACATCATTTTGCTCCAAGTCTTTTGCCCAGTACTGTAGAAACTACAACCTTCGACATCTGAAGTAGATTAGATGTGTTCAGTCTGTTGACCACATCAACCAGACATCTGATCCTAAGTCAGTGCTGCTAAGCAGACAGATTCGATTGTTTGGGCTATAGTTTCTATAGTGTTACCCATCTGCTAGCTTCAGTGTGCAACAGTGGGTAAGAGACGCCTGACCTCACCCAGCCAGAACATGAGCTCAGACAGCAGGGAGCAAAACCCTGTGTGGCCTCTGCTCCATTACAGCGCTCATTACTCACAGCGAGCCCTCCATTAGATTACAACTCCTCACATATGGCTTTAGTCAGTGCGATTCAGATTCTGAACCTAACGACCCAACAAAGGGAGAAAATGGTTATGAACTATGTAAGATAAACTTGAACCAGAACATATGTAGAGTACATCCACAGAACTCCATAAACACACCCCGGCCTCTGACACAGCTTCTCCGCAACAGATGCTCCGATATCGAGATCTGCACTGAAATCACAGCACTGATCTAACTTTATCAGCTGTGGTGTTCTCATTCTTTATGATCTGACACCGCCTCTATATGATATGTTGCATATGGCTTTACTTAAAACTATATGAAAGACCAAAAACTCCATCTTGGCACGATATAAGTAAGCAAATAAAATGCCTTTGGCTATAAATCTTTACAGCTGGCCTTGTCAGAGCTGATGCTCCACAAAACAGTTTTAACACCTGTAACGCTATTCTATAATGCAAAAACTAGCCTTGGCCGCTGTATCACTACAGAGTTGAAAAGGGTTTTACAGCCCGTGTCAAATCAAAAGCTCCAGGCCTGGGATTTACGCGAACATGTTTCCATTGCTGGGGGAAAGCTATTTACACTAAAAACCCCTCAGAAGACAACAGGCCCTTGGAGAAAACACTCCAGATGCCAAGGCTGACACTACACGGGACAAAATGAAGGGATTGGCACAACACCAGGAGGAAATGAGAAAGACAGAGAGACATCCATCCTGGATCTTTTTATTCAGGTATGCCTCATGGGGTGAGGGGGGGAGATCCAAACAAGACACATCTCACCTTGGCACACAGTAATGTTTACTCAGGAATTTCACCTGGCAGTTTTGAGAAATGTTATTCAGAAAATTAGGGAGTCGCAGTTTGCCCATGAATATTTGGGTAATTTATCCAACACACGCACTTAAGAGAGAAAATATTTACTTAAAAATACATGCAACATAAAAGTCTTAATCACTCTTGACACTGGTAAAAACTTAAACCCCCCTCCCCCCCTCCGAAGCCCTCCTCACCAAATTCCACTCACATACAATCTCAAACTCAATATCATTTCATCGACTTATTCGTCAGTATCATTTCTTTCGAACTGTGATCCATGGCTGGAGAAGGAATAGGGGAATGCAAATAAAATAATATAAAAACGCATTAATAATATATGAGACACTGGAGGTCTAAGCGGACGAGTTCTTTCTCAGGTTCCATGTTCTCATGCCACGAAGAGAACATCCTCCATTTGATATTTTCATCAAATTAATACACAGGAAAGCACAAACAAAGTGAGTGGGAAAGGTTCAAGCATCAAACGGCTGGTACACCTTCATATGAGGACACTTGAGGATGAATCATTCATTTAAAAAATGTTATATTAAAAGCAATGAGAAACCCTTTGAAAATCTGTACACTGGATGGCTAAAAAGGTTTTCTTAGTTTATTAGTATTTATTCCTTTGAATTAATGCATTAAATGTAGAAATAAAACTACAAGGTAATAAAGAACTTACTGACTAAATCTGCTTATAAAAAAAAATCTACACTGACAAATACTAAACACTACATAAAATAAACTTACTAAAACTATTACTAAATGTAGGCTACATTAAGTGGCCTTGTAATTCAACAGAGAACAGTCGTCTAAGGCAATGAATTTCATTATTCTGAAATGTTTCAGTGGCCAGATTTGACTGTATCACTAATATTGGGGAGTAGGAGAAGAGATCTGACCCCTCTACCCCCACTTTTCGTGGTGCCATTACATATCCATTACATGGAAAGGTACTCGAACATAACTGTTGAACATTTGAAGGTCTTGGGATGGTCTTGGAGGTCTGAGGAACTGCTGAGGGTCTTAACTCCTCACCTAGAATGTCATGTACAGGAGTAAAGACAACATTTGACTTCCAAAAATTATTTTCTTACCTGGAATCTTCAGGTTGAGGTCACAAACACTTCCAACAGAGGCAATGGAGGCTGCTTTCTGCCGCCGGGTGATGCTCTCACGGATGCGTCCCTCACCTGTTACTTTCACACTGAATGGACTCCCTACAAACAATGGGGAAAAAAATGAACTTCACCAGAACATTTACAAACAACTTTGCATAATTACAGTAATTACATCACTACCAGCCGTTTGATGTTGGTTTATAGATTCACAGTAACAACAGTTTCATCATGTTTCTGTGTTTGGTCTACATTGACATTAAAATCTACATCAATGGTGGGTCTACATTACTTTTGGGTTGGGAAGGCATGTATAGCAGAAATAAACCAATCAGCCTTATTATTAAAACCACTGTGTAGGCCCCTCATGTCACCAAAACAGATTCATCAAGGGAAGACCTGTGGAGGTGTGCTGTGGTATCTGGCAGCAGCAGAATATTAAGAATATTAAGCCCTCTAAACTGAGAACTGTTGTCTTCATGGTTTGGACTTGTTTGTCCAGCACATCCCACAGATGCTCAATCAGAATGATATCTGGGGGATTTGGATGCCAAGCCAATACCTTAAACTATTTGCCCTCTTCAAGACATTCCTGCAGAGTTATTGCAGTATGGCAGGGGATGCTTTCCTGCTGAAAGAGGCTGCTGCCTTTAGGAAATACTGGGGATAACATAGATCATAAGCACTCTGACCGGTCTGCAGCCACACAGCAACATACGAAGCACTGTGCATTTTTCCCACCTTTCTATCATTGCCTGCATTTTCCTGCTTGTCTAATATGTCCCACCCCTTTGACAGGTGCCGTTAAAACAAGACGACCGATGTCATTCCCTTCACCTGTCAGTGGTTTTAATGTTATGGCTGATGTAGTCTAGTAAAGACTTGACTTACCAGGAACCTGTTCTTCAGCAAACCTGATGGATACTAAGTAGGTACCAGGCTCAGTGGGACAATAGGAGACACCGCAGGTTCCATCATCCATGTCTTCTGTCTGAATGTCCACTTTACTGGGCCCTTCGATGGACAGAGCCAATCCTCCATAACCTTTTTGTACAAGTGACAATGACATGGCATTGGTGGATGTGAGATGAGTACCACAAACTGAAATTTTTTTTTTTTTTTTTTCTCCTCAATTTTATTTCTAAAGAAGTTATGAAAAGATTTAGAGAGGCTTGTTTCTCTTGAGCATTAGACATATGGCAGGAAAACCATCACAAACAGTCAGTCAGGTCAATTATAAGACTAATTGCACTTCATTTAAGGCTCCTCTTGAAATTGTGAAATAATGCGCCTTTTTTTTTTATTTTAAGGAGAGTGCTGTGGTACCACAAAACTATTTTCCTAATCCACCCTAGAGTCACTTTTCACGACTTACCTGGATCCTGTCCTAGACAATTAAGTTCATTTGGGAGCATAAAAATAACATCAAATTAACCATAGAAGAGTCAGACATTTTGGCAGGAATTGGTCATTTAGCACTTACGCATTTCAAAATGCCGGAAGCGGGCAGCCCAGAGATGGTGTGAAAGACTACAATGGGACATAATTACATGGCACCGTCCCAAGAAAGCGGGGAAACCAAAAAAATGCCTGCTGTAGTGTTCCCGTCAGTATTATTCAATTAACTTCTACATCTGGCGCACTCTTCTGTTTTTAAAGACGGGAGTCAGACAGGTCAGCTTCCTTTAAAGTGTAACATACCCAAGTGTTTCTATAACACAAACCTTCATAAAACCAAGGCCCCATTATGGTAAAGCCCAAAAACACTAAAATATAGAGACAGGACTCATTATCTTTATCATTAGGAATATGATTTGTACTCTATTAAACGGTAATACATAGACTTTTAGTGCTGCAAAAGGACGTTTGTTTCACACTAGAAAAGGATATTTTAGTCAGAAATTTGAGCAAATTTTTTTTCTCACCAGCATCTCTTGTATCCACTACAAAGTCAGCCATCTCAAACGTGCGTCCCTCTATCAGCCCCTGTCCGTACACTCTCACCCTGCTGGCGTCTCCGATCTCCGACTTCACCACCATAATGGCGATCGGGCTGTTAGGAACATGGCGTCCGTTCTTCTTAATGCTGACCAAATGCTCTCCAACTTCTCGAGGGATGAAAGAAATACCTGTGAAAGTGAAGAGTGTAGATAATCATAAGCTGTAGCAGCTTGGACGAGGAACATTCAGAGGATTAGGACCACACCTAGACAGTTCTCTGACTGCTCTTAAATGTTTAGGCCACATTTTATTACATTTCCTTTCTTTCTGTCAAATGTTGCCCGATATTTTAAACAACACTCAGGTTTCTGGGACTCCAGTATGTAAAATAATATCAATTATCTTGTCTGTGTAAGTTACACAACTCATTAACTACATCATGTCATATACTTACTAATGCACTTTAACAACCGTTTTACAAGACCGTCTTACCAATGCGATTGTTGGGCTGTCTCTTGAGCAGACAGGGCTCGTCGCGGCCCGAAGGGGCTTTAATGCTGGCTGTGAGCAAGCTGAGGTCTGTTTCAGTGATGTCCAAAGCGAAGTCAGCTGCAGAGCCTAGTTTCACATGAGACCTCCTCTTGTTGTCCTCTGCAGGCAAGTGCAAAATCAACAATAAAAGAAAGGAAATTGTTGAACAGGCTGGAAGGATGTGGCAATGTTCCGGTTTTAATACTTTCACTGGCTTTTACGCAGAATGATGAGTAAATTATACAGATAACTACATTTCCCGCTCAAGTCCTCACCTGTGATCCGAGCAGTGAAAGGGCTGCCAGCGATGTGTTTGTCATTGTAACGCACCAAGATGTTGTAATCTCCTGCCAGTGTAGGCAGGTACGTGACCGTGCAAGTGCCATCTTTATTGTCAACACAACTGATTTCTGCCTTCGACGGGCCTTCAATGGCCAAGTCAAGACCACCTGTTACAAAATTATATAGAATTCCTTCAATGATCAGTCAGGACTGTAAAATGTACTGTACTGTACTAAATCCAATTAAATAAGTCTAAGTAGGACTTTTTATATTAAATAATGTCATATTGCCCACCCCTAAATAATATCAAAAATATACTAACGCAGACACACATACAAACACACACACACACACACACACACACACATATATACATATATATATATAAATCAATAGTAACTGCCTTAGTCTGAACATTCCTACCTTCTGCAGCATCTTCAGTGAAGATGGTGAACATGGCTGGTTTGTTAGCAACACCATACACAAGGCCTGGGCCATAGGCTGTCACATTGGGGCTATTGGCGTTGTTGACATAGAACTGCAGTGGACTCTCTGTGAAGCAAACAATGAACACATTGAGGTGCTTGTTGCTGATCTGTGACCATCTAGGGGGAGAAAAAACATTCAGTTGATAGCACAGGTGTTTCATGCGACTGTAAAAATGATAAATCACTTTGAGACAGGCTTTATCCTGAGATGAACTAACGCACACATGCGGCGCTCCAAACAGCAAGCTATTTCTGAAGAGCTGAGGCAATGAAGTTCTGACTAATGCTGATTCTAGTAACCTTTTCTCGCAAGAGTGAATTGCGGTCACCCTAAAGACGTGCCTGAAGCAAATGCTTACTTCTGCACTTTTTCTGAAAGATATTCAAAGAGGTGTAGCGTATCCACTTGGGAGTGTATGAACCGAGTGATGTCAGACAATAGACAATGAGCATTTTATCCAGCTCTATTGTTAATACCGAACAGGATATCCACATGTGCAGTAAAGCCTTGAGTCACTGTTTACCCTGGGCAAATTAAAACCCGTAGAACGGAAGAGGCTTCCAATGGAAATACTGAATCAAAGACCATGTCATGCTATTACTGCTTTATATGGTAAAATAACTGCTTTGGGTAGGGCTCGTCTTGTTGTCTTTTGGAGGGACAGCATCAGTGGACTACACAGGCATTACGCTTTATACTTAATCCTCGCTGTGGCAGCCGACAATGAAGGATCGGTGACGGGGATAATGTTAAAGCATAGCTTTCATGCAAGCCTTAACATGAGGAGCCTTGCCTGACTCCACAGTCACTGTTCTTCACTGGTGCGGTACAAATTCCCCAAATCTGATGTCATGCGCGAGATCTCTTTCATCACGTCAAAATAAATCACTGTCCAAATGATTATGTCTCCCTTTCTTCAGCTTAAAGTCTCTTGAAAGGTGAATCTGTTCAACTCTCAACCCTGCTGTGTGTGTCCTCTCTGGGACAATGGAGGGAAGACGTCTGATAGGAAATTCATTAGAGAGGAGGACATCCACCCTTGGCTGTGGAGAACTTTGTACCACATACCTGACTGGAACTATAGAGTCTTAATAAAATAAAAAGTAGTAGAGTATGAATGGCTACACATATTAAAAGATAGCACATCATAAGAAGAGTCTCTTAACTGGATATCTGCACCAGAAAGATTAGTTCTGAATAAAGAAAATGAATAAATATGGGCTACACCGTAATATTTAAATACATTTTTGACTGAGTATGGAACAGAACAGTCAAGAATGCGGTGACACAAGCGCCATCGAAGTAGAATTTGAGAAGGAAATTATTTCAAACAAAAAGTTGCAGCTCAAAAAGTCAGAATCACCATTCTAAAAACCAAATGGTGGTGTGTTCACTCAAATACAATCAAATAAAGACTGCTAAATTACCCAAGTGATAATGTATAAATTATACCAATAATATTTGATAAACAAATGCTAAATATTTCATATTTTTGTTCAGAATAATTGGTCATGATTTTGTACATAATTTTCTTGTTTGGATGGTTGAAATTCTTTAAAAATGTGCAAAATTTGTATTCTTCTGAGAGCCTCTAACCTGGTATGTGGCTGCCGTTGTATTTGATGTGCATCTCGTGAAGGCCTACTTCTGTAGGGGCGTATTTCACAGTGACTGTCCCGTCTTTGTTGTCGATGATCTCAGGCTGGGCTGTTTTTCCTGATGGCATGTGAACTTCCCCTAGAGAGGAAAGACAGTGTTATTTTGACTAGTTACAGACCCAGCTTACTGCCTTCATCAGACTAAACACTGAAGACCTTTAGCTGGGTTCACCAAATGTCTTGCAAATAATAAAAGATTTCTTTCAGATTTAACACAAGGAGAGAAACTGCAATTCAAAAACTGTTCTTCTTTCTCATTAGTTATAAAAACAATTTCATTACATCGCCCTGTATTTTGCCTTACTGTTACATAAGTCTGAAAAAGCTGACGGGATATGACTTTTTGTTTACTAAAGGTTTTAAACCTTTGGTTCTTTTTTTTTTTTTTTTTTAGTTCATTTTGAGATTATATTCAGATGCTGACAAAATTAAATTGAAGTAGCTTAGCTCAGAGTTTCCCTATTCTAGTCCTGGAAGCCCACTTCCCTGTGTTTTACCTGCTCCCAGCAATGATCCAACTAATCAGTTTACTAAGCTAAAGTGAAAAAAGCACAAAAATGTGCAAGAAAACAGACCTAAATGACCAAGGTTGGGAAACAGTGGGCAAAATTTTTATATGTTTTTAAAATGTACGTGGCACTTTCTATGACATGCAGTATTACAGTATAACGAATAATGATAGGTTACACAATAAATACCCTAATATGTAAGACTTCAAGAGATTTTTTTGAGAATGTCTGTATTTTTGTGAACTTTTATGTCCTCGGCCTGAGATAGAATGCATGTTTCAAAGTCAACATCACTTGGGATGGGACCATTTCTGACCTGTGATTTCCCCCTTCCTGAAGGCAAACGGAATCACCATGTCAAAAGGCCGGAAGCCAGCGCCATTCATACTGTTAACTGGAATGTACGCTCCATCTGTGACCTGTGTGCAAGAGGAGATTTGAAATTAAAATGATGTTAACAGTGCATGGTCAGGGTTCAGTTCAGTGAGAACCTTTCAAAATGTTTCCATTCTCAGAAAGCAGCCCAAATGACTGTGAACGTGACAGAACTGCAGGGAAAGCAGAAAGGATGAGACAGCAGAAGCCTCGTGATTCAGCTGCAGCAGAGACGTGCATTGGATGGACAAGTGGAGTGGAGTGACCAAGGAGAGAGAAAACAGAATATGATGACTCAAACCCCCAGCACACCTGGAACACTCTGGAAGAGAGAAGAAATGATGTAGAAAATAAAACACCCACAACCATAGGAACTGAGCTGGAAAAAGACATGGTATTGGCACATGCTAGCCTTCTTTATACACTCAAGTTAAATTCGGGATTTTTTTTCCCGCTTTCATTTAGGCAGCTGCCCCCCATTTTCCGTGTTTTGTGGAAACATGGCGTGCCTGGGGTGGTATAAGGTCAGCAGGGACACATGGGACATGAGCAAGGTGTCACAACCCCTGGTTCAATTGAGGTTCACAATATTAATACGACCACTTCATGGCATGATGGAAAACTAAATGTCTGGAGATTTGTTTTTATGAGTAAAACATGGCAATAATTACGTTCACTCAGTTTTGGAACAAGCTGAACCTGTATTGGTACTGGTTGCCACGAAGGACACTTTAGTTTATTTAACACCAGTTTTGCCTCCAAGTAAAACTATAGAGCTCAAAAAGCTTCAGAAGGAGTTTCCCCAGCCTCAGCCATGAATAATTTTTTTTTTTAAAAGTCCAGTTCCAGGGCGAATCGGGCACAGAAGGGAACAGAGTGCCGATTCAGGGAGGAAGAAAGAGGACATGAGCCATTAACGAACAACCATTTCCTGAAAAGAATGATGCTTGATTGGTCAGAATGGGGCAGAACTGGTAGAAACCACTTCCATCATGACATAGAGAAGAGGACAGGGGTCAGAGAGAGAGACCAAGACAAACACGCAGACAGACGACCAGGCAAATGAAGTGTGTGTGCATTTAGGCAGCCCGGGGGTCAGCGCAGAGACTGAAAAAGAGGGAGTGGTGACGGCAGCCGTGTGTTCAAGTTCCCCTAGGAGGCGCAAACTGTGTTAAAGGGAGGGGTGAGAAATGGATGAGGGAGGGAGATGACAGAGAGATGAAGCGGTGTGGAGGGATGTGTGTACCCAGGGCTGGAAACCGGCGCCTGGAGCCACTTGCTGCTGCTGCGGCTGCTGTTGCTGCTGGACGGCCTGCTGCTGCAACAGAGGTGCCTCATCAGTAGCCTGAGAAATGAGAGTAGGTTACACACAAATAAACACACTCTCTCATACACACAGACCCACACAGGCCAGGCGTGCAGTGGCATACCGTACAGGCTGAAAGCAGTATTTCAGAAGAGAGTGAGGCGAAATATTCTCCCATATTCAGCTAATATTATATTATGGTAGATAAATAATTGAATGATTGTTTACTGTACTGTTGCACACTCCATATTTCACAGTGATCACAGCTAGCGGTAGGTTGTCTGTATGTTGAGAACAGACTCTACAACTATTATAAAGTTGTTTTTAAACTTCACGTGCATCAGTAAATCCAGCCATGCTGCTGACATTTAGGCTTATGTTAATATGAAACATTCCAAGAGACATTTAAATCATGCTGAATAAAATGCTTATGATTATGCATTTGTATGTGCAAACAGAGTACACATTTTGGCTAAAAGACTTGTTTTGTTTTTTCATTTGCCAGCATAAATACATTTAATGAGAGTTCCAGCTGAATCTCACCATGACTTTGAAGGGGCTCCGGGGGATGTTCTCTCCACCAAAGCGAACATAGATAACGTAAGTGCCTGGCTTGGGTGCAGTGTAGAAGATGTCAAAGGTCCCGTTCTCATTCTTAATGACGTCGGCCTCCACCTCGGTCCCGTCGGGGGTGACAACAGTGCAGGAGACATTCCCTTTCCCAGCACCTTTAGTGTTCACCACAAAGCCCACCTCCTCCCCGATGCCGATGGTAGGCCCAATGCCAGGTCCTGCACAATAAGAATCAGATGTGCTCTCAAAACCAAGGCTGAGTTGTGAAGACTTTAAAAGCTATATTGTCTCTCTGAAATTGCCCTGAATAATAGTTTAATCTGGGTTTTGGCGCTCACAGGGCGACAGCTGGACAACTACAATTGAGGATACAGAGAAAACTGATTAAATTAGATTTTTCAATATTTTCACCACTTTTTTTTTTAATCCTATACTCTTCACTACAAACTGCGATCACTCACCAGTGACTGTGCACTTGCTAGCATCTCCTGTGCTGGTTGCTCGCACTCTGTACGGCGACGTTGGGATCTCGTCGCCTCCGTATTTGATCACTATCGTGTAGCGGCCCACCTTGTCTGGAACGTAGGACACTTTGTATGTGCCATCCTGGTTGTCCTGAATGTTGGCTTTCTTCACTTTCCCATCTTGGTCCTGGACAAAATTAAAATCCATATTCAACCCCACGAATTTTGTCTGGAGTCAGTCCTAACACTGCCAAAAGCACCTCGGTGACAGGATGACTAAGAGAGCAGGAGAGAATTCAGCTATACGCTTCCTCCAGCCAAAAAGGAGAACAGAGGTTTGAAGACGAACTGAGCTCAGCGTGTAGCACAAACTCAAAGAAACATAAGTGGGGGACAAAAGCAGCTTTGACTAGTTAATATATCCTCTACAATCACACAGCAGAGCTTAATCAATTACTAGACATTGAAAAAGGAGGAGCAAGAGGGTAATTTTTTTTTCTGCAGGAGATTACTGAGACACAGACTCCTGCTTAAGAGACTGCACTTGGCTTCAGGAAAGCATCCATTCATCTCATTACCAGTCACTCTTACTGATCCAGAGACAGGCTTCTGGCTGGAGAGAGAGACATGGAGCCGAAGGGAGAAGTGCTGTATGACCTATGTAATGTTAAAGCCAGGTGACCAATGTGGTCATTTCTCAAACACCACAAGAGGAGATTAAATAACAGATTGTTTCCAAATAAGGAGATGAACGCAGAGCTCCAGGAGGCTATGATAGTAGAAGGTAATAATGGACACAGTGGCAAGTATTCGTTGAAACAGAGGAGTTATTATAAACCGTATCAGGAGTAAATTACTTTAATGCAGGGGTGAACAACTCCAGGAGGACCAGTGTCTAAACACACCCGCTATACTCGGCACTTAACGGATGACCTGTGTTTGGGAACCAACCTTCTAGGACCATGGTAGTTTATAACATCAGGGAGTTTGTATTTAAATTGAAATTGGTGCTAAAATTGGAACACAGTATTGTATCTCTATCTTCTGTCCAGTCCTACTTCTCACTATCCTTGGTGGCCTTTGCTCTGAACAGAACAGTTTTGCTTTATTAAAATGATGAAGGACTAACAAACCAAAATTACTTGAAATGGTCCAAAAATAGCTGCCTTAAAATATAAGGCTTACAGAGCTGTTCCTGACTGAAACCCAAGACTTTAACCATGTACGAGAACAGGCGACGGTAAGACACATTGCTGCTGAGGGAACAAAACCTTGTTTCTATGTTCTCGTTTTTTTTCTATTTATCAGTCATTGTAAAAACAACATTCATTTTAACCTCACACATCATGCAGAATACTAATATGAAGAGAAAGTCAGTGAATTTGTTCAGCTGCAAGGGACAGTAGGGTTCCATGCTGGAGCTCACTCACCGTGATCTGGACTGACAGCTGGCCCTCTCCTGCATCCTTGGCATCGATGGTGAACTCCACAGGCAGGCTGGCGGGCAGGCCTGTGGTCAGACCCGGACCGCTAGCACGGACCTTACTGGCATCGTGAGTGGGCAATACCCGCAGCTTAAAGGGGCTGGAAAAAGGACAGCGGTCAACCACAATTACAGTCTTAGATGTTATTAGCCAATTCCCTGAATCCTAGTGAAAATATCGGTGATGGAGCCTGACTACCTGCGTGGAATCTCTTCATCAGCATATTTCACTGCCACAGAGTACGGCCCTTCCACCGAGGGAGTGTACGCGACGTTGTGCGTTCCGTCTCCGTTGTCCGTTACGTCAACCGGCTCTGCCACACCTGAACGAAAACAATGATTACCACTAACTAAATTACAACAATTTAGTCTCAGCTCTTAGCTCAGTGAAGTCATAACACAAATCCTCTAAATGGTCTAAAGCACCATCAACAACTACACTACAGACTAAACCCTAAAGAGACCAAATACCAAAATATTTTTCCAGTAGTAATATAAAGTGCTAAGTGGTAATTTCTGTCACACATGAACCCATTCACCAAGTGAAGCAGCGAGCAGCCAGGAACACAGCAGTGTGTGGGGACGGTATCTTGCTCAGGGGCACCTCAGTGGTGCCACTAACAGTCTTGGGATTCAAACCCATAACCTTCCAATTGTAGGAGCAGTTCCTTAAACATCAGGTCACCAGTTAAATCTGTTTATTAACATAGAACAAAAGTGTCTGATCGTATGCTGGCTGCAAAAGAGTTCAGCTAAAGGACTACAAATGAGTTTCAGTAGATCTGCTCAGAACCACCTGATTGTCCCGTTTAGATGAATCAAAAAAATCGATGGCCCAAATATTCTGACTAATAAGCAGGTTTTATAAAAAGGCTGGTCATGAAAGTATCTCACCTTTAGGTCCCATCACAGCCACAGAGAGTGGGGCGATCCCAGCCTTGCTGCAGTCCACAGTGAAAGACTGAGGGATTTTGGCGCGCACCCCTGAACCCACTCCAGTCCCGGAGAGCTTCACCTTGCTAGAGTCTACCACGTCCTTCACTGGCACTTTAAAAGGACTTCCTGAGAAGAGAATAACATAGAAAAACAGTTACAGAAACTGGTTTTCAAACAGCTTCTACAAAAAAATGCTTAATAGACACTTTAATCATTTTCAGACAAAGACCTGAGACAGTTCACACTGAGAGCTGTGGCGTGTTCACATATGACAGAATGGTTAAATTCACTTTTCAAAAATAAAATGTGCAGTGAAACCCAATGATTATACAAACTGACTAGAATATCAAAGCTAAACAACTCATGTGAATTACTAATAATTACAACAATACCGTGCAAAGGTCTTGGACACCTAAGAAAATCATATTTATGGAATATATACAAATAATATTAATACAGTAAATAGAGATTTTATGAATGTCTGTGTGTTTGCTTAATCATTCCCAGATCTCTCCTCATGGAAGTCCAATATTACATTGTAGTTCTCATCAAATTCCTCAAATACCTGGTTCAGCTCAATCAATACTTCATAAAATCAAATCAGGAGCTGTTGATGGATTTTCACAAACCAATGCAAAGGCTGTAAGCATCAAAGAGAATTTTGGAACCGAATCTGTATTTGTCTGACCAGGTCACAAAACAGTACTTATTATGAACAGTACAAATCTTGATATTATTTAATGGTTTCTTGTTTGTTGCAATTTATTTTGAGGGTTTTTGGGCAGAAATAAATAGATCTGAACTATTTGCACAGGAGCCTCAGACTTTTGTAAAGTACTGTAAGTACTAAGCTATGGTAGCAGCAGCACAGTGGTGCTTTCCTTCAGTATGCAAAATGCAAAATGCAGATTGATGATCATGTTCGAGAGTTTATAGTCTAAATTTTCAGACCCAGCTGTCAGGCCTGTCCTGGCTGGAATGTTTTATGCTCTAAATGTTTTATATTCTAACAGAAGTGTTTTAAACAAGCACATAACACTATCTAAAGGATGTACTGTACAGTACGTGGGAGTTTAAACTGTGTGATCCAGGCATGTGTTAAATGAAATATGAGGAAATTTTCTACTATGAAGAATGAATTAGTTATAATGCATTCCTTAGGGTCAGTATATTTTCTTACACTGTTTAGTGTATTGCGAAGGAAAATGTTTGTGGAATAGCTGCCTGTGCCCGGTAAAGTTAATCATTTCACGCTTGACACAGACACTAAAATGAAAAACAATGCATTTACATTTAAACAACTGAGCAGACACTTTTATCCAAAGCGACTTCCATTCCCAAACTACAGAGGACAGTCTCCCTGGAGTACCTTAACAGTCTTGCTCAGGAACCCAGGGGTGGTTTACTGAAGGTAGAATTCGAACCCATGACCTCTTGGTCCAGAGGCAAGTATCCTACCCACTAGGCCACCACCACCACAATACTTTGTAACACAAGCTTTTATTATGTTCAGTATGTCTCATGAATACTACAAACTCGGATATACCTACAATAGAACCCCAGAACTATGTTATGTACCTGGAATGTGCTGTCCTCCATAAGTAATGTTGACATCGTATAGTCCAGGCACATAAGGAGTGTATTCCACACTGCAACTGCCGTCCTTGTTGTCTTTGCAGGACATTTTCGACTCTGATGGACCCTCAACAGTTATTCCCAGGCCACCAATCCCAGCACCTCTGCATAAACGAGACGCAATTATTCGTTTTCTCCAGATAGCTTGATTAATAGCATGCTGCAAAAACGTTCAGTTAATCCACAGAATTCTCATTATATATGTTCTCTATTTATATATGTATACATAAAATGTCTTCCATTTATAGGCATAAAAAGTAGTCTGACTTTCTTCTAGGGTTGAAAAATTATTGGTTTAATACCAAAATCTCAATTTCAAAGAATGCAATTTGCATATTGCAAGAACTGCAAGTGACTAAATGTACCCCACAAATCACTCATAAAACAATAAAAACACATCAAAAAAAGAATTTTGTCTTAAGTTTAAAGTGGAAAATAGCAAAAAAAAAAAAAACTCCATAAAGCTTATGATTTGTCTATAGACAACTCATAATAATTAAACGCAACTTATGCACCCAATAAACAGGACAGAAAAAATGGCTGAAAGTACCTGGTGATGATTGAGAACTTGTTAGGCTTCTCAGTTAGACCTTCCTCCAATCCGGGGCCTTTAGCTACAACTCGAGTAGGATCGCAGCCCTCACCCACAGTGACCTGGAAAGGGCTCTTAGGTACAGGAGTGTCATCATACAGCACCTCCACAGAATGGACACCTGTAGGCAACATCATAGTGTTTCATGAGAAATAGTTGAGATGATCCCACTTCTCTCATATTATCAAAAACACCATTGGTTAATGTAAAAAAAAAAAAACACAGATGAGAGTGTTGTGAATGCCCTTTCTCCTATAGATACCAGGTTTTCTAGGCCCAGTGATGATCCCCCCCCCACACTGTAACATATATTGATGAGCAATCTAAGTACTGAAGTAGTTCAGATGAGCCCACTTCTCTCACACCTTCTGAAAAACATCTTCACATTGTTAAAACACATGATAAATATAATTTTATTTATTTTTTAACATGAACAAATGTTGAGAACACTATGTATGTCCTTTCTCCTACAGTGTTTGAGATACACAATGACGATTTTTTATTTATAAATTAATTTGTCAGTATAACATATTGCAATATATATTGATGAGAGTACCATACCATTCTCAAACGGGGTGTACTCCAAGTTGTAGGTGCCGTCGCCCTGGTCAATGATGTCACAGTCTGTGACAGCGCCTGATGGATTCTGTACTTGAGCTTTAATGTGCTTCCCTCCAGTTTTGGTCAATGCTTGAGCATCAACAGTGAAGTCAGTGGTGGCCTCCCTGAAGATGGCTGAAGAGTGAAGTAAAAAAAAAAGGGGCTTTACACAAGTCAAATGGTGCATGAGGGAAGAACTAAAGAAAGAAATAAAGAAAAGTACATAGTACTCTCGTAAAGGAGGACATTTTCATAAAGCGATTCATCTCCTTCATAAAAATGTCATCACCACTCTCATGTGTTTGAAGTTAAACTGGGATCTTTCAGCAAGACCTTTCTTTAAGATGAAGGACCTCCTTTCAGTTGAGGCTGAGGTCATTCAGGGTATAATGAGTGGAGAGGCTTTGAAAGAAGAGGCATCCGTAATGACACGTCTCTGTAAGGAGGTTGTTAGAAGCCAGGCGGAGTTTGTATGATGTCATGGGGACCAGGAAACAATAAGACTCCTTCAAAGGCCATGAACTTAACATATTCCCTTAGGCTTTGAGAATTAGCATAGCTCTGTGGAAGAATAACTTCATTTACAAATCACTGATATTCTGATCCAGTGTGAAAGGTAGGCATTGACGCCCAGTCCAACTGTCCATACAGAATTATTTAATTAATTTAAAAAAACAAAAAAAACAAAAACCTTACCATTACTGAGATAAATTGTATATAGTAAATTGTACTTAAAGCATACATTATACATAGGGAGATCCAGTAAATACCCATTTGGTATCTGCTGGCAGTATTAACAAGGCATTGGTTACTTTGCAAACCCCCAACAGCACAAGACTGGATAGATATAGTAATTATCTCTCTCTCTCTTCGTCTTCAGAAAAACGTATTTATAAATAGATGAAAACATATACGACCGTTAAGACCAGATTTACGGGCTATAGAAAATGAATAAACTTGCATGTGTGCACGAACACGCACACAGACCCCTGTATAAAGTTTTTTGGTTACTCCTTAAGCACGGTTATATATTATTTGCCAAAAATAGTATTAAAAATGTAAGTATTCACTGTGTTTGTAGTACCTGTAAACATTTTGGATTGAAACATGACCATTCCGTGAGCTCTTACCGTTCCCTGCCACTCCTGGTCCGAACACCTTCACTTTGCTGGTGTCAATGGCTGGATCCACCAGAACCTTGGCGGGGAAGCTGGGGACCGTTTTGCCTCCATACTTCAGCAGCAGCGTGTACATGCCGGCCGTCAGCGGCACATAAGTGACCGTGTAAGTGCCGTCCTTGTTGTCCAGCACCTCAGTCTTGGCCTTGGAGCCTGTGTCAGACACGGCCTCCAGCACCAGCTGGCCAGGCCCGGCTTTGGCGCAGTCCACGTTCACCACACTGACCTCTCCCACTTTACCACGCTTCAGACCGGACCCTGAGGCCACAACCTTTGTGTGGTCGAAGGGGTACTGGATATCAGCGTGGAAGGGAGAACCAGGGATGTGGACGTCCTCGAAGAGAATATTAACCAGGTACTCTCCAGGCTCGGTCGGGAGGTAGGACACAGAGCAGGTGCCATCGCCGTTGTCAGAACACTCCATTTTGGCTTCGGTGGGACCCTCCACGGTCAGTCCCAGCCCACCTGTACCAGCACCCTTGGTGTCAATGGTGAACTCAGCAGGATTCCCAACCAAGCCTCCTTTCAGGCCTGGACCAAAGGCTTTCACCTGAGGAGAACAGAGACCGATTTGTTTTGAGCTGCCACTGAAAGATTCAATATTCTTTATCTTTCAATAACCCCTTCACTGAAAGATACAACAAAAGCATGATGTACCACTTGTTTGTAAGTAGAGAATGTAAACTGAATGCAAATGACTTAAGCAATGGCCTTCTAATAGTATAACAAAACTTCTAACTACATGTATATATGCAGAAAATATGAGCATTTAGAAAATAAAAACAAAACCAAAGCATTCTTGCCTTGCTTGGATCTGGGGGTAGCATAGCCTCCACAGGGAAGGGGCTCCCTGGCACTGGGTTTCCATCGTAAAGGACATCCACACTGTAGGTGCCCTCCTCTTTAGGGATGTATTTCACCAGATTGGCTTCTTTTCCAGGCTGGGGCTCCACCACACATGGCACAGATTTGCCTGATGGACTGGTGATGCGGGCCTCCAGCTTGCCCTGGCCGCCCGCTCCCTTTGTGCCGACTGCGAATTCCTGATCTTGGCCAACCTCCACCCCTGAAACACACAGGTTTATTAGCAATATGCTTGTGCTGCTTGTTTCGCTTGCAGCTCCACTGCATTCAACAGGACACCAAACATGTCTTGGCTGGCTGACTACATTTAGGATAAGTGGAAATGTGTGTAAATTAGATTTTTGGCTAAACCCATCACTTTAAAGTCATTATTCTATAGCGGAGCCTGTGGTAATAAAGGGCAAGTTTATTTAGAAATCTGTGAACCCTCACCAAAAGGTTCTCTACAAACCGAAAACACACGTGCTAATAAAACCCTCTTAAATGCAATGAAAAAAAAACCCAAAGTGCCTTTTAGTACATCGTCAACAACTGTGCGGTGAAAGTTATAGAACAGAGCACATTACTCACTGTAAAAACACACAGGGCGCTGGCGGCAGAACACACTGTAAATTATTTGTTAAGTACCACAAAGCCATGTGCGTGTGTGTCTGTGTGGATGGGGAGGGAGAGAGAGAGAGAAAGAGAACTCACTGCTTTCCAGGCCATTGACTTGGACCTTCTTGAGGTCTATCGGTGCTGCCACCCCCACAGGAAAGGGGCTTTTGGAGATAGGGTCGCCTCCAAAAGTAACTATTATCATCATTTCACCCTGAAGGGATAGAAATCAAGAATCCCGATTTAGCAAAAACGTTCTTGTTTGAGAAGTTGGAACTGTTTGACAGGTGAAGAGACTCGATTCTCGCTCTTTAGCTGCCAGTAAATGTGTCTGAGATGACTGTATTTTTTTTTTTTTTACCTGCAGGACTGGCATGTACTTGACGGTGTAGGAATAGTCATAGTTGTCAATGATGTCAAAGTCTAGGACAGGCTGCCCTTTGTTAGGGACAGAAAACTGCACGTCCAGAGGGGCTTTGCCTGCACCTTTGGTGTGAACGGTGAAATGAGTGGGTTTTCCAACTTCCACACCTGATGAACGGAAGAGAGAAAACAATAAGGGATAGAATATGGAATACAGGAGACTATGACTGGGACTTAACATCATAAGACCTCTTATCTACGAAATGGAATCTTTATGGGAGAAAAACGGTCAGTATATACAAGATACTGAATGCAATGTACGTTAAAATATGTGGGTTACACAGTCTTGGTAGGACATAATAATACTAAGAAGTGTGACGCCGCCTGAAAAATAATTAAGTCCATAATGAACATGGAAACAGTACGTTGACAAACCTGCACGGGCGAGCCCGGGTCCCTCTGCCTTGACTTTGGATGCGTCATGTGATGGTTCCACTTTGACACGGAATGGACTGACAGGAACTTCCTACGTTGACAAATTAATTCATGATGAATAAAAATCAAAGAGAAAGAAAAGCAGAACAGCCTCCAAGCTTCACAGAAATTCTAAATCTTTAATTGTTTTCAGAACAACTGAACTTTTTAGGCCTGCTTATCATTTAACTAATGTTTCCCTCCTTTCTGTTTTTATTTTGTTTTTTCAAAGTCTACTTTGAAAAAACAAAACCATCTCATTGTATTTTACTTGTGTGAGAGAAGTAATAAAATCCATTGTTATCCACTACAACCAAAAAGTCTTAACACTCATGATCAAAGCCTACACAGACTGAACAGAAAAGCTTTTCACTCACCTGATCTGTGAAGAGGACCTTGATGGTGAGACGCCCGGCCCCTGGCGGGACGTACTTGACTGTGATTGTGTCATTTGCGTTTGGAATGATGTCGAAATCGACGTCCTCTTCTTTATCACTGATGACATTGGCATCACACTTGATACCAACACTGACATCACCTACACGAGTGTCAAGAATCCCAAAAAATTAAACTGGGCATCCAAAAAGACCATACTTTCTTTATGGACTGTTGATTAAATTGGTTATTAAATGCAATTGGGGGGGGGAATGTGTGTGCGCGCGTGCATGGCCTACTACCTTCTCCAGCTTCTGTGCAATCCACAGTGAAGTGTGTGGGCTCCTGAGCCTTCAGGCCAGTCCTCTCCACCCCAGGACCAAACACTTTCACCTTATGAGGGTGACTTCCTTTTCCGACATGAACCTAAAGCAGAACAGCGTTAAGTTACATTTTAAAACCAAGAACATCCAACAAATTTACTCCAAATAATGCAATCAGAGTGCCTTGAGGTCACACAGCATACAATGTGTCTATATAAAGGAGCAATAAGCTGCTTTTCCTACTTCTTCTTGATCATGATTGTAATTGTGCCTTGGAAACAGAAACAGGATAAGATCTTCAACTGCAGTGTGAACACTGTAGAAAAGAAAAACATTCCCCAACCCATAGAGCACCCTGAACATAAGCTTTATAAGTCAATGCAGTGACATATCAGTTTTCCTTTAGATCACCTTCTGCTACCTATTGCTCCTTTAACCAACAACTTTACTAATTACACAATACTACAATACTGGAACACACATAAAAACAGACACGTATAACAGAGGCACATACAAAGTATTATATAATCAGATTCCATTCAAAAAGTCAAGATTTTTAATTCTAAAATTATAAAAATTATAAAATGAAATATTTAAAAAATCAAATTGCTTTGTAATACAGATACATATGAATTACACAATGAGATACATTATTAAAACATCCTTACATTTGTTTTATGTCTACTAGGATTCATTTCACAATTAGAGAAATCAGTTTCAAGTCCATACTTTTACAATTAAGAAATTATGTCTGTGTAATTGTCCAAATCTTCAAGTTTTTGCCATTCAGTCCTATTTGTGGATGTTAGTTCAATCCTCTGAGCTCAGAAAATGTGAGATTTCAGACAGGTGAAAAATGTCAGGTGGGGAATAAAGATGATGAATAAACCTTAGTCTTGCCTGGTACAACAGTATAACAAGTGAATCAGATTACAAAAAATTATGATTTAAAGAAATGTGATCTCCAGTGAAATGCTTGTTTGTAAAGTTAAGAAAAAACACGTTAAAAATGAGCTTAGAAATCAATAAAAAATTAGTTTGAAAAATACATATGCAACACATGGTGACAGTTTATTTGGATAGTACACTGTGGATGTATTTTTAGATGCTCATTAACATCCATCACATAATATCACATTTAACTCAATATATTTTAAACTGAGCATTTCCTAAACTCAAATCCTACACCTACCCCTCTCTCACGTAACCAGTAACCTCAACCCAAACACTAATTCAGGTCCTGATATCCTGACTCTACCCATTTTGACTGTTTATGTAACTGGGAGTTTAACAATTTGAGCATTTCTAGATAAGCTACTGGGTACCACCAAAATAAAATGTGACCGAATACATTCATTAATTAGATTACTTACAGTTACATGCAAAAGTTTGGACATCCATGGTCAAATGACATGTGAATTGACATATTTCTCTATATCATTTCTCAAATGACATATAATTTCTTTATAGAGACACTTCTGCTCATTTTAATAACTCGTTATGTTTTGC
Source organism: Hydrocynus forskahlii (assembly GCA_037974365.1). Taxonomy (NCBI): domain Eukaryota; kingdom Metazoa; phylum Chordata; class Actinopteri; order Characiformes; family Alestidae; genus Hydrocynus; species Hydrocynus forskahlii. The sequence continues at coordinate 8,261,960 of JBBPCX010000141.1, forward strand.
GCAAATAAATCAACGTATATAAAAAATTAGTGCTTAGACTTTTAAATACAATTTACAGAAAAAAAAATTGTGCTGCCTGTAGAGAGAAATTCAACACGTGTAATTTGACCAGTGGTGTTCAATTTTTAACATGCAATCAAGAGTACAATAATTAGTCAAATTAGTTGAATTGATTAGTCAATAGTTCAGTGAAAATGAAGCCAGTGCAAAAACATTTTAAAAAAAGTTAGTTATTAATACATATACATATCTTGAATCAATACAAAAAAATAGGCTTGCAGTACACTGATTACAAAAAGGCAAAATAAAATAAAAAGGCAAAATAAACTCTTGACAGCAATTTAAGTGACTGAATAAGAGCGACACTCCTCGGTGTAAGTGGTAATAATAATGATGGGTTTGCGCTTGGGAGCGGGGGTGTCAGGGGTGTCGGCTCCAGAACCTGCGGGGTCGGACTTCACTCCTGACACTTTAGACTCCGTTAGGTTAGCGAGCTCGGGGGACTGGTTAGTCGCTGAGGTGTTATGGGGTACTATGGAGCTTTCGGGTTCAGGTGGGCTTACCCTGAAAGGGCTGTTGGGAACGCTGACCCCTGCCCAGGTCACCGCCACTGTGTGTTTGACGGCTGAGGTGGGGGTGTAAGAGCAGGCGTAGATGTTTTCTCCTTTATTTTTCACTTTCACATCTACGGGCTCGCCATCAGCGTTCTGACATTTAAAACAAGACACAGGTACAAAAAGAACAGTGATGCTTCTGCAAACGACCTCTAGAGTACGATCAAGAACTGGCTAATTTACAGAAACTATGCAGCTTGTTCGTGCATTACCCATATTAAATACATTTATCTAAGCTAATAATCATTATTTACCAATTAGACCCACTATTCAGAACCTTTAATAGTGGGTCTAACTTATAAAATACTGAAAAACACAAATTGTAATCAGATTGCAAAATATGGGGATTTCCTATAGGAACACAGTGCAAATCTATAATACCATTAGACTGCAAAACCTACACAACCTTGACAGAATCCAAAATGCAGCATTTGGATTTGACTGAGTGGAAATTCTGAGAAAAGGGATTTCACAAATGACCTAAAAACTTACCTTAAACATCTGGCAGGGGATTACTCAATATGCTTTTAAAAGGATTACAATGGGCCATATCCCTTAAATATGTTAGCAGTTAAAGGGCTTCCAAGGATAATTCTGTGTATTAAGGAGCAAAGTTGGGGGCAAGCAAACTCACCCTTAAATGGACTCACCTGGGCCATGATTTTCAAAGGACCTTTTCCTGCATCCCTGGCCTCCACTGTGAACTCAGCAGGCTTATTAATGATGCAGCCTGTCTTCTCCAAGCCTGGACCATAGGCCTTAACCTGAAAGAGGTTAAAAAAACAAAACAAAACAAAAAAAAAACATAAAATACTCAATCTCCCCCACAAAATCACCAAGTCAAGACACATTTTGAACAAACCATTGCTTTCAGACCAATGAGACTAGGAGCCTTCAATACGTTCTACTTCAGTCTTCAAGACTCAGTGTAAATGAGGGGTCAGTACCTGGTCAGAGTCACTGGATTTGTTGTCTGGGATGATGAAAGCCATGAAGGGACTGTTTTCAATGTCTTCGTCATCACACATCACATGGACAGCATACTCCCCAGGCTCCGTGGGCCAATACTTCACATCACAAGATCCATCATTCTGATCCTCGCACTCGATCCGGGCCTGGGACGGGCCCTCAATAGCAAAGCCTGCAAGAGACACAAAATGCAAAGTTGGGTTTTGCAACGTTCTACATTCACATCTGGAGAGCCAACAGTCTGTATAATAGCTTGTTTAATGATGATGTCATCTCCTCCAATTTTCAAACAACGTTTTCTAGGGCCATCCAAGAGGCAGAGTTCTTTCAAATGTCTTCTTTCAAACTGTCAGAAGCAAGAAAATAAAAAGTGTGTTTTTCTGACAGCCTCTGACAGACTTCCAGGTTTATTTCACAGGCCTGTTGTCTGTAACTCTTGCTTACTTTTGTATTATACAGTGTGGACCAGAGGAAAAAAAGAACTTTTGAGTCTTGGTTCAAGCTGCTTTGCGATAAATGCAAACAACATTGAACCAAACAGAACTCACCAAGCACTCCCACGTCTGGACCGACAGACTCGGCCACAAAGTCAGCAGACTTTCCCACAACACCGCCCTCCAAACCTGGACCCCAGGCTCGGATCTTCTGCGCTCCTGCTTCTGGGCCAACCACAACCTCGAAGGGACTGAAAAAGAAAGCAGGGAGTCAAACAGCTCAGATATCCATGGCTTAGGACCAGCCCGGTAATGTACTGTAATATCCACTGAATATACTGTAGGTTAGGGCTGCACAAATATGGAAAATCAGTTAAGATTATAGCTACAATTAATTATTCATACCTTGTTACTACTACAGACCAGTAACTGGCTCTTACTATAAAGGGGCCAATATCCAACATGCTATGATATTTGGGGAATGTTCGTGTAGATGTGAAATATATGAAATATAACAGGAACATAAAACATTTTTAAAAAATATATATATATACACCTATTCAAAAAATGGAATATTTGTCAATATTACTGATCTACTACTGATCTCTATTACATGCAAAAACATTCTCCTAACCACCATGTGTGTTACTGGTAATTCACCAAACAGTAAGTTATTTTTCTATAGTATTAATGCCCAGCATTTGTGTATATAGCATAGTGTATTTCATATCGAGTTTTTTTTGGATAGATTTAGACTTTATATGTACATTTCTGTCATAACAGTGATTTCCTCCAGTATCAATAAAGTTTTGCAATTCTAATTTTAATACAATGTTTACACACTAAAAAAACTAAATTCAGTTCTCATGGGGACCTTTAACAAAAAGAGTGTAAGATGGGTTAAAACTGAGTTTTCAAACGACTAATTAAATCTGTTACACTGAAGGTGTTACCTATTCACTCAGCATTTGCTGCATTCTGCAGTTCTTGAAAAGTACTAAAAAACCTCTGTTTACATTTTTACTCTGCAACAGCAATGTGTGACTTGGTCCACAAGCAAAACTGGGTGTCAGTTTATCAATCATAATTATCAGCTGTAATTTCAATTTCAGATAATAATAGGAACAATAACAGTTCACCAGATTAGCTGTAAATAATATCCTCCACACATTTGCTCCCCAACTGTATATGTGCAATGAAGTGTGTGGCTTGCAGAGGTATTGGGTTACTGACTGTAAGGCTATTGGAGAGACGCATGTGACGCCCTCACGTTACAGAACGCTTCACAGTGGATTAGCTGCTGCACAGTTTGTCACAGACACATCAACCACGAGGTGAATGTTTAACAGGCCATTTGATGACCCAGGGTACGGTCAGACGCCTTTGTGAGAGTGGGAACACAAGTTCTAGGTGGACAGTGGGTGATTGTATTAATACAGGACCCCCTCTCAGTGAAGCATTTCAGCGTGTTCCTGTGAGGCAGCAGTTAAAGCCCCAGGCGCTGGACTGAGTGTGCAGCCACGCATGAGGTCACCAGACACCAGATCAGGGCAATAACACAGATCAGGATTTGCACATAAATATCAGGCTACTGCCTTAGGCCTCACACACACACACACACACACACACACACACACACACACACACACACACACACACACACACACTCTAATGTCCTCTCCTGCACACATACA
>JBBPCX010000141.1:8270368-8281822 GCA_037974365.1 Hydrocynus forskahlii
CACACACACACACACACACACACACACACACACACACACACACACACACACACACACACACACACACACAAAATCTCTTCACTTATGTGTTTCCATTTTGATAAGATCTTAACATAAATGAGAAATTAACTAAACAAAGACATACCTAGGGAAAGGATTCTCCTAACATTGCCCAAGCTTGAGAGTTGTTTTTAACAAATTAAATGATGTGACCTTTTTGCATAGCAAACATTCTTTGCACATGTGAATATTCTCGCCATACTAATGAAGACTGACTTCTGAAGCACTTCTAAACCAGTGTTCTTAAAACAGAGGTGTCTGAATAAAAAACGGCTTTTGCAAATCCATGGCAAGAAGCTTCTGCACACATTCGGCTGGGTGGATAAACAGGCTGGTTGGGTAAAACAGTCTTAACACAGATTTTATAGCTGCTGTGAATGGTTTACCACAACCATGAGATGCACAGCACAATTACCAAATGCTCCTCAGTTACCGCATATTTAAAAGAGCTAAGAGGCCAAGACTGATCTTTGACTAGGAGGAGGCAACTCTTTTTATAAGCCCGAAAAGAGCAGTACTTTTATAAATGGAGCTCATTTGTTCACAGTAGTGCAGCATCTATCCCATCTCAACATTTTAAATTCTACAAAATTCTAATTATTGCTTTAATAATTTGAAACCTTGAACAGATTATCTATTTTATTATCAGCATATTCCTACCCTTTGTTATAGTTCAGTCAATGTGGATGAAGTAACAGCTTAATGGCTACTAATGGCAGCGGCCACAAAGGCCAGTCATGAGGATCTCAAAATATTTTGCCACTTGCTACACAAGTGTAAACTGTAAAAAGTGTAAAGTGTCCATTTGGCATACGTGAGCACACCACAGCACACTGAGTAAACAGCATAACATTTGTTTTCTGCATTTAACCCATTCACCAAGTGAAGCAGCAGGCAGCCAGGAATGCAGAGAACAGGGAGCAGTGTGTGAGGACAATATCTTGCTCAAGGCTCCTTCAGTGGTGCCACTAGTAGTCCTGGGATTTGAACCCGTGACCTTCTGATTGCAGGGGCAACTCCCTAACCACCAGACCACCAGCTACCCCAATAGTAGAGATATGAGAGTTAACTTTAAACCAGCTCTAATACGAATCCAGAGCATTAAAACCTGTCAAATCGAGCCACATGTCTCATGAGCTAGTTTGCCATACCCAGCCGTACAAAACACATGCGGTACCTGGGCCGACGGTGACGGTGTAAGGGCTCTTGGGGATGGCAATACCCCCAAATGTGATGTTGACTGCGTGGAGACCAGCCTGGACAGGTCTGTAGGTGCAGCGGAAGACACTGTCGCCCTTGTCCTCCATAATGGCTTCCACTGTGTTCTGTTTTCCCTGCGGGTCCTTGATCACTGCAGTCACATCTCCCACTCCAGCTCCTGTAAATGTTGACAATCAAACAGAGGGACTAATGGCTATAGAGGCACTCAGTTTGATGCAACTTCAAAGGACAAAATCAGTTCAGTGAATAATGAAGTATTCTGATTCAGGTGCAATAAGCATTTCTCAGACAAATAACATCTGTTCGCCTCACCTGCGGTATAGATGTCAAAGTAAGTGGGTTTGCTAGCAATGTTGCCGAGCGGCTCCAGGCCAGGGCCTTTGGCAGTGACCTTGGTGGGATCTCCCTGGGCCTTGTCTACATTCACCTCAAAGGGGCTCTTTGGAATTTGCTGGCCAGCAAACAGCACAGTCACCTGTGTGGAGGACACAAAGCCTATGAATTAAATTTAAACTATTGAATGAACACACACACGGAGACTGGGACAGGGGGGCAGGAGTTTTCAAAGCACAATTACAACTGCTTTATGAAATACCACTGTTGGCTCTGGATCTCAAACGCATACCTTGTGAGGTCCCATGACTTGGGGAATGTATGTCACACTGTAGGTCTTTTTGCCTTCGTTGGGCACAGCCTTCACCTCCTCTTTCCTGCCCTCAGGGTCCTCAATGTAGACAGTGACCTGTCCCTGCCCTGCACTGAAGGTGTCTACAGTGAACACGGCTGGACGCATCACTCTGTTGCCCACCGGCTCAATACCTGTCAACATGTGAATAGATATGAGAAACAAAGTTCTTTGATAAGCTACATTTTCATCTTAAATAGGTGTTTTGTTAATTTGAAATTGTTCTAATACATTCTTTACAGGGAAAGGTCATTTTTTGTTAAATTAGTCCACTATATACAGCATCAGTTGAACTTCCTTCAAAAGGGCCTAATCACACTGCTTAACACAAATAAAATGATACATCCAGACTGTAGCCCACACCTCATTCATTATCCAAACAAACCCGATACATAAGTTACAAAGCTTACAGTTCCAGACTATAAGATGGAAGTCAATCCAAGACTTTGAGCAGTGATGCCAGGAATTATTTAGTAATTAAGCCTTATGGACCACATATGAGCCAAAGTTATTGTTATAGCTAATGACCCTGAATTTCCTTGAATTGTATTCCTCAAGGTCTTTCCACATTCCTCCTAAAGGCATTACTTAAAAATTTAGCAGCTTGCTTGTTCTCAGAAAATACAAAGGTTTCTGTAGTGAGAGTCGAGCAAGCATAAAATATCTTCTGTAGAAAACACTACTATCGGTGTGCCTTTACCATGAGATATATGCAGGAGCACTTTGAGAAATGTTAATTAACAGAACTTTAGAGACCGCTATAAATACCTACGCTGGCATTTGACTTAAACCAGCATGAGTTATTTTAATCATCAGCCAAGTTCCCATATTTAATTCAAAATGCATGAGGTTTCTCTGTAGATTTGCTTTAGTTAGTACAAGAATGGAAAACCACACAGCACACTATGATGACATGCCTACAGGCTAAAAGAGCAGGGCAACTTTAATATTCATTTATCCGTGACATCAGCATGTCAAACATAAATCTCTCGCCAGCTTAATTAATAGTGCTGTGCAGTGAGCTGGAGTGTGGCCAAAGCCAAAGTAGGCAGCACAGGTTCTACCTCTTAGGATTTCAGTAGATTGTATTAAACCAGGTTATTCTTAGCATATTCTGGCCCAGAACAAACACTGTTAGATGACATTACTGAAAACAAACCTTTCTCTAGAAGCCTTACATCATTTAGGAGGAATGAATCCGACCTGCTTTAACTGAACCTCGAAAACTGCTGCCCTTTCAGAAAAAGATGAGGAGATTGCATAATGGAGAAGTAACATTAAAGTGAATAACGTCTGTTTTCGACTGCAAATTAACCTGAATTACTACTCCACAGAGACGGCTCCCTGACTGTTTAAAAACACTCAGGCTTACCTTATCCAAATCTCAACACTTTCCGGAGCTCAGTGAAGCTAGTCACCCTGCCATGTCACGATTAAAAGAGGGGTGGGGGGGTGGGGGTGGTCCTCATGGCACTGCTGGCCTCTGAATCAAACTGTAAAAACTGGATGACGACTTCTAAACTCATTAGCTACTGGGCTTTGCAGGCCCGACAAAATTTACAGCAGGTAAGGAGTAGATTTGCAGGCCATCTATCAGCCATGTTCGAAGTCCTACACAGCCTCGCCATATTTACACTGCAGTATTTTACGGCGGAGAAGCTGTCATGTCCAAGCATAACACGGAGGGAAACCATTAAGGAGCTCCATAGAGCTCCTCTGCTGTTTCAGTTGAAATCCCATTATGCTGGACGGATGAACAAACTCTCTAGAAAGATACAGAGCAAAATCCTATATTCCAATAAATAATGCCACAGAGACCTTTAAAATGGTCTCATTTATGCTTTTGGAGATCATAAAAAGAGCAAGAAAGAGTTGTAGTTCATGCCCTAAAAAGAACAACACTGCTATCGAGCCCTGCGCTGACTAAGTTCCCACCGATAATAATGTTCGGGAGGCACTAAAAGAAGAAGCAATCATCATAAAAATCAACAATGTTAAAATAATAGCAACAACTCGCCTTTTCCAGATGACTCTACAGTTCTAAAGAACAAGTGCAACATGTGTGCTTTATACTCTAATCTGCTTTTTCATCGTATGAAATTTGTCTAAGTGTGAATTATTTAGGTGATCATTGTACAAGGAACTCTCTGAAAACAAGTCTAGCATGCTCTAACGCAGCACTGACAGCCTGTTAGCACTGACAGACCCTCAGATATAAAAAGATGAATGTGGAATTGTTTTGAATTGAAAAGCACATGATGAGTGAACTCTGTATTGGACTTTAATATAGGAATAAACTGATGACTCATGGACAGGAAGTCTGTAGTTTATAACTTGATGGATGAAGTACATCGGATGTCTAATATGGTTAGTTTCAGTCAGTAATGATGGTCCTACCTGGGCCATAAGCACGGGCCTTTTTAGGATTGAGTTTGGGTTTGAGGGGGGCTCCAGGCTTGAGTTTAGCCTTGGGGAACTGCGACAGGTATGTCATAACAGACTGCTCGTCCACTTTCGGGTCAATGATCTCTTCAGGAGCAATAACCTGGAGACATACAGTAAAATTAGTCATTATCGCTGCATTGTGTAATGAAATGGCATGAACAGTATACCATTTTACCATATGCAGTGCTTTAAAGCATATTACATTAGGAAACATGGATTAAGGGTGCGTCCAATTTCTCTGACCCAGAGATAAGTGCACAGTGAAACAAACCAAAAACTAAATATATATATATATATATATACACATACATACACATACATACACACAATTTTTTTCTTTATAAACAGTAGGGATAAAGTCCAGCTGAGGGGCGTATTCTCCAACATTTTACCTTGCACACCTTCATGTTTGCAAAGGTGTGATTTGGGTGTGGACATGAGTGGTATACTCATTTGACCTCCTCCTTTTAAGCAAATATAACATTCGCTCCTAAACGAACATGCTGTGTTAACACTGTACACTGAACACGAAAGGAAAACACATTAGCTTGTCATTTTGTACATTTAAAAGGGTTCCACCTTGGTCGAGAACAAAGTTCATTTGGCCAAAAGGACCTCATAATCCATACAAACAGGCATTTCCCTGAGGAAGGAGCTCAAACAGAACATCTAGGCCTTTTCATAACTGAAGTAATCCTCAAATAAAGGTTTTGGCCATTTTATAACAAACTCAATGTTCTATTAGTATTTGCCCTACTGATACTGCAGAGGTCTACAAAGTGTAAAGAGCCATCTAAACAAATCAGTGTTTTTGACTGTGTGCTCCAAGTGTCTAGACCAGTGGTTGTTGCAGGGGGGGGCGCGGAAAGATCGGAAGAGGGGCGCAAATTGTTTTCAAGAAAAAACAGAGACAATGCATTATTTGGGCACTGGGTGTATTTTAATGCATTTCACCTTTCAGGTAGAATACACATGGAATAATGGAAAAACCCTGCTTGATTTGGAAGAAAACGTGCTCAGCTTGGGGCGAAAAATGCGCTCCTCTCTCTCTGCATTTTTCTGTTGTTCTGTCAGTGCAGACACGTTCAGATTGTCAGTAGCAGCGGAACGAATTTTGGGAAGATAATGGATACATTCATTACATGTACGAAAAGGAGTTGTGACGATGCGTCGTCAGCTCCTACTGCTAAGAAGTGTAAAATACGAAAGTATGACATTAGCTATCTTCAGCTTGGCTTTACGGTGGCTGGGACAGATGCTGAACCGCTGCCCCAGTGTGTCATTTGCGCAGATCTGCTGGCAAAGCTGAAGCGCCATTTAGAAACTAAACATCCAACACTTAAAGACAAGCCTTTGGTTAGCGCAGTTGTCATACCTTGTAGACATTTTCGATAGGCTGAATTCGCTGAACACATCTATGCAAGGGAGAGATGCCAACATCTTGCTTCTTTCAGAAAAAGTCAGTGCATTTGTTGGCAAACTGGATCTTTGGCGTGATCGTCTGATTAATAAAAATGTTGACATGTTTCCCAACTTCGCTGACTGTGTGCAAGAGACAGGGATAAATATCTCTCCTTTGATTGATACAGTCGCTCAGCATGTAGAGGGACTAAAACAACAATTCGGCCGTTATTTCGCTGAGGATTTCAGTTCATTTGCTTGGGTCAGAGATCCCTTTATCTGCCCAGGAAAAGACCTTCCAGCTGACATGGCGGAGCAGTTAGTCGAATTAAAGTGCGACACAAGACTGCGAGACTTACACAGCTCTACCTCTCTGCCGTCATTTTGGTTGAGCGTGATGCCTGAATGTCCTCAGTTATCTGACGCCGCCGTAAAATTACTTCTTCACATGAGGCACATGATAGGGGAGGTTTGGGGGGGCTTTAGTTCCAAAAGGTTGAGAACCTCTGGTCTAGACCAATCACAGTTTAGTGATATTTCTGAATCACCCTGATGTAATCCAATGAAAGCGAATTATATGTCAAAATAATGCAATCCAAATGTTAACCTTAGCACAAAAGTGATCGAGCAATGTTTTTATATTATCAGACATGCTGTATTGCATCAATTTGTGCAGTCAAACTACGTTCCCCTCACCTGTGGGATTCCGAGCCAGTCGTCAGCCAGTTGCATGGCTTCCGTAGCATTTTCCACCGGCTTCTCTGTGTCCCAGGCCTCCCAGTCAGGACACAAACCTAGCAAACGAGTATACACACAATCAAACATGCAACAATAACTCTGTTATTAAAACTGAGTAACAAAAGGAGAAAAGGGGTGTCATCTTACTTCAGAAACATTGTAACAACTATTCCAAGTTATATAAAAATGTCACTTCAAAACCTTTGAACTGTTATTTTCTACCATTTGAAAACACCACCTTCTCTTAACATTTTATAATAAAAGGCCCAATCGAAAAAATTACCATGAATCAACAATTCTTTTTATTGACATTAACATGACTTACTATGCTAGCATTAATGCTGCTTCATTTACATTCATATATGGGTACTGCATTACAATAAGACTACCCATACAAAAAGGTTATATATGACCTATAATCAGGTTGTTAATTAAATTGTAAATCATTAATAAGCAGCTATAAACAAGTTATAACAGATGTCATACATTGACACAGGCGAGATCTCCGATCTTGATAGCTGTTTCTCGGGCAGAATGTTAAACTTCATCAGGTCTTTGTTACCATGCTACTACCATTAAAACACCAGATCTTGTCAAATAGTGAGCCTGCATCAATGTATGACAACTGTTATAACTTCTTTATAACTTTTAATGATTTATAAACTATCTACAACCTAATTAACAAACTGATTATAAATCATTTATTAACCCTTATTAGTATTCTTATTTAAAGGTTAAAGGTTCAGTGCCTTTCAGTGAGTTACAACAGTGATGTGAATGCAATTGAAATTTTCTGTTATTGTTGTACATCTGCAATTTGGATGAATACAGGAATAATAAAGGACAAACCTCCCGGTCTGTCTATCTAATTTGGGTTCAAATGAACAATCATTTTCTGAACACAAGAATCACAAGACAAAACACAACAGCTGACCTGGCGCACAGCTGTCCACTAGGGCTCCCAGCGCCCTGCCGTCCTTCCAGTCCTCGCTGAAGTTAGTGATGGGCAGGTCAGGAACTTTGTTCTGGATCCAGCCCAGCAGCCTCTGCTTGGGGGTCGCCTTCTTGGCTTCTTCATCATCCTCATCCTCCCACACAGGCATGGAGATGGAGTAGTGCAGGATGAGGGTCCATACCAGACCAAGGATCAGTTTCAGGTTGCCATCCACAATGGCCTTACTGTCTGGATAATGCAGAAAAAAACCAGATTAAGACGTAAGAACACTGATGTCTGTCTCAACAGTTGAACTGAGCATCATATGAATAAGGACAAACTATGATCATTAATTAAGGAAGACCATTCCATTCACATCATTCCAACAGTCGTGGTAAGAGTACAAATATGAACACTGCAGAGTAAACAGAACGTATGAATACATTTAGTTTAGGATGAATAAGTTTAGGATGATATTGTTTGTATTAACCATACTTCCTTACTCTATGCTAAACTAATGGCTTATAAACAGATATAGCTTGGTTTCCTCAGACCATTACAGTACATTTTCCCCTAATAAAATGACAAGGAGACCTAAGGACAAGCATTTAGTGTGATGATACAATGAAAGTGAAGCAAGCTACCACACAAACCGAACGGTTAACTGGTGCTCTGGTGCTTGTATGACACAAATACAGCAGCAGAGGTGTATATTTTACTTGTGTTCACTTTATATGACCATAAACACTAAATGAGGACTTCTACACAGAGGTGTTCTTTTCAGAAGCTGACATGGCAACACATTTATCGATTTTACAGTGAGAACAAAATAACTTTCATTTTCATCAGGGTTTGTAAGCAATTTTAGTTTAGAACTGGAGCTATGAAGGTCATTTAATAGTTTCAGCTCTAAACTAAAAAAAAAATATATATATATATATATTAAAAATAATCCAGTAAGTGGAGAACTGCGTAAATTTGACTTTTCACCAAATGATGGATGTTTTCTTGTTTCTACAAATCAAAGATGTACCTAGCATTGGATAAGAATAACTGCAAAATAATATATTCCTTTACTATTGAATATAAGCAAAACTGTTACACTTTACATCCCAGTTAAACATTTTGTTGGATTGTGTACCTGACCAAATACACAAGAACATCCCTAAATGACATTGTAAACAATTTCCTGATTTTCAAAACTTCTTACAAATTGTTGGATATATTTTTGGTATCAATTTGTACTAGGGGTGTGCAACAAAAATCGATTCTCAAAAGAATCGCGATTCTCTGCTACAGGACATTCATACAGGACACAAAATCGATTCATATTTCCCATTTTGGACTGTAGTCGTCACAGTTCAAAAACTGTTGTCTGCTGAAAAGGAAACCGCTTAGGTAAAAAAAAAAAAAAAAAATGTTCACAATTAGGTAATCTTTTGGGTATTACACTTGTTACAGCACTTTACAGCCAAATGTTGCAGCATTTTCATTTATTCTGATAATGGCACTTTACAACCAAATAGAGCAGCTCTTATTTGGTTTTATATAATCTACTTTTATGTAAGGTGTTAATTTGTTGAAGTTGAAGGTTTTTAATCGAGAATTGTTTTTGAATCGAGAGTCGGTTTTGAATTGAATCATGAGCCCAAGAATCGAAATCAAATTGAATCGTGAGGTTTTCTGAATTGTGCACCCCTAATTTGTACTGTTAAAACTAAGAATCAATACTAACGTTCAACTCCAAGACCATTCACCCGAAGCAACACTAATCACAATGAGCCATTTTTGGCAAGTCTGTGTAATTATGAAATAAACCAAATGTGACCATCACGTTTATCTGAATGGGGCTGATTAATGTGACCCCTCCCAAGTGCCAAAGCACGCAGCTTTAGACCTTCCTGTACCAGTCAGTGTAATGAAAACACTGATTCAGTAAAATGATTCAGTACAACAAATTCAGGCTAAGAAGAGGTGAAGGCCAAACCGATTACGCTGTTCAAATCCGAAATAAACTCACTGACATTCCCAAAATATCTTGTTAGGAGGTCAAATGCTCCGGTGACAGTTAGTAGCTTTGGAAACCGCATGTTATTAGAAAACAAAGGAAATGCCCATTCAGTAGTAACCACATTTCTAAGAAAGAGAGTTTATTGCACTTGGGAAAGTTCCTGCTTGTGACAAAAAGAAGTAATCGAGGAGAAAGTACAGCTGTTAGCAATTCTTAATATTCCAGACACGTCGCTGTCGGGACGAGCGCTTCCAGAACAACAGAGGCACAGGAGTGTGCTCTAAGTGTTTTATCCATGGACGTCTTGGCTTTTCTTCTGTACTGAGTAATGGCTCCAGCTCTTTTTCTCTACCTTGAGAAAACTCGAGTGCAGTTAAATCAGCCACTCCTTACAGCTCCACCTAGTCCACTGCTTTGGTTCACTAGCAAGGTTACACATAGAGGCGAGAGTGTGAGTGTGAGTGTGAGTGTGTGTGTGGTGTGTGTATATTACTCCCTCTTTGTTTAGCACTATCAGCCATCTTTCACAAACATCCTCTAAGCGGCTGTCAAACAATGAGGAGTGGAGGCGAACTTTAGCCCACTGTAAAAGAGATTTAGTCCATACTCCAATCAGCCACAGCATTAAAACCACTGACAGGTGAAGTAAATAACACTGATTATCTCGTTACAATGCCACATATCAAGACATGGGATACATTAGGCTGCGAGAGAACAATCAGTTTTCGATGTTGTCTTTTGAAGTTACAGCTACATTAAATGCAGAAAGAGTGTTTCCATTTTAGTGTCACAAAATCAAACAGTTTGAGAAGCGTGACAGGGTTTGACTTGACCTCCAAATTCCCCAGATCTCAATCTGATCGAGTAATGGTGGGATGTGCTGGAAAAACAAGTCTGACCCACTGAGACTTCACAAGTTACAGGACTTGAAGTATTTCCTGCTACCTTATTGGTGCAGACACCACAGCACACCTTTAGAGGTTTTTGTGCCGTCCACGTCTTGACAGTTCAGAGTTTTTAGGGCAGCACATGGGGGACCTACACAGTATTAGGCAGGTGGTTCAATTCAAAGTAGCAGAAAATACATTACCCATAGCATCACATACAGATGCCTGAACAAAGCAAATCTTGCAGTTGGGCAAACAATTCCATAGCCTTTGACTATGTTCAGTTACTTTAGTAAGTCAGCACCAGACTGTAGAGTTAAGTACTGAAAAGTTTGTGAGAGTGTAAGAGTGAGTGTGAGTGTGAGAGAGAGATCTAATCTAATAAACAAAGTGTTTAAACTGTGATGAGTTTTTACCTTTTTGCCATAATATCACTAGCTATCAAGCACTGGGATACTTCATATAAGTAATGAAATTTTAAATCTGGTATCGTTATTGCCACTGGATACAGGATTGTATTAAACTGAAGAGCAGATTTAATTCAAAATATGTGCATTTTATTCATTTTAATACATTTGTTACCCTGCAGAAATAAATGTTGGGTTTCTCTGTAAATCCAGGTAAATCTAATATTCAAAATCTACCTATCAGAAACTGGCATCAACAGAAGCGTACATGAAAAAAATCTCAACATTGGCAGAAACATCCCATAACAGTGGTTCAGTCCAAAGCAACAGAAACTACATTACCCATTGCACCATGCCTGTATACAGAATGCCCATTTAAGCAGCATGGATGGTTCCGATAAGATTATTTTGATGTCACTTGTATAGTTAAATGAATCATAATGTCAGGCTGGTTGGTGAAGGTGAGTTAAACACAGACACTACATATGAGAACCACTCCATGACAAAAGAAGGTACTCAATCACTCAGATTTGAGTGTTTTTCTAAATACATCCCCAGTTCCTAAACCACCACAGCAACTAAACCCAACAACGCTGCACCGTAGGAAACATTCTACTATATAAAACCCAACAATATAAAGCTGGGGGGGGGGGGGGGGGGGGTTT
>JBBPCX010000141.1:8289071-8301197 GCA_037974365.1 Hydrocynus forskahlii
ATTTTTCTGAGGCCTCAAAAAAACTCATTTACAGATAAACCTAATCAGTTTAGCCCTGACCATTCTCTTTGAAGTTATAAGGACTGCCTCAGCCCAGACTGCCCAGCTGAGGCACAATATTAGGAGAGAGGTCATGTACATACTCATTTTAAAGGTACAGTAAGAAACAACTATTGTTAGGATACAATCCTATAAAAATAGCACAAGTGGACCTGAACTCAAAAGTTTGGACACAACTATTCAACACAATTCATTTTGATACAGTACAACAGTGCTGTTGTTACATCCCTTGCAGACAATATGTGTGTGACGATTCGAACATGCAGGTTGCTAATTAACTCCATTAGCCTTATATCTCCAATACAAAAAAAAAAAAAAAAAGAAACGTCTGACATGAAATCCATCGACGACTTCTGGAAAAAGGGGGAAAGAAAACACAAATGTGATTTCTGTCCCAACAATCACTAGAACATCTATGTAAACGGCATATCCTGGACTAATGAGCTTCTTCATTGAGAGGATCAACAAAGAGCCACTCAAGTTCCATAAGTTAAAGGTTCAGCAGACACAGCTCTGTGGGTCTCTGAGCATGCAGTCTAAGCATGAGCTCACGGATGTCGTCACTATCAGAGGATATAAACTTATAAAAACTGTTCAACTGGACCTAAACATAAGATATGGGCCCTTTGAAGCATTATACGCATATGATGTTATACAATTCAATTCATTCTGATACTACGCAGTAGTGCTGTATTGTTCAACCCATAGCAGGCAACAGTTTGAGGAAAGTGAGTGATGATTCAGACATGCATCTTGCACACTGCTAATTAGTGAATAAACCTCCTTTACTTAGCTACATTAACCTCATCTCCAGTACCAAAGTAAAGAAACAAACTTCCGACATGAAATGCATCAACTTCATCTGGAAAAAAAAAAAAAGGGAAAAATGTACAAATGTGATTTCTGTCCCAACAATCACTAGAACATCTATGTAAACAGCATATCCTGGACTAATGAGCTGCTTTATTGAGAGGATCAACAAAGAGCCACTCATGTTCCATAAATTAAAGGTTCAACAGACACAGTTCTGTGGGTCTCTGAGCATTTAGCCTGAGCATGAGCTCACCGATGAGGTCAGTTAGTTCGAGGGCAGGAGTTTCCTGTGCCTGTGGCAAAGACCCAGGCTCCTCTAAGGTCAGGCCTGCAGTCCCAACGACGCAAGAGTGGCCTTTGGTTACCACGACAGCAGGGTAAGCATTTCCTGTGCTGACCTTGGAGCATTACTCTTCTTTTCTTTTTTCTTCCTTCTGCTTTTTCAGGTCAGGTCTGAACGCAGCAAAGGGACGCTGGCCAAAGAGGGAACACGGGTTGCCAAACACAGGGCTGGATATTCAGTCAGCCTTAAGGTAATGGAAGAGGTAAAGAAATGAAGGGCAGCAGATGAGGGAAAGGTAACTGTGGCTGCGGCCGAACGGCCGACCGCAAGAGGCTCCTAACATGAAACACTGTAACACAGGAAGGTGGCAGTGAAGCCCGTGGGTTTTCTTAGGCACAGGCTCTGGCACTTGATTTCCATGCGCGCCAGAAGGTAGCGTGACGGTGAATATTATTGTTGAAGAGGAGCACTATAGCAACCCTGAAATATTTGGTCGAGAGCACAGACGGGGTGCTCAAGCCTCTCCTCTTCAAAGCGGCTCCTTCTCCCTCAGAGCGGAGCAGGTGAGGGCTGGCGCCTCTCTGAAGAGGTGAGGGCCCAAACCTGTGACAGAATCTCTAATAAACCATGAGAAACAGGCTAAGCTGAACCTCTCTTAAAGCATAATGTATGAAGAGTGGGCACATGATGATCACCATGGTATACAAGCCCATTACCATAACAGCTTATTGCTTCAAATAACTTTATATGAGAAGCACATATAACAGCCTAGACTATAAAAGCTGAAATGTATTAATCGCTCGATCTGAAAAAAAAACAAAAACAACCCCCTCCAAAAAAACCAAAGAAATCCCACCAAACTTACATAAAACGGTCATAATACGGTAAACACAGTGCTATGCATGTTCAACTATTTCTTTATCTGAGTTCATACATTTTTCATGTGCTAAAGGACAGGGTTGGATTGCACCGGTATTGATCATATTTACCAGTGTTACAAGGTAGCACTAGGTCCTACAACAGTCTGCTACAGGACAACACTTTCACACAGGAATAATATGAACAGTAAGGTGATGACTGTTTCACAGTTTTTTTCAGATGTTAAGGAAAAATGAGACGTTAAAACAAAAATAAAAGAAAGGTCTATCAATCCCCATGTGTATTAATCTCACCAAAATTTTGACAAGACAACAAAAATTGCATTAAATTCCAAGTGCAAAGGCCTGCAACATGAGTGAAAAAAATACTGCCAAACAGTGTATACAAAGTGTCATTTGAACTGAGGTAAATAACAGAAGAACAGAACTAGTAACTCACAGATGTGTGAACCTTCTTCTTCACTGTTAGCAAAAGACACATGCTAAACCCTACAAAAACATTTTATGGTGACACAAACCCATTTGGGCACTTCCCATTCAAATCAATGTTCATGCATGTCTAAAAGTCGTGTTCCCAGTGTCTGGCGAGTTCACTCTGGCATTTCCACCTTTGCAGGTTTCACTGGGAAAGAACTTCCTTCCTATAGCCCAACCCCGCACGCCTCTTCCTGTGGCTGGTTTATGTCCAAATCAGGTGTGGCCTGACTGTCCCAGTTACGCTCCTCTCAAGGAGACAATGGAAAACCTGGACCCCAAAACCACCTATACAGCTACATCATGGAAGGGCAGAGGCATTAAAAAGCAGAGGACAGGAAAGGCCTGAAAGGTCCTTCAAATAAAGAACACATGTCTAGAGCTTAAATGATGATCATGAACAATCAATCAACAACGTCAATTAGCCATTGAGCATTGTCACTTTAATGGGCCTGTCAATATGTTTAATCTCTTTATGTAATTTCTTCTTTTGATTTCATGAAACTCCCCACTTTTGATTGAATAAAGGCCTATTTACAGTTTTAACATCTGACATAATATTAGTAGCAGCTTTGTTTTTTTTCTGTCAATCATTAGTACCTTTGTTTATCTGTTTAGGTATGGAGTTCCGCATAGATAAGCAATACTGGTCATATCAAGGCAACTTTTTGTTTTAAACTTTATCTTTTGCGTTCCACCGGCTCAGTTTCAGTCCGATGGGACTAAAATGGAATAAAATGACGTCAAGTGAGCCCTTGAACCCAATAGAATTAGGGCAGATGTATCGTCAGCAGCTCTTTACCACAGGCTTTGGACAGCAACTCTCATTCCCTGAAACTGTACCTGAATGTGTAAACTGCCAAGGAGAGCGTGCGAGTTAAAAAGTAAGTCATTTATTGAGAAACTGGTATCAAGCAGGAAACGTGGGAAGAAATGGCAGGTTGGCTTGGCCTGGTGGTTAAGCAAAGAATAAGATGATTTATTGACTACAGAAATTAATGTTATCTGAAGCCTTAAACAAGCTTGTACTTTAAAGAAAGAATTACACATAAATGTTTCCTCATAAGTTTATTAGTCCACCCAGAGGCCAATAGACCAGTTCGTCCTGAAGCGAATGCGATCATACTGGACAGGATATCGGAATAAGTAAGGTAAAGATGGTGGATTCCAGCCGTTTGAAGAGGCCTTAAGGGGTTTCCTTCAACGAGAATGCCAGAGCTTTGTGATTCCTCTACATGACGGCCCCTTCACTGTAGAACAGCCCCCAGGAGGCGGAAAGAAGACAGAGAGAGACAGTTTCCTGTGTGTGCACACACTCATCACAGGACAAACATAGGGCGTATCAAAACTGGCAAAAAAAGACATGATCATCCAGTCAGACAAGTTTTGAGAGGCTGGTTTCAGCTCCGAAATCTGGGTTACGACAGAAAGTAGGTCCAATAACGCAAGAAGAAATGAAGATAAGCCATTCTAATTCTCAGTTCTTCAACTAAAAGCTAAATGAAAGAAAAGAGAGCAAGTTAATGAGATCAGATCAGATGTTTATAAGAAACAAAGTGTTTTGTGTCACACCTTCTTACATGTGGGCTTAAAAGAAAGGAAGTTCTTGAGCACCGAGGGTCCCTCATGTCCACACATCTTCATTTCATTCTTAAAACATCTTGCAAATCAAGTTCACACCCAGCACAGATTCCTGGCATTTAAGCGAAAGCATGTTTCAGAAAAACTGCTGGACCTTTCAACTCAAGGCATCAAAAGAAAATGTCATGTAGTTTTCCACCAAATCGTACCCCAAGGTTTCTAACCCACGTCCTGTTCTTCAGGAAAGTCAGAGGGAGTTGGCTACTATATACCCTTATCAAAGTCAGACTATGGCCATGAGTGGACATGGGATAAGAAGTGGAATTCTTCTGGAATTTCTAAGAGCTCAAGTGAAGCGTGTTCTCAGCAGGTTATATAATCTTTTAATCAGAAGCTGTGGAAGTGTATGAATGAAGGCTTCAAATTTCAGGTGTCAATGTTCAAGCACAGTTGGATCTCATTCGGACGCAAAGGGTGTAACCTTTAGAGGTGTGTGGGGTGTGTGTCTATGTATGTGTGTGTGTGTGTGTGTGTGTGTGAGAGAGAGAGTGAGAGAGAGACAGCAAAATGCTCATGCTGTAATTCATTCAGATAACCGAAGTATAAGGCTTGGTGATAATGAAGAAATCTGATTTTATACTGAATCACTGAGTATAAGGAAAAATGTACACAGAAAGTAATAAAGTCAAATCATTTCTCTGCAAGGACAATATTATTCAATAGGAATTATATCATGCATGTAAAGTTCATTACCTTTTAAATGCATTCCCCAACAAAAACAAAAAAACAAGCATACCTTCAACTCATAAGCACTGATCAGTGTGTCAAAATTTTAAGTATCAGTCTAGAGTATTTAACACCAGACGCTATGAAAGAGCAGCTCATCTTAAAACATACCCTCAGGTCATGCATAACTTACCATTAAATGACACGATTTAATACTAATAAGCCATACTTCACAGTAAGTCGCCCCATTAACGTGAGCCATTCTCCACACACCCCATTTGTCTAACTGAGACAGCACTGGATAGTTAAGAGGAGACATACGGGGGCCCAGGGGCCCGGGGGCAAGCGAGTTGATGATTAATCTCCTGAGACTTGCCCCTCTAAAACGGTGAAGAGAGGAGTAAAAGGACAAGAGCAGGGCCGGGGAAAACATTATAATTAAATGGATTACTTTTCTAGCAAGTCTAGTCGAGATTACTTGACAACTCAACATGGTTTGAAAATACAGCGGAATGAATTAAAAGTAAAATTTAAGATAAAAGATTCAATTTAAGTTTGCAGAACATTTATCATTGGGGGTTTAAGCTTCCACTACAGCGAGGGGGAACATTTATGCATATATCTGCATCAAATTTACATACATAATGGTATTTAAATTTGTGCTGGAACAGAAAAGTACATATTCAGCACACAAAGATATGTCTGAAATACTCAACTGAAAAAAGTAGTGGAGATACCTGTAAAGGTTACATAAAAAAAATCCTGGTTCTAGAAACGTTGATGTTGCAAATTAAATTTCTTGTGCAAACTGCATCAGGTGTTTTTTATGGAAATATTGGTTGGGAATATTCTAGGGGTGTTGAATTATCACATTAATTTTGATCAATTAAACTTAAAAATATAAAAATTCATTTACATTTTAAAACACTTTTACAGCGAAATGTGGGTGATTAATTTTGATTAATTAATCTGAGAGCTTGTAAATAATTTTTTTTTTTTTTTTTAATCGAGTGATTCTTCAATAAAGTAGATGCCATGGTGGACATGAAGGAGCTTCCCAAAGTTCTCAAGGACATTACCAAACAATAAAAAAAAAAAAAAAGAAACTATTCTGAGACTCAAAGGCCTTAAACAAATCTGTCACTGGAAATCTGTATGGGATACATGAGAATTTTAACAAAATAGGCTTTTCTGAGAACACTCAAAAGATACTGAGTCCTCTCCTGTTTCATGTGTTTTTTAGTGCTGTGTATGAAATGCTGAATAAAAACCTAAAAGATATGGCCGAAATACCTCCGAAAAGATGAAGGTGCTTGGACTACCCAACCTGAACTTCACTAAAAAAGTATTGAGGATTTTTAAATTCAGAGTCCAACTGAGGAACCCTCCTAACCTTAAGGAACTGAAGACATTTTGACAAGAGGAATTGACCATAACTGAACCAGGAGACTGCAAAATTATAGTAGATTACTTCTTACCGCAGACGCCTCAAAACTGCTGCTGCCAGCAACAGCTTTGCAAGAAAGTACTCATGTTTTTCATTAACATTTATTCATACTGATGAGCACACACTTAGTTCGTATTTATAAACCCAATGTGTGAATCTGAAGTGGATGTATGCACTGGAAATATAGTAAATAAGAAAAACAATGTGTCAATACTCGTTACCCCACACTGCACCCGAGAGCTACATCATCCTCATCGCTCCAGGGCAAATGAGCAAACCTCTGGCACCACCCGTCTTCGCTCCTTCGGCTGAACTACCGGTTCACTAGCGCAGCTGCTTGTCTGATTGATAGACGTGTAGGAAATCAGTTTCAGCAGCCACTGATCTCCAAACGCTCACTCACTATTCTCCCAACTGTTTGCTTAACACAGAGATCCGACATCTCACATCTAGCCGCCAGTCGAGAGCTACAATCCCACTCTGTTCTGACCAGAGGTCACAGGGAAGAGGCAGCAATGGGAATAAACAGGAATTCGCAAAACCACCTCGTCAGTCACACCCGGAGGGAAAAGGTCTGGCACTCCTCCGCACACAGCGCCGCAGAAACATCCAGAAACCATTCAGTAATGGAGACGTGCAATTTAGTGCGCAACAATACTCTTTACCCAACATTAGCAAAGTTTACGTAAAGTTTAACAGTTTTTTTTGGGGGGGGGCTCTCCTTCAAAATTCCGATGTGGCCAACTCCCACTCACTAGCGAGGGCACCAAGAAGGTCAAGGCCAGCACATCTTAGGCAGCTATGAAAATATTTAAAAACTGTTTAGATACACCGTGTTTTTTCCCCACATTAATATTACTACATCTACTAAATCAAACTAAAAAGAATAATAAATAATATTTAGTATTACTTGTATATCATTCAGTTATAATAAATAATATATTATGTTAAATAATCAGTATTAATTGTATTTTCCATCAGAAACCTGGTTTGTCTCAATCAGTGATTCATTAAATTAAATCAGGAGCTGCTGATGGAATTTCACACATCCAAACAACGGCTGGAGGAACCGAGGAGGAATCTTAAATCAAATCTGTGTTCTCACCAGCTCATACAATATCACCTACTTTAACAAACAAAAGATATTCTGATACTTTTTATTTCATGTTTGTTTGAATTTATTCTAACGTTAACTTTGCTGGCAGAAAGACACCGCTTAGAGAAGAACACTTAGAGAAGAACACTTAGAGAAGAACACTAAGTGCCAGTTCTGTTATGTGAGCTAACAGACGCCAGCATCACAAGTGACTGGAGCGTTGGGGGGCATCCTACCCACCCAGACAGAGCCAAGTAGGTCATGTTCTTCTGGATCCCCAGCCACAGATAGATGTGGCAAAGCCAGAGATTGACCTCATGATCTTCTAGCCATTGGGCCAATGCTTGTTTTACTGACAGCCTCAAGTTAAAACCTAACTTTTATTATAAAATTGCTGTTAATGTAACATTAAATGTGCTTCACTCATGCATATAAACTACAGTGAGAGCTCTTCCAATGTCTTGATTTGTTTTACCACAGGGACGCTTTAAACCTTAAGTGCTTGGCATAATGGTTGTTTCAAACTGCTTATGGATCACAGCTCAAGTCTTAAAAGAAACAAGAAAAGAGCAAACAAAAAAGCCATTTAACAATACAGTATTTTCTAGGAGTCCTAGGAATAAGTCGGGCCGCACATCAGAAGCACATTTAACGAGAGTATCCAAACAAAACTCCCCATCTGAACACCGAGTAAATTCCCATCTCCAACGTGTCTCTTCCAAAAAGAGTCAAATCTCAGGGGAACATTAACAATGAAACTGAGAATTCAACAGTCTGAGTCTCCACTGTTCCTGCATTCGGTTGTCTTTACAGATTACAGCTTTGATTTACTGAAGACCTGGTGGAGCTGGGATCTGCGAGGGAGGCCTGTGGTGGCTTGCGGTTGTCGTTTTGATTAAAGGCTCTATAACACCAGCGAATTCCATGAGCATGACCACTCCATCCAGAGATGCATATTTGTTTAGGTTCAGCTCAGAGGATGCAAGTAGGAGGGGGGAGAGCTTTCAACCGCGTCCAAGTTTAGACCTTTCTAACAAGCCGTTGCAGAGTTGATCGTTCATGATTTTTGGGGCGGGATGGGGGGGTGGAAAGCTAGACTTGTATGAACACACCACACCCTGCTTGGCATGCCACTGTGCACTCTGTTGGTGGGATTTATGAACTGCTACCAAGAGCAGGGCTGGTTTTCAGACAAGCTGATTACAGATCTTCCCCGAAGAGATATGTATGTGAAACACTGCTCCTTGTAGGATGGGGAAAACAGTTGACAGAGCAATAAAAACAGAAAAAACAAGTAAAACGGTTAAAAACAAACAAACAAAAAAAAAAAAAAAAAACACACAAACCAACGTACAGTCTTGAAACAAAAACAGTGGACAGAGTACTGAACTTAAAGTGACCACCTCAGAAAGCCAGATGGAAAGGCACTTAAACTCCAAAGCCCCAAGTGATGTCATACGTCCTCCCCCAATACCTCCTAGTACTCATTACAGCAGCCTCTCTGCTTTCGAATGAAAACGTAATTGCGTGAACAGCAAAGAATGCATTGATTGCATTCTGAGGCAGTGAGCACTTATTCCACTTTCTTTCTTTTTTGCATGGTTCGAGAACTGTCTTTGCTCCCATCATCCAAGGCAGCATCAGACAACCTCAGAACATCAAGGCGACCACTAGGGCTATTTCAAGTTCCTTACAGACCACACTGTGATCAAACACATATACGCTGGAACAAGATCGATATGTAATTTATCGTGGCACCATGCTAAGCCTCACTTACGGAGCCATGGTGAATCAACTGGCTACATACGTTCAAGAGTCAATAAAACGTGTCTGGTCACATGTTAGCAAATTATATAACATGAGCAGCCAATAGCTTTCACAACCTGACAAACCACTGAGATCTATCTACTCTTAGTAGAAGTCCTCAGGAAAGCCTTAAGCTGAGAAGCCAATGCTTTTTTATAAAGACCATCTGAAGAGCCTATTTGCCCAAACATAACATTACACATGGGCCTATTTTGGCCCACGTTGTCGTGAAATATTTGTGAATATGAAAAACACTCTTGTAGACATGACTTACTTCTCTGATCAGGAAAATCCAGGCCCTCCACTCTGGAGGTCTACGAAGCAAGACAGTTCATGGAAGCAGAGAAAATTAATCTTCGGGTCGCAAAAGAAAGCAGCTTTTATTGATTTTACCTCATTCTGTCTATGTTTGAGAGTAAAGCTGTTCACAGTCCACATGCCGGATGTGACCTATAGTTTGGGCACAAATGCCACACACACTCAAGAAACAAAAAACAATGGCTCGGGTGGAGAGTGGGTATTGATCTTGCCGTTTCGTCACATTTCCAAATTCCAGGCTATATTTAGCATTTGAAACCAATCAAAACAACATATGGGCAGCCTCTGGACAGGAAGTCACTATTGTTCAGGATGTACCTGTGTAAATTCTAACCTCTGGGAGACATTTATCCACTTCCTGAGTAAACAGGCGAGATAAGAATGGTGGTGTAAACCGAGCTTAAAACTATTATTGCAAAAAAATATATAATAGTATCATTTAAAGGGCTCATATGCTACATTTCTCTTGCTTTTTTACCCCACTTCAAGTCTATGTTTATAGTGTGTGTATTTTAATACATTATATATACAAATGCACACACACACACAGTCATTCACATTTTCCAGCCTCTTTATCTCTTACAATTAAATAGGCTGATTTTGTTACTGTGCCTTTAAGACTGATAACATATATAAACACAAAATATAAACAAGTTTTCTTCTGATTGTATGCCTCATTCAAAACACAGTTTGGCCTGGAAAGCATTCATAATTCATATTGAATGGGTGATGCTAAACTGTGGGCACATGTCAATTAATTTACCTATTCATTTTAAAAAGTGAGAAATTCTGTTTTTCCATTATATATTCCATTATATTCCTCAGCTAATGCTGCTGTAAAGAAAAAATATTAATTATGGCGTTTGTTGCTGGTTCGGTACACAGAAGCAGCAGAAGGATTTCTTCAAAGACTGGTTAAAAAGATGAGCTGGCAAAAAGAGCCACGTCTCCAGAAACTCTGATGTTACTCATCCTACCTCACTCAGTGTCTGCCCCCAAACTATGTCTGGGATGAATAGAAAATGTGTAGCTGGCTAATCACTGGCATGACAAAGCACGTAAGCCTCTGAGGAGTAAGTAAGGTCATTTTCATCTAGAGTGGAGCAGTAATACAGTGATGGTCACCTTCTCATCAAGGTAAGATCAGCTCTCAGAACTGGACAAACGCATCAAACTCAGACATGAAGACTTGTTTCTCAAATGAAACCCAAAAATCATATTCTAAATGAAGTGTTTTCTGCTCTAACCAAATTTTTCCAACCAATTTTATACGCAACTCCATCTCAGAATGTTTTCATGCTAAGGTCCAAACCAAGGTTTATGCTTTTGTATATATTCGATCTGGTTATTTTTGGTTTCACAATGCAACTTTGTGAGTGTGATAAAGCACTTTGCCGGACACACCTTTATCACGTCATCACCTACATGGGCGGCTTCTCCCTGTACTTCCCATTGATTGGTCCAAACAATACAAATAAGTTTTCTCACTGCAAACAAACCAGATCTTGTGTCAGTTTGATCAGCCTGAGACCTCCTCTGTTGGTCAGACCAAACTTTGACCTTTTCTAAACCTTTCACGCCTGCTGTCTTATGATTGGACATAACTGAAAAGTCCAGACCGTACAAGGTAGTTGTGAAAGTTATATTCTCAAACATGACAAACATGGACCCTAAAAGAATTAAGATCCCTAACACTTCACCATCCAGAAGTCCAAAACTAAATTATACACATTGCTTAAGATTTATTTCACTCACATTTACGGACACGGTTTGAGGTGGTTTTATGAGAATGACCCTAAAAGTTCCAATCCAGAACGTATTGAACCTGGCAGAAGAGCCACATAAATCAGACCATGGCTGGCATGACAATGTTTGGTTGTGTTTTCCTCGTCAGGATAATGATCAAACACAGGCAGTGACTCAATTACACTGTGATGACGGCTGGGATTAGGCTGCGTCTACTGAAATCATCATCTGTTTCACAACCATCACAGGTACAAACAGCATCACGCAGATCTGGTCCTGCCTTCCCATGTTGTAAGACATGTATAGCCGCCACGAGGCTCCAAGACAAATTAAGTGAACAGCGCTGCCAATCTGATGTCACTGCACATCAGAGGGCCGAGTTTGGGAGGTTAACGTGGCTTCGTTTTTCAAACCTTAGTTGCCTCATGCTTTCACTCGCTCCAGCTTGGACGAGGCTTGAATAATGGCAGATGAGGTGGAGTCTGAATGGGTGTGTCTTGTTTTACACAAACTTTACAATTCTACGCTTGAGCCTGTAGCAAAAAAAGTAGAACAATCAATAGGATTACGCAATCTCCTCTGGGATCAATACAATGTTCTGATTCTGAAAGGATAAAGGAGAAAATGCCCTACACCATCTATAGTGGCAGTTCTCAAACATGCTCCTGGAGGACCCACATGTTCTTGGTTCTTATGTCTTTTACAGACTGTGCGAATTCAGATGTCGTATGAGATCATTACAAGTAAAAGTGTGCAACATGGATCTAATAAACTTGGGTACAACGTGTGCAACGATGGTGCGTGTGAAGGTGTGTAGATGTACGATGGTGCGTGTGAAGGTGTGTAGATGTACGATGGTGCGTGTGAAGGTGTGTAGATGTACGATGGTGCGTGTGAA
>JBBPCX010000141.1:8301297-8317679 GCA_037974365.1 Hydrocynus forskahlii
GGTGTGTAGATGGATGATGGTGTGTGTGAAGGTGTGTAGATGGGTGATAGTGAGTGGTAAGGTATGTTACAATGATAAATTCGTTATTTCATGCTGCACTTTACTGGCTGGTCAGTAGCAAACACACTGAGACGGTTGTCCTAAATTTTTGATATCAGAAAATCCTCTTTGGTCACCATGAACCTCTTTGAACCTCTCTAACAGACAATGCAGGATCCCCGTTTAAAATCCACGACCAAAGGAATTAACGTGATTGTGATCTTTTGTTTGGGATCAACCCAAAATTGTACAATGTATACCAGGAATTACACACCCACCTCAGCTTGGGAACGGCCTGAATGATTGAGTCAAAAAAGCTGGGAGCAAGAAGAACACTAAATGAACAGGAGGAGTTCCAGGACCAGAGCTGAGAACCACTAACCTTTACAAGCAAAACAGCTGTTTTCAACACTGTAGCGTGAAATCACTTTCAGAAGTTAAGACAGAGAAACTACAGTTAGGACAAAACAACAAATGTATGAAATTGATGGCATGTTCCATGGGTAGGTGGGTGTGGCTTTGACTGAAGGGCATATTTTATACCAACCACGCCCTGGAAAGCCAGTCAGCTTCAGTCAAAACATTTTTTATCAGTTGATATGACTGAGAAATCCCAACCTGTCCCACCAGCTATAAATAACGCCCTTCTCTAAGAAGCTTATTTCTTCGTTTTAGGCTGTACTGAACATCAAAACGACCCTTTCTCAGGTGTGGAGGGCTCAGGTCACGTGACACCCCTGAAAGGAGAGCCTTACCTGAGGCAGGTGCACGAGAGAGAGAGAGAGAGAGAGAGAGAGAGAGAGAGAGAAAAACCACATTTGGACTCATTCTCGTTATAAAACTTTTCTGAAGGAACATCTTGACCTTGCATGCGGTTGTCAAGGTGAGTGCAGCAGCATGTCTGGTTTGGAGGCAAAGGCTGGTTAACGGAGAGACCTGGAGCCGGGTGGCTTACCTATGGAGACCAGACGGATGTTCTCCCGGTCCAGAAACTCTAGAGCCACGGAGACGTTCTCCAGCTTCATCTGTCTGAAGGTGGGCCTCTGGTGGTACTTTCTGTACATTTTCTTCTGGCTGAGGACCTCCAGGAGGGCTATGAGGCGCAGGCCGTCGCTCAGGTCGAGCTGCAGGTCAGCTATCCTCTTGTTCACACACTTCAGGTGCTCGTTGCACCAACGCGTGAAGGTGTTCTGCTGGATCTTCTTCCATGGCGCGTCGTCAGCCAGGTCTTTCTCTGTGGCTGGCATTTTTGCCGTCTATAAGTGCCTCTTGGGATTACCGTGCTCTCTCTGAAGCCGAGCGTGTGTGTCAGCGTGCGTCTCCCAGCTTCCCCGAGGAGCTTCTGAGCTTCTCTCCCTCCTGCGCTCCACAGCCTTTCGTATCGTTGGACTTTCGCGCATGCGTGCTGACGCCCACTTCCACAATATAGACAAAAGTATTGGGACAAACCTGTTTCGGGCCCCTTACCCCCAGCGAAGATCAATCTTAATTCTTCAGCAGGCCAAGACATTTTGGAGACGCCGTGCTTTCAACTTTGTTGACACAGTTTGGTAAAGAACATTTTCTATTCCAACATGTATGTGCCCCGGTGCTCAAAGTAAGCTCCATAAAGACATGGTTGGATGCGTTCGGTGTCTCAATACTTTTGTCCAAAAAGTGTTTTTCTTAATTCAGATGTTCCTGATTCTGTTTAAACAAAGAAAAAATCAACGCCACTTTATTGTCAATACAACTTAAATACCACTTATATAGTTTGGTGCAAAAATGAAGTTGTAAAGATTATACTTGATCACAAATAAATTGGGAGGAGTTGTAAAGTTGTAAGAATTTAAATCGAAAATCTACTAGTAAAAGATGATTTTTTTTAACCTGTTCCTTTTCATTTTAATACTAGTACGAATTACATTTCCTTTTTAAGGTGAGTTTATAAGATGAAATCCCCATATCGTAGATAATTTTTTTACATTTTATGTAAAAAATATATAATTCTTACCATTATCTGTACATATCATTGCATTATTGGTGCCTTGCTACTTTAATTTGCTGCTCATCTGCATTTCAGCAACTTCTTAAAGAGGATTTGAAATGCCCACATTTAAAGCCCATATCCTCTTTTTTCTTGCACTTCATTTTTTCCATTCATGAGGTTTATGTACCAAAAAAACATTTTACACTACAATTTCAAACCTCTATTTATGCCTTAGCATTAAACGGGCTGTTTTTATTACTGTGCCTGTTCAGACTGATATGCAAATGGATTCTGCTGTGATTGGTGGCCCGCTTTCAAAAAAGTTGTTGATACACTTCTTTGAAATGTAATGCAAATTGGGGGTTAAATTGCTATAGGCTGAATTGGTGGTTAAAATTAAATGCAACATCACAAGAGTTTAGTTTCTATGTATAGACTATGAACTGGGGAATGTTTTGACACTCCAATAGTGTAGCATATTCAGCTTTTTAATTTAAAAAAATGTACTTGATGTTTTGTGTGTTAGAAGAAACAGATTCGGTTATAGACTTTGCATGGATTTGTAAAACTCAATCAGCAGCTCCTGATTTAATTCAATGAAGTATTGATTGTGCTGAATCAGGTATTTGAGGTACTTGATGAGAACTGCAATATAATACTGGGCATCCATGAGGGATTCCATGTCTGGGAATGATTTAGCCAACACATAAAATCGCTACTGTATAAATATTATTTGAATATATTTTCATATTAGCTCTTAAAAACATACTGCTCAGGTAAACAGGTTTTAAATACTCACTTGTCAGACTTTTGCATGGTGTGAGAAGATGAATTTCTTCTACTGTTTCACTTAAATTTTGCTGCTCTTAATTTTATACTGTCCACTTTCTGCCGTACCAAGCAAATTTCCCACTTGTGGGCCTAATAAAGGCTTATCTTATCTTATCTTAATTTAGTGCTACTAGACACCTGTTTCTACTGAGGTTTGGGAAAATATTCCTCAAATGTTGTCCAGACTAGAATATCTCCATGGACAATCTTAACTGCCCAAGCACATGTCAATCAGCTCTCTCTGCTACTGGTAACAAGACTCTAAGGCAGCTGGTGGCCTGGTGGTGAGGGAGTTATCCCCGCGATCAGAAGGTTGTGGGTTTGAATCCCAGGACCGCTCATGGCACCACTGAGGTACCCTTGAGCAAGAGACCATCCTCACACACTGCCCCCCCCCGGCGCTGTGTCCCTTGCTGTCCACTGTTTCACTTGGTGAATGGGTTAAATGCAGAGAAAGAATTTCATGCTGTTCACACTGTGTGCTGTAGTGTGTTCATGTATGAGATGGACACTTTACACTTACTTATACAGTAACAGCAGCAAATACTTTATTGTTTTAGTGGATTTCTTTCTGGATGTTTCCAGCAGAGTACAGTTAGGACACGATAAGCATTAGTCACTCGGGTGGATCAGCATTGCATCACGGCCCCAGTGCACACCACACCACGCCTACTGATACAACAGCTGTTTGCTGGGCTTCGTTGGGAGGTTTGAAGAGAAACAGGTTGACACAAGGCCCAGCTCGCTGAAAGCAAAATAACTCCAAACAGAACGCAGAGCTTTAGACGCTGTAACAGCCCCATTTTCTCACCAACTCTGCTTCAGTTTGTCATGACATGGTACGTCTTTACGTCTCAAATAACCGGTCCGTCCACAGAACATCTGACATTTGGGATGTCGTCTTTCAGCACAGTGCTGGTGACACATCGGTTGGCTCGGTGAGACCGTAATGAACGGGCCAAAAGGATTTGCTCATCGTGTCCCTCCTCTTTAAGCAGTGTCTCACAGGCACAGATTATCCCCTCAGGGCACTCACTAAGTGTCACCCCCCCGTAGGCAATGACTGTCTGATCGTCCACTGACTCATCAGGGTCGGAAAACACCTGCCACCAACCCTCTACACACTCAGACTGCTACTGGTGATTTCCTCCCACCATTGATGGATAGGAGATGTGGTGAGATCATGAGTATTTGGACTTAGTGGCCCTGTTCTCTACTGGCTTTAAAATCTTTAATTTAATGGTAAGTCCATGTTGAGAGAACATTTAGGAAGTTTCAGACTCTATGGGTAGTGGGTAGAATACTTGCCTCTGGACCAAGAGGTCATGGGTTCGAATCCTATCTTCAGCCTACCACCACTGGGTTCCTGAGCAAGACCCTTAACCCCAAGTTGCTCCAGGGAGACTGCCCCCTGTAGTTAGAGAATGGAAGTCGCTTTGGATAAAAGTGTCTGCTAAATGCCGTAAATGTAAATATATGGTCCTCCCCAGTGGCGTAACTATTGGAGAGATGGAAAGGAGGCAATCAAACTGGGGCCTGCGACAAACAGGACCTTTAAAATCTTTACTGGGACCCTAAAATAGATGTTGATAATCATATCCATGATTCAGGGAAAGATTTGAGTAAAGAATTATAGCATTATTTTTTGTTAAATGGTCATTTTATATGAGGGTCTATGCATTTTGTATTGGTTCGTAGTTATGCTACTGGTCATCAGTAACATAAATGGATACAACAGGTCTCGACTTGGTTGCTTTAAAATCAAGCATCGAAACTGGTCTATTGAAAAAAGTGAACCAAAACTAAAAACCAAAACCAACTAATGGTGAAACAAAACCTTTTTAAATAGATTTTATGTGTATTTTGTGTAGATTGCTCAGATTTTAATTCTTTTTGTAGATTGTTCACTATCAGCCAGGACTGAAGGCCCAATAATTCTTTCAGAACTGACTGTAGCATGACTAGTGTCACTGACATATGACAATGACACTGGGTATCCATGGTTATGTATGACCATGTTGGATGAACTATATGTGAGTGACAGCCCTTTATAAACACAGCACCATCATTTTTAAAGGACAAAAGTTGATTGCTCAGTTGTTTTTGTACAGCATTGCCTCATCACATTCATGGCTCTTGCTAACAGGGCTTACAGAAAGTCTGGAGTTGATTCTAGATGGCATTTGCACCTGGAGTTGTTTGTTGTCGCGTCACAAAAGTAGCGAGTAACGCAGACCATGCTGAGACTAGTAAGTCAGAATAAATCAGGGACAAAACTAAAACATTACGTCCGTCAGAGTAATGTGGTTTACCCAGTGCTGAGAATCAAGATCACACTAAAGAGCTTAGCAATAGCAAACTTGGCATCTTACTGAAGAAAGCAGTAGTGGATGAATGAACAATACTATCAAAAAGAGATGAATACCAGCATGAACTAGTAAACCAGGTAAGCCCCAAAAATAGCAAGGCTAGATTAGCCATATTTCATAGTGAGAACAAACCTTGTATTTATTTTTTTCCATCGGTTCTGAAAATGCTGTCCTTTGCATTGTCAGTCTCATGATAAACGAAATAGTAAAGACATTCTACAATGACTTGTTTCATGAACTTCCTTTAAATCTTAAGAATGTTTATTCTTTGCCTTAAAAACTGTACCTTTTGCAAGTTTTTTTCTGCAACACCAACATGGACAAAATGTTTGGGACAAATGAGAGAGATTCTTAATAAAGTGATGAAAACAGCAGTGTGGAGAAAACAAATGAATCACTCCCGATTCCTATCCGTGAAACATGGTGGAGGTAGTGCCAAACCTTTGACACGTATGAATGCCAGTGGCACTGGCAGTATCTATGGCCTGAAGGGAAGACGTTATGCATATAACTTGATTCCCTTAAATGAAAATGAGTGTTCTATGCATTTCTATGCATGGTCCATCCAATATTGACAGAAAATCAGTTGAATTAAAGCAGACATGCTATGCTTCAATACTGCAGTAATTGTCTCATTTTAAATCTGAACTACATGTCTAAATACATCAACTGCACTATCAGTATACTATTCTGGGAAAAGCTTGTTATTGCTCAAACTTAACTTTGAAAGGATCATGAACCAGCCACTCCACCCTTCCATGTTCTGCCTAATTTGCACTGGATAAAGTTAGGAAATGATATTTTTGGTAAGAACGCATTTTTTTGGTACCGATTCTGTGCCACATCCTAGTGAGGTTCAAGTCTTTCCTGCTTACACTGGACCTTTCAGAAAAACGAAATGGTAGAAACCTCAGCACTAGGGTGCGTTGAGATGCCCGGGCTGTCATCAGCGGGGGCGGAGAACTTCCTGTCAGCAGTAGCGCTTCTACTGACTCAGCACCAGTATCGCATTCAAAGTGACATCTCAGAGAAGACCTCAGAGACACCATTGTTAGATATTTTATATTCTTCTTGGCTATAGGTGAAGAATGTCACCACACTTGAGGAAATATTGTCAAAACCACAGGCCTTCCAGGCAGCCAACAAAGGACAATGCAGAGCACTATCAGCAAGAATTCCAGGTGGTTGTGTCACTCT
The DNA here is from genome assembly GCA_037974365.1 of Hydrocynus forskahlii. Taxonomy (NCBI): domain Eukaryota; kingdom Metazoa; phylum Chordata; class Actinopteri; order Characiformes; family Alestidae; genus Hydrocynus; species Hydrocynus forskahlii. Next base: position 8,307,703 of record JBBPCX010000141.1, read on the forward strand.
TAGACATTTTCCATATATAAAGATAACAATTAAAGCTAGAATACAGTCTATCCACTTTAGAGAAGCATCTTGTGAGGTGAGGTTCCCCCCTCTGCTCCTGGAGGACCCCTCGTCCTGCCCATTTTAGTGCTGTCTCTTCTTTAACACCCAGTTTTAACTCCATAAGGAATTCTTAATGAGCTCATCAGTTTAATCAGGTGTGCTGGGAAAGCTTAAAACACTAAAATGTCCAGGACTCTGGGCCCCCAGAACCAGGGTTGGAAACACTGCTGTAAGGGACTGCCATCTTGTGTCCATGGTTCAAAACAACACTGACCTCAAGGTATTGTATGTATTATATTGCTATTTACTGCATCATAAAGACTGGGCAAGAGCATTTTTTTCAAGCTCCAGTAATCAAATCTTATCGGTTTAGATGTCTACCTTAATCTCCGGTATGCAAGTGGAACTACGATTGCAAATACAGGTCAGGGCCCAATCTGTCCTACACATGTACAATCTGAAGACAATCACAAATAAAGAAAACATTTTGCAGTGACGTCCTTTCTAGGTATACCTGAGCACACTAATAAAGGAACAGCTAACTAAGAGCTTTGTTCAATGATAGGTGGGGGAGGGGAGGTAACACTTTCCCCCCCCTCTTGATGGTGCAACCAAAGCTCATAAGATGTTTAGAGGTGACCAAGTCATTCAATTTTTGATATAAAAAAAAAACCTTAAAAATGTACAATGAGCTTTGTAATATGAGCAAAATGAACAAAAAATAAAATAAAATAAATGCATGCCTTACTCTACCATAATGATCATGTTCATGGTCCTTGTCTGCTCCAAGCATTTATGGACCAAGTATATCAAAATAAAAGGAGAGCAGATGAGAGCAAAAGTTGTTTTATTAAAACCATGCACATCACATGTGTTAGTGCAAATATTTAACTCTGTTGCTTTCTGTACTCTTTACAAAATAGAATTTAAACAGTTATCTATTAAGAAAAGTAATTCTGAACTGTTACCTCTCAAAACAATATTTGCAAACAAAATTATTTACAGGTAGAACGATGTGTACCACTGGCTTGTTGACGAAAGTGGACGGTAGGTGGGGTTTTTGTTATTGACCTACATCCTCAATTTCATTGAGATCAATATCACGGTTGGGTTGGTTGGTAACGTGTGCAGTCCTACTAGCTACAAACAACTAATTAACAAAAAAAAAAGATAAACTGTGTTCAAGAATTAGTTTGAAAACAATGTAGATATCATTTCTCTAATGGTTTACAAATGGATGTTTGCAAATTCAGCTGGTGTACTACAATATGCGACCGGCTGCACTAGCCTAATGAATTTTACTTTGCATGAAACAATATTGCTTTCATATCAAACATCGCTAGCAAACAAACATGCAGTAGTGTGAATGACAAAAACATCTTAAAAATCCAAACAAAGGGGGTGAAAAAACAAATTTGAAGACTAAAAAAAAAAAAACTGATGGCAAAATTTTTTTTTCAGAACGTGTTAAATTGTGTGCATTTCTCAAACAAAAAGGGTGATCTCAAACCAATGACTGAAGGCATGTTAATCCTTTGAAAACCGACTGCAGCAGAACATTAGATGTGATCAGTGTCACTGATATTCAACTTTATTTTTGTGAATATTATGTATATTTACACACATACATTCGTACATACATATTTACAGACAAAAATCACTAGGTGGAGTCTCCCTAGCTTGCTTTCTAGCATTGCAGTCAATGTGAGTGAAGGAAGTGATTTCAAAGTCCAATGTTAATATTAAAAAAAAAGAAAGAAAGAAAGAAAAAGAAAGAAAGAAAACGTCCTCAAAAAAGTCCTCCAACTGAAAAAACGTGCTCGAGGACATGCACTGTTGCTTTTAGGAACTTGGAAAGTTAACCTGTGCTACACCATGCTTTGCATTTGTGTCTTTATTCTTTTCTGAGGGCTGTAAAAAAATAAATTGAAATTTATTGACAAGGTGGAACAAGGTTAAGCTTGTTTGCTCCATGACTGAGAGTTTATTTACAGCGCAGCAGACAAAATGTGAACCAACAACACACAGATCATTGGCTGTTCCTCTCCAAAACATACACTGCTCAACCCTGTCCACTCATTCCAGTCCGAAAGCAATTTTAAATAGTTCACTTCCCATTTTACCCATCTTAGTCCCTCGGTTTCACTATAGGAAATTCACCAAACATTTCTGTGCTTCAGTTGAAGTAGACCTTTGACAATGCACAACCCACAATTTTGCACATTTTTTGCAAAGCTTTTACATACTATTCATTTTCTTCAAAGAAGAACTTGTACTCCATGATACAGATAAGGCAGCAAAACCCCAGAGCTTTGTTCAGGAGGTACTGCAGAAGCAGTTTGTGTACAGTAATCAAGCTACTGCAGCCCTATTGGTTGGGAATTTGTTCAATGACGAGCCTAAATATTTAAAATATTCAAAAAGTGCCCAACTGGTCGGTGTAAAAGCTACAATATACCCAAGTCAATGCTTCATACTGTCGCAGAGTCCTACAGCTCAAGGAATTTGAATTTCCATGTCAAGTAGTGTAGTGTCTTTGACATTAACATTTGCATTTAAAGTACACGATACAAAGAAAACGACGAAAGCGTACAATGACATTACTGTGCTGGTCGTTGGTTGGAACACGGTGGCTGGAACACACAATTACAGCACAGAGGACTGAACGATTTAGAGACATTTTCTTTCGATTGAATGAAGCGCCACGTTAGTGGAGCATGAGTGGCACTTCACTGAAGACAAAAACGTGTCTGTGAGTGTTTACACGCATCTAGTAGTAGTTAAATTAGGCACCCCCCCCCCTTTTGTGCCCTATCATTTAAGATTATAATTTGGCTTTCCATCTATTCGGAATACCACATTAACATCTAACATGGCAAACCACAGAAAACATGAACTAAACTCGCCAACAAAACGTTTGGTACCCATCTGAAAGGAGGAAAAAAAGCCTAGTTTAGGCCACTTTAATAATCAAAATTCCCATCTAACTGAAAAAAGCTGATATTTTTTACCTCATCTATAATAGAAGTTACACCCTTTATGTCCCCCTTTTTTTCTCTATAATATGTACATTTGCAATCTATACAGTCACGGTGGAGACCCTGGGGCTCTGTTTGGAGGTAACGTGTCCGGAGTAGGCCTGACCTCAGGATTAGAACTGACACGGGGTCTGGAGGGCGGACTTCGCCATGGTCCGGAACACTGGCTGCAGTGGTAGGAAGGGGTGTTGTGATTGGCTATTTATCTCAGGAGGAGCTCTTGGCCAAGCTGGGATACAGCACCACTGCCGTCACAGCAACCATTACGGCGACTGCTGGCATCCAGGGCATCCAGCCACTCTGAAAAGGGGAGGTACAGATAAACAGCACTAGAGTTAGCAAAGACCTTTCAAATACCAGCGCCAGAGCAAGCAGCTCAATGGCACTGGAACAGCGGCTGAGACTAAAGACAGAGAGAGAAAGAAGAGAAAATAGAGCGGGAGAGTGAAAGAAAGTATAGAACCAAATAAAGAAAAATAAATAATTCAAAGTGAAAGAACAAAAAAGGTAAAGACTCAAAGAGACATTTACATCTGAATAGAGAGAGAGAGAGGGAGAGAGAGAGGGAGAGAGAGAGAGAGCGAGAGCGAGAGAGCGAGAGAGAGAGAGCGAGAGAGAGAGAGAGCGAGAGAGAGAGAGCGAGAGAGAGAGAGCGAGAGAGAGAGAGAGAACAGCTATTTATGCTGAAAGTACCATTTACCTTATGGAACTTGGAAAATTGAAATCAAACACTGCCGTCTTTCTTCAAACTCAAATAAGGTAAAAACAAATGAAAGAAAAGCAGTATTCGATTTGAATTACAGCCAAAGCAAATGTATGTAGTACAAAGCAAAAAATGGAAAGAAATAGATGAAGAAAAACAAAAAAAAAAAATCCAAAATCCCTATTGCAGAGATTTACTTACACAGTAGTGGTCCAAGCAAGACAAGACAAGTAATGGATGACTGATTAGTAGGTGGTTTTGTGTGGACGAGGAAAATGTTAGATTTCCCCAAGTGTTGCTAAGCACCAAAAAGGGATTTTGGGCAAAGCGTGAGCAGAAATGATTCAGTTTTTTTGGCCATGCATTTTTGATAACAAGATGGTTAACAGTACAGAGGGGAAAAATAGAAGACACACAGACACGGACTTGACAGGAGCGCTGTGTACCTTTCTACCACAATTGGCCGAAGCACCAATACAGCAAAGCCAGGATAAGGCCGATGAAAATGGCTTGGACAGGCTGCAATATGGATGGCTAGAGGAGGGAAGGGATATTACAATAATCAACTTTTAAGCTAATCAACAGAAATCGGGTCTGAAGGGCCGACTCATAACGGCTAACACAAAAAAACAGGGACTCAAATGGAACAGGGAAAAAAAAAAAACAACGAAGGAGTATTGGTAAATTAAGACGAACATAAAAATAATCATCGAATGCCTGACAGCCACAGATACATTTCAACATCTACAAGCAGGACATAAGAAACAAGGACAGTGGAGAGGAGTTAATAGACCATGTTAACCAAAGTTTTCTGAACTTGTTATGAAAACAGCCTGTAACTGGCGTTAAAAGGGCCGTCCATCACTTTAACCAATTAGAGGGGCCAGCATGGTAGCCATAACTAACACAAGTTCTGTTCAAAGCACAAATGTTGACATAAGGACATACACTGTGGAGCACAAATGTAATAGTGTCAATTGAAAAAGGTATTAATTCTTCTCCCTAAATCGTTTCCAAAATGCCTATATCTCATATGCTGTTAGATCTCAAGGACAATTTAAAGGGGATGATTAATCAGACTCTCATATGGGCATGATGCAGAACAGACAACATAAAAAGTGATGGACTGCCATTTAAAATTCCAGTTTAAGGATGTTGTGTGTCCTCCTTGATCAATCAACAATAAGAGTGAACAGCTGCGAGTACGGCTAGTGACGTGAGACAACTGTTTAACAGTGTAAGCAGTGATCACTAGCTTTGCAAAACCTTGATGGGGAACAAAATACCTATAATTCTTAATGGAGAAAAAAGTGTGGTCAAAAAAGTTGAAGAAAAATTCTGGCAACTTCAGAAAGTTCCAGAGGTTTTTGGTAAGCAACTCAAGACACCTTCAAAAGATATTAAGAGAGCAAAACTAAATATAAATGTTTGGTTTGACCCACACCTCTCGTAATGCCTAATTAAATATTTAGGATTTTCCCACAAGGCATAAAACCGGTTTCCAATATAAGGCCTGAGCGCTGTATTTCCCTGAGCTGTGCATAAGTAGGCAGCAGGACGTCAACTATGCGCTGACTGTGGTGGTGAAAGAATCTCCAGAGACAGCATCTAATTAACTGAGCTTCGACAAATTGCTTCACATCCTGTGAAAATCACTATAGTGCTGAAATTTGTTGAGTAAAACAAGTATACGCTCACGGTTACCTTTATTAGAAACCCCTTTCCTGTTATTTCCAATTGCCACCCACTTTGAGGTCCAACACACAGGACATTAACAGTCATTTTGAAATTCCAGCCAATCTGTTGCCACACAGCCTGTCAGTCATCCTCCACCCCCTTCATCACTGGTCAGTTTCTGACAACAGGGCTGCTGTTGACCAGATATAATTCGCGTGGTGGGTCTTTCAGCAGTGACACTGTAACGGCAGTGGCATATTAGAGTGTGTGTGCTGCTGGTATGAATGTGGCACTGAGGAGCTCCTGGGATTTTCAAACTTGCCAGGTGAGAGTGGTCTACCACACAAAAATATCCAGCCAGGAACAACATGTGGTCCAAAACTGACCATTGATAAAATGATAGAAAAAGCTGTGCCCCTCAAAAGGTTGGAGGTGCTAGGTAGGGGTTTAATAAAAGTGGCTAATGAGTGTATGGAGGAAATAGTGCTTAAAACTTACATAACATATAAAAAAAAATTAGCCCTTATGTATTGGCTCAAAAATAACCTTAAGATACCTCAAGAGTCTCAGGTGATCTTTATGAATACAAGTTTGTTACACCATCAAAAAGGTCTCAAAAACATCAAAAGTAAAATGGATTTGCTGGGGTATGCCCTGAAATACAAACACATACATTCCTGGCCCGAACCAAATCTTATGCAGCAGCAGTTATCAGCACTCACATTCTTGCCCTTCTCCTGCAGCAGCTTTAGGTTGACCTTGCACTGCTCCAGCTCGTCATTGATGGAGCGCTTCTCCTGCTCGGTCCGTTCATATCTCTGCCTCAGGTCTGACAGCTGAACCTGAGTGTCCTCATACTAGCGAGAGGGAGAGCCAGAGTAAGAGAGAAGAGGAGAAAAGTGGATTATTCTGCAACATTATTCTGCTGCCTCCTCTTACAATCTTCTCTGTAGCAACATGTATGTTCCTGATTAAAAATAAAGTGTTGAGACTTCAGGAGATGAAGCACCTCTTTCTGCAGGTTCTTGGTGCGGTTCTCAGCCTGGGTCAGCTGCACCTTCAGCTTGCTGGCGTCCTGCTGGTGCTGGTCCTGCATGGAGCCCAGCTTGCTCTCCAGGTCGCCCTGCGACTTCTCCAGAGCATTTAGGCTGCAGCTCAGCGTGGCACTCTGTTCTCTGGAGCTGCAAAAACAATGACAATCAGTTACAATACTCTTCTGCAGTGATCAGCAGGTGGGCATTTTAGTGACATATGTTGTGGAATATGGACAAAATAATAAAATATTTATTTATTTATTAACCCTTATAGTCACACGTGAACACACCACACCGTCTGAACGATGTGAAATTCTTTCTCTGCATTTAACCCATTTACCAAGTGAAGCAAGCGGCAGCCACCAACGAGGGGCGCTCGGGGAGCAGTGTGGGGGTACAACAGTGGTGACACTAACAGTTGGGATTCGAACCCCCAACACCCTAACCACTAGGCCCCCAGCTGCCCATTAATAAATCACATTTTCATTAAAAATACATATTAGGCAAATATATAGTATTCCACTGAAGCTGAAATCTGAACTTACAAAAGGTTAGTAATACCTAACGGAGCTTAACTGATAGAACTGGTCCAAGATCCGCATGAAAGGACAAACTTGATTCAAGATGCTTGATCCAAGATCCATGATGCTCTGAACTGCAACCTATCCAAACACATAACTTGATACCTCTCTACCCATTACACTCTGATAGGGCTATTCTAGTAGGGATTGTAGAGTGGCCGGGTCAGACAAACAAGGCTGCTTCAGAGCAGGACAGTGGCGCTTTGTGTGTATAATGGGCAGGGCAAGCCAGAGTGGCACTGAGATTACCATTACCTGTGTCAGATTCTAGTGCAGGGGCAGCTCAGGAACTAAAGGATCCTGACAATAAAGCTTTAGATAATGAACAACCGAGCTGGAAGAGCACAGCTGATCAAACAAACTTAAAAAAATGCAAAGTAACAAAGGCTGGAACATAATTATGTTCGAAGACAGCAGTCCTGATTGAGATGCTTCTGAGGAACTACAATAACTAATGAACTAAATACTCTTCACAGAATATAATGAACAATTAAGTGTTGGATCCATAATACCTGAATTAAGATAATAGTTAACAAATGTTCAAGAAGACACAGTTGCAAAGCAATCAGTCAGGTAAAGAACTGCAGCAGTGTTACTGCAGCAGCAGGAGCCATAAATGCTTAATGGATACCGTCAGCAAAACAGGAAAAGTGAGCTGTCTAAGCTTACTCAGGGGAACAAAACACATTTTGCTGTAAGAAATAAGTGGGTAATTGAATGAAAGGCCGGATTTCTCTAAAGCCGATAATTTTACCCACCAAATCCAACTATATTTTCTTGATTCCGAATGTGATAAAATAACCAAAATGCACCTGGAAACCACTAGTTGTTGGTCTGCAAGGGTTGCTTGGCTGATTTTGCAGACTGACCTGTCCAGCTCCACCTCAAGCCTCTGCAGTTTCTCCAGCAGGGCAACCTTCTCTGAGCGCAGAGACTGGCACTCTCTCTGTAGACTCGAACATTCAGTCTGCAGTTTCTCAAGTTCACCTGCAAAGAGTGGAAAAACAAAGGTTACATTTTACTATTTTACATTTAAAGCCAACCTGATGGTTTTATTTTGGCCAAAAACAGTGTGCACACATACATGACAGAACACTTCAAACAACTGTTAATTTTGCGCTGGGGTGTAAAATTGCATTGTGATGGCACAAAAATTAGACAATATGCATTGAAGAAAAAAGTATTTCATTATGTCATTAATGTAACTGCATCTGAGCACCAACATTTGCATGAAACCAGCACCTATCAATAAGGAACTACCAGCTCTAGCCTCATTAGATTATGCCACAGATGAATACAGCCATCATTCTGCTTAATTCAAAGCTTGTTCAAAACACTGTGTGAATATTCAATCATGAACCCAGTATCATGAATCCAAAGCACCCCCATCAACTCAAAATGTGACATAATGTAAATCTTTTCTCAAACCACCAGCAGTTCTGCAGTGACACCAGGATCCAACATTACTTCACTTTCAAACAGCTGTAATGAATGTAATAACCCTCAAAACCCGGAAAACATTTGCATCACAAAACTTTTCCTGCACCACTGTGAGTAAAATAATTGTGGTTCCACATTTTGAGCAGATGTTTTGTGAACATGACGAACTCAAAATTACATGTATAACTAAAGTGGCCCCTTATAGAACACACCACAGTACACAGTGTGAAATTCTCTCTCTGCATTTAATCCATTCACCAAGTGAAGCAGTGGGCACCCAGCAACAAGGGGAGCCCGGGGAGCAGTGTGTGGGGATGGTACATTGCTCAAGGGTACTTCAGTAGTGCCACTAGCAGTCCTGGGATTCACCTTCTAATCACAGGGGCTACTCCCTAACCACTAGGTCACCAACTGCCTCAAAAAATGATCAAGTCTATGCAATCCTATACAGATCAACGATATAGCATAGTCACTGTCCCAGTGTGCAAATGATGACAACCCTGTTGGACACTAAGAGAAAACAGGCAGGGTTAGAAGGAAGAATAAAACTCCGTGACACAGGAGGTCACATTAAAACGTGCTATGAGAAGCAGACCCCCTCGAAACAGCCAAATTGATACCAGGTGGGAGCACACTGTCAGCCCATGTTGCGTAACCAGATGGATGTCTTGGGAAACGAGGTCTAATACTGGGCCTGTGATACAAATTTATGTCTCACTGTGCTCCCGCATTTGACCCAGACTATTCTCTTGAGCTCAGGGATCTGTGTTTTGTTAAGCCCAAAGTGTAAATAATTGTGGTTTTACTGTTGACTATTTGCCTTACAGATGTAGCACAGAGATCAAGCAGGAGCATGCATAAACCAGACACTCTCCTTTTTGGTACTATACAACTTGTAAACACTAAGAGCACAAAAAAGAAACAAAATCACTGGTAATTGCATGGTTGTATGTCACATCTGCATACAATTTTGCAAAGTGACTATATGCCCCAATTAGGAAGACACTAATTCAAAGAGTGGCTGAATACCTTCACAGTAATCTACAGGAGACAAACACTTGCTTATTATAAATATTTACGAGTTGAAGACATTCATCAGAACATTACGAGAAATGTAGAATTAGAAAATCGAAATCTGTGGTTAGATCCCAATCATACAAAATTTAAAGTCTTTCCAAGTATGATAACAGTGCACAAACATACATATGTTGCTCAAGTAAAATTAAATCGTTACACCCATTCTTCTCATCCTGCTAAATAAGACCTGGAAATATTCAGATAAAATCAACTGCCTCTGTGAACATGCAAATCACTAGTGATCACATTTTTTAAAATGTGCAGATTTCTGGTGCATTTCTACTGTTACTGTCAATACCTGTCATTCCACTTTGTGCCTGTGTGTGCGAGTGCGCGCGTATGTGTGTATTTACAGTGTTCTTATCTATCTATCTATACATATATA
>JBBPCX010000141.1:8317779-8328818 GCA_037974365.1 Hydrocynus forskahlii
TGTATGTATGTATATATATTTATGTATGTACGTATGTATGTATGTATATATGTATGTATGTATATATATTTATGTATATATGTATGTATGTATGTATATAAAATGAAGAGGAAGATGAGAACCTTGCAGCTGGATGGCTCTCTCCTGGTGCTGGCTCTGCAGCTTGAAGCTAGCCTGCAGGGTGCTGATCTCCAGTTCGTAATCCGCTGCCGCCTTTCTCCACTTGTCAAGTTCGGCCGTGACAGCACTCAGATCTCCCTGTAGGGTGGCGATCTCACGCTCCCTCTCGACAGTGGCGGCCTCCATAGCATGACGGAGGACGAGCACTTCCTCCTGGGCGCTATACAGCTCTTCCCGTGTGGTAGAGATGGTGTTCTCTCTCTGCTCACGCAGTGCCTCCATATCCGACTGCAGCTTGGCAAGCTGGCCTGGACGACAACACAGACACGAAACAAGTTTCACATACGACATAGAGACACAACTTTCAATAAGGTGACAGGCTCTTCAATCAAATCACTTTGCTCATCAATATACTGAAACTGTGCCACATTATTTATTAGTCTCTAGAGATCTAGGTCCACACAATATTGTGCTAAAGTCTTAGGCACCTGCAAATTTATTTTAAAATGATTTAGATGAGCAGAGCGCCCCCACACCTGGAGGAACCGAGGAGAAATCTGGAACTGAACCCGTGGTCTCCTCGCCAGCTCACAAAACATCAACTACTTTTTAATAAACAAATGTTCATACTTTTTTTTGCTGCTTTCTTGTTCATTTGCATTTATTCTAACTTTACTAGCAGAAAGACATTTTCACTCACTACTTAAAAATGCCCTTAAACAATTTGCCTAAGACTTTTGCACAGCTCTCCATAGGCCTTCATAAAATCCTGTCAAATGCATCAGAAATGGTCTGCTAACTAGATAACTAGACAGCTATCTCTCTAAATTACTTAAATGTCATTTAACGAAATTTCAGTGAGTTTTCTACAAGATAGTCTAAACGTCACTCACTCTGTAGGTACTGGATCTGTTTGGCTGATTCCTCCGTTTGCTGCCTGTTAGTTCTCCTCTCCTCCTCAAGTAGAGCTGTGAAAGGGGAAAGAGTGAATGATTTCTTATAGTCATAAAGAAAGATGTCAAAAAAAAACCCACATGTAACACAGAAACACTACTTTTCGTTGCAGCAAATGACAATAGTACTGCATGATTTAAGCAAAAAATAGCCAGTTGTGCTCCAACAGAGCTACAGACCCAGAGAGCTTAGTTTATTAGTATAAAAATACAAAACAGTAACTCTTTAAGAAGGGTTTGTTCATTTTCAGGTTTTTAGCTAAACCCGTTTATATAAAAATGTCATACAGTGTCAGAACCTACATTAACAGGTCTGTTTGAGATTACTTAACTTGGCCTATGGGCGGCATAAATTTAACTTTTCATTACAACATACTGCTTTCAAGCAGTCCTCTTGAAAACATTTACACACACATAAAAATAAGTGGTTTGCCAGAGGATTGTGTACCTTGCAGCTCAAGACATTTCTGCTTGCCGGTGTTGGCGAGCTCCTGGGCCTCCAGCAGCTCTCTGTGTAAGTGATGAATGACCTGCTCCGTGTCTCCAGGCTCCAGGTTGGCCCTCTGCAGTTCATCTACATACAAATACAGTGGACAGCACAATCAGAGAACACAGTGGACATTAAAAAAATAATAAATAAATCAATTTATAAATACACACACACACTTAAACACACTAAACCAATAACCACTTTCTGAACAGACTTGAAGGGGAATTCCAACAAATCCAGAAGTTTAAGGTTAATATAATTTAATCACTGAGATTTAATCACAAATGCATTCAGAGTGGCTTGAAATGATACAGGTCATTGTAGATACATTTGCTGAATACAATGTTTTTACAGCAGCCGTGATACAAACCAGGGATCCCATCCCCACAAACAGCCCTTTAATTTACTATCCAAATCTGCCACTAACCTGCGTTTCTTTTGAGTTTTTATACATAATGCTGGTAATGGTAAAATAGTACTCTAATTCATATTAAACAGGATTTTCAAAAACAAAGTTTGACTGAAGCACACCTCTGAGCACAGAACAGTCAAACAAAATCACTGTGGTCAAAACCATCCGAACACAATTGCGGACAAAAACCATCACAAATTGCTCTGTATTCTTTCCATAGAGAGTATCAGTTTCTAAATGCCGGTTAAGTGCACGGAGCAAGTTCACATATCTCTTTCTTACTCATTGTGGTTGAGATCCTCAAAACTTTTCCAGCAGAATACAACAGAATAGGAAATTTAACAAAGCTCTTAAAGCTCTTTCCGCATGCAAGGACGCAGTTCTCATCCAGAGATGAGGTGCATGGCTACCATGCGAAGAACATGGTGCATCTTGTGGAGAACATCACTAGTAGCAGGCCAAAGCCACTTAGACAGTTCAGTGGAAGCCTTTCAGCTGATGTGCCAAGCCCTTCTTTCTGTTTTCCTGCTTTTTTCTAGATACAGAGGCCCTTCGTTGTGGCCCCTCATGTGGTCTACAAATTACAGGCTTTGCGGAAACCTCGACTCCATCCATAAACCAATGAACATCACTTGTCTGAACTTAGCACAGATGTTGGCGATGAGGTCATCTGTTAATTTTAGCGAAAGAGATTTAGCTTTCGCGTCAGATGGTTGCCAAATGAGGTGTTTACTGAGGCTGGTGGTGTATTCAAGCTGAGAGCTGATGTAACAAACACTCTTTTGTCCACTTAATGTCTCTGATGTGCTGCCATGAACCTAATGAGAAAGGAAGTCATGATACATAAGCTACATGAGTCATTATTAGCCTTTCCCTAATTACATAGGACACTGTTAAGGCGAGACCACAGTCTAAATGCCATGTCATAATCCTTGCAGGTTATAAAGCTTCATTATGATTTCTGAAGACAGAAATGAAACTGCTTATAGACCTTTGATATAAAATAGCTGAAGACCAAACACACCCAGCATTTGTGAAAGAATTAACATGTGAAAATCTTAACAGCACAACCTCACCTTAATATCAGTTTATATACAAATGCCTAAAGCTCTGCTTTGAGGTGTTTCAAAGCAAGCAAATAGAGAGTATTAAACTTGAACCATTAAGCAAAAAAAGTTCAAAGGGTCCGTACAGTTGTTCAAGAGCACCCTCTAGAGGAAGGTTTGAGAAGTACTCAAGACTAAGAGTGAATTTAACAGTTTGTTTTTTTTTTACATTTTTATTGCCATAAGTGATAGACACCATCTACACAAGGCTACTAAATGTCTCTGGTCTTGATGTAGAGGTAGAACTCTTGAATTATTTAGATGTTTGTAAAAACTTAAAGGGAAGAACTGCACTACTCTTTTAGAAAAATGGTTCTTAAAATCAGTGGTTCCTCAACTGGTCCTCAGGGACTCCCCAGATGGTTCACATTTTTGCTTAAGTTAACTTACAACATGTCTTTGGGAGTCCCTGAGGACCTGTTTGAGAACCACTTCTTTAGAGAGCCATCCACTGAAAGTCTTTTTTTCAGAAACTAAAAGTAAATCTGGAACTTTCATTTTGAGTGTATAAGTGGTATTTACTCTACAAGCACAATAACTGGACGGAAAACATTGTTAACTTTTAGCAGACATGCACTGAAATATGTTGAAAAATAAATCACATGACTGTTTACAGTGCATGTGTCCACTGTCTTTATCCTGCACGATGTCTTTCACAGCTGGCCAACAGGCAGCAGGAGATGCTCTTTGTATGAATAGGGTCCGAATAAATCTGCCCACATTCAGCTTTATACTGGGGTAAAAACAGCCGTAATGTTACAAGGGAAATGTCACATCCACCAACGAGAGGAAGAAAAGGATGATTTCACTCATACACCAACATTGTGAAGCCAATTAGCCAAAGCTTCAGCATAAAATCCCTCACCCTGGTTCAAAAAGTAGGCCAGTATATAAAAAATTTGGCTAATCCCTATTGACTAGGGCACCAAAGAGCTGCAACATGGGTCAGCAGAAAGAGAAAAGCAAAAAATGCAGTCTAAGGGCATTCCCTAGCCCCTCCAAAGCGATTCCCTTAAAAATTAAACACTTGTCTTAACTGTGAACTGTGAAATGAATGACATTTTCTTAAGTAACATGCTCAGCATCGCTCCACATTTAAAGGCAATAAGCTCCAGAACCACAAGCCAAGCAGAGGGGAGTTGTGTGACACATGGTCATAACATGATTTGTTTTTGATTAAAGCAAAGACCTTTTGCCATTTTGAAGGATGAACAGGAGTGGTGGAAGGTGCACACCGACATTGATGGTGAAAGGTGGTGACAGTCCCACTGGGCTTCTGACTGTGCTGCTGACGTTGGTGTAGAGGAGCTTCACCCAACCGACGTAAGCTTCAGGTACGCCATGTGAACGTAGAGCGTACCAGATGAGGTCGTGTGGCACTCTGTCGAAAGCTTTCTCCAGGTCCAAGAATGCCATATGGATGCTTTTGTTCTTCTCGCGATGTTTCTCCAGCAGCAGTCGTGCGGCATGGATAGCGTCCATTGCTCCGCAGCCTTGGACAAATCCGCACTGGTTTGGTGTGATTGTGACAATCTGGCGGAGGCGGGCGTCCAGGATCCGTTCGAAGATCTTCATCGCTTGGCACAGAGGTTTTTTTTTGTCAGAAGCAGCAAGGTTACAAAATACCAAGACAGTACATCACGCTATCACAAAGTCTGGCCAGTCTTTTTAAGGCAATAGAACAACAGGTGTACTCCGACACACATGACTCAGCATGACTGGCCCCAGGAGAGAGTAATGCGATAAAGCTCTCGGAAGCAAAGATACACAGTTCAAAAGTTTACCATCACTTGTTCTATACGAATTGGTACGTATGTATATATGTAAATACAGTATTCAAATCTATATTTCTGCCACCCAGATTTGAAAAGCATCTTCAAAACACTCTTAACCAGTTATAATAAACAGCTTTTCCTCTAATGCTGATCATACTGGTATGACCTATGGAATTACACAAGACCAGCATATTAAAACCATTTAATACACTTGTCTCATTTTTATACTATTAAAAACATCCAAACTTCTGAATGCTTGTATATTACACAGGGAGAAGAGGAATGAGACATCCTTTCAGGCACTTCAACAGAAGATGGAAAACTGAACAACTGTAGCCTTTAAAAAGGAAGCCAGGTCATCCTGGAGCAATGTCAAAATTCCAGGCTCTACTGATAGGCCTGCCTCCACTCAAATGGTTGTGACGCACCCCGATTGCACTATATTCTAGAATGATCTATCAGAGGGAGTGGAAGCTTTGTGAGCTTAGGCGGGTGAAGGTAGCTCCCGAAGAGCAGTTGAGAGATGGGCTGAAGACAGGGGCTGAGGTGTGGGGTGAGGGTCCGTGATCCACAAAAGCCCACACAAACACTGACCAGAGATTAACACCCTCTCAAACACATCACTACCCTCTCATAGTTTCACCAGCTGCTCTCAAGTTTTCATACCCCGTTTACATAAGCGCCCTCAACATAAAACCCATGCTTTATTACAGCTGCTTCAAATATGCCTGATTCAGCGCCAAGCTGAAATATGTCTACATTTATGGCATTTAGCAGATGCTTTTACCCAAAGCGACTTCCATACCCTAACTAAAATATGACTACTGCAGTTACTGTGATAAACCACATCGCATTATGCTTTTCTAAATAGGTCATGATTGTCAGTACTCCTAGAACTCTAATCAACTGCATGTGTCATAAAAGAACAAAACTGTGTTTGATTATAGAGAACCTGTAAAAATAAATAAATAAATAAATAAAAAAATAAAAAAATTGTAAATTAACTGCATCAACTGTACAGAAGTGGTTGATTGGATGTCAGCCTTTATATGTAACCGTCCTCTTTTATATTTATTATGATTTTGTTTTTAAAGCATCTCTTTCTCAGTCTTTTTGTGGAAAAAAATGAACCAAAAAAAATGTCCTGTTTCAAAATTGTTTTTTTTTTTTATCTGCTAGATCATTTTGAACTATTTCTTTGTAAATTGCAAAGTCACCTATATTGTGTTCTGTGAAAATGAAAGTGATTTATGCCACATTGTATGGGTTTATTTAATAAAACTCAAAATAACTCACTTTTATATAAAAAGAATGGGAAACTTCAATAGAAATTCACAAACTGTACAGTTTTAATACAGTCCATATAACGGTCAAAAATTAAATAACCAAAACAAAGAAATAAATCTACCAGGGTTTTTTTTTTGCTAATGAGAATGATGAACATTACATGACATTTCACACAGACATCCCACTCCTCCCCAGAACTTTCCTTCCCAATTACACTCTAATTGGTTTACATTCCAGTGGTGCCCCAAGCCTGCGCTCCAGTGAAGCGAAAAGTGGGACAGTCTAAACTGGAGAGCTCCAGTCTGCTCACACCTGTTAAACTCCAACAGAGAGAACTGAGAGTTCCTCTGCATCAGTATTATCAAAACCTTATATAGCCTCAACATGCAATGCCACACCCTGTGGAGCCTAACTGCTATGTGGCATGCCAGTCCACTGAGCCCAAACTGGCATTACAGCCTAGTCAAAAGAATATGACTCATATACCAGGAAGGGTAACACACTCACAACCCTCAACAACTCACAAAGAGCATTTAACAAAGCCTACACACTTAAAGCAAAACGACAAAGTACCTTTAAGCAGAGTAACCCTGTTCTGAGGCTCGTTCAGCTCCTGCTCGTCCATTTGTCCGTCTGGAACAGAACCAAAACAGAATTATAGAAAATGCAGTGCACGGACAGAATAAATACACTCAATTTAAGATTAAAACTTAAGAAATAAATTACGGCCATGAACCACTTTCATGAGAGAAAGTGCCAATTACAACAATGTATTAAATGTTTAATGTCTCCAAAAAAGATCAAATATAAAGCAGAGCGCTAACATTCAAATAAACATGGTTCAGAACATAATACAACACACAAATACTAAAGAACAAAGTACCTGAAGTGTCGTCACTGCTTTTGTCCTTGCTGGGGCTGAGTGTATCTGACATATCAGACTCTTTAGCATCTATTTGATTTTCTGTGGGGAGATTGGAACATACCACTTTAGATGGAGAGGGGGGAGACACAGGCCAACAAGTTTCAAAAGTTCAAAGCAACAAGGTCACATAGAAGTCTTCAGATTCTTCTTGGTTATGTTTTTAAACATATGGAAAAAAGTAAAACATTGTTTCTCAAACATGAAGGATAACAAGCATTTACACTAATAACTGACAGTTATAATAAACACCTCCAGTGGTTGACCCTTCTGACTCCTACCAGCTATTCACCACACATGGTCATATATCCATCCAGGGCTTTCAGGGGATACAGTTGCATTCTAAAATAGTTTGAGCTTTTGTTCAGGGATCGGTGCTGTTCCCCAGTTGGCCAAGACTTAAAAAAGGTCATCTGCAAAATGGACAATGGTGAGTGTGCCGGCTGGGGTGGTGACAGAGGGGGCCTGGCTAGCTTTAAACCAAAAGCAGAAAAAGCTTTTTGTGGGCCTCTTACCATGTACCACATGTCAGATTTCACTGATGGCTGTATTAAGTTTATCAAAGAAGCAAAAAAGAACATAGGGGTTGGAGTTTTTTTCATAACAAATGACCAAACCCAAAATAGACACATGCAGTCAATAAGTGCCCCCAAGTGTGCTCCAAAATGTAATGGCCTGTTACATCACACTAATGAAACCAGAACATTACACATTGACAGAACATGGAGTGCTCTGCTTTCATAGCAACTGGTTAACCAGTGCGTGGTGACTGGGCTACAACAGAGCTGTAAGTGGACCACCAGACAATTATGTTGTATAGCTGTGTCTGAGTCACTACTAAGCATTGGAATAACCAACACCTGAACAAGTCGAAAAGTACTCTTTTCCACAATCTGTTTAATCTCAGGTTTTAAAGGCTCGAAAGACAGGACTACCATGTGTTCCTCACCACAGTAACTGATGAAAACAGCACAATAATGATGTATATTTATTATTTACGCATGAGACCATTTTAGAAGCATTAATGCACACATGTACAACTAAACCTCAGTGTGAAATGTATGGAAACACAGAAATAAACCTTTTAGTTTGTCTGGACTTGTCAAGCTGTTGTCATCTGTGGTTTGGTTGTTCTGGAGATGTGCATCGATGACATCTGGAAAACAACACGTAACATGCACGGCACTGTTTACATCACACATGGAAATAAAGATTAATTTGAATAAAGCAGCATCTGCACACTGGAGAAGGACTTTCTCAGAGCACAGCATAACTTCAACTGGACCAGTTAATTCTCAACCATCTGAGGTTTGCTATAATGACAAGAAATCATTTTTAAACTGGTGTTCAAACTGATGTCTGAGGTACGGTAATTTTCAAAGTTATGACAAAAGATAAAGATAGCCCTATAAAGAACTCACACAAACAAAAACAGTCACACTATGCTGTTGAAGTTATTTTAATTGGATAGCCATTCCTGGGGAGAGTGACAGTGGTGCTGTAAGTTCTGTTTGTACATCGACAGTAGAGTCCTAAGGTATTATTTGTACTGATAAAAAAAACTAATTGACGTACACAGAACCTACTGACCATGATTACCATCTGCACTGAACTGAAAATTCTGCAGGTTCACAAACTTAACATTTAATATTGCATTACTTTGCTAAATAAATCAATGAAATACTATATAACTTCGTGTTATTGGTTTTATCTATTATGACTTCTGATTGCATTTTATGTTAAATGTACATTTAAGAGAATTTTAAAGGGTTTGCAAACTTCCGGGCTAACTAGGTAATTAAAATATAATTATGAGACTTTATAAGAAACTGTATGAGACACTTAAGACGTGTTGGTTACTGCGAATGTGCACAAATGAAGTTCATTTAAATAGTGTGCAAAAAACTTTTCCGACAATTGATCTTTCTGCTTAACTGAAAAGACTTAAACCAAGAAAGGTAATTAAAAACAATACTGAATTAAACTAATCAGCAGAAACTATCAGACGAGCAAACTTGATCGCTGTAATGAGCTCCATGGTCCACTAGAGGGCATAAGGCCACTCTGATGAGAGAAAACAAACTTGGGCACCTCTGGTAAACACTGTTTAGATAATTTAAGAACAGAATTCATGCAAGACAGAAGAAAAAGTAGAAACATTAAAGCGATATTAACATCCTCCAGAGGCTAAATAATCCTAGTTTATGTTCTCCCTTCATATCCAGCCCACAAACGCCCAATGATACACTAAAATATACTCAACAGCAATACAAGCACAGAAATTACCCAAGTACTAAATGTACACAAAGTGAGGAAATAATGTTTCTTACCATCAAAGTTGGACAGCTTGTGAATGGATGAATCCACAGCTCCTTTCAGCTGCTTCACAGCTATACAGAGAAAAAAGGAGCTTATAAGACTGTTTGTGTGTTTATTCCCAAGATTAGTTCAACAGTCAGTGGCTTTGACTCTTCTATATTCTTCAAGATTAGAACTTTCCAGCAGCTCCATCAATTCAATGACGAAATAAAGAGTCATGAGAACATGAGAGCAGTGGTCATTTGTCATACAAAACATAGCAAATGATGCGTTTAACAAAATACGCTTGTTGTAAAAAGCTCATACGCCCTGAAGGCATGCAAGTGAGAGGGAGAAACCCCATGAAGGAGGAAAACCAAAGAGTCAGTGGGAAGTGCGATGGTAATAGATAGCATGCAAGAGTTTGTGTGTAGGCCAATTTATTGACCCATCCATGTACAGGACAGAAAAGGATTACAGTGCTGAGGGAGTATGAGAATCTGAGGGACTGCAGCATAACAAGTAGCATCCACTGTGGAGCAATTTCCTTGAATAAAAACTGTGGAAATATTGCATAACACAATTACCTAAGGCCCTTTTATTTGAATGACTTTATTTTAATTACATTTAGGTATGAGTCACAGCATACATTACAACACTGTTTTCAATAACACTGAAAAAAACAGTGTGTGTTGTGTTTTGGATGCAAATACCACAGACAACTAATATTCCAAAAACACAAAACTTCCAAGAACACTAAGACAATGCAAAACAAAATGTAAAAGCCTGACACGAAAGACACCTTAAAATCAGCGCATTCTTTTCAACAGCATCTCATTAAAAGAATACAAACCAACAACTACTCTACAGTAATCTGTCTTGGCTTATCGTTCAGAGACACTGTGGCTTTTCCACAGTGCATCAGCTCAAAATGTCAAGTTTTTATTTAATGTCAATGTGAAGAGATACAAATACACTTGGTACTAATGTTGGTTTTTACCCAGAGCAAAAGGTAAAAATTTAACTTAAACCACTGACTCGAAAAAAAAAAAATTTGAAGAACAGAGAAGTTGAGTCAATTAGCAATGCAAAGCTAAGACAAAGCCGCAACATTCACAAATCAGACAACCTACTTAAAGCTCGACATATTAGTCCTTGGCTCAATCTTTAAACACACCGCAGACATGGTGAGGAAACAGCAGAGAATGCATGGCTCTCTGATATACATCATAAACTTACATCTTAAGTAAGAACAACTGCTCCCTAGAGAGTCTGTAACCCATTAATTAGACTCATTAGTGCGGCTGTAGAAGGCAGTGGAAAGAATGCTGTGTACTCACGCTGGCACTCAATGAACTGTTGGATTAAAGTGCAGTCCCCTCCACTCTTTAAAAGAAAGTGGTCTAACAAAGAAAGAAAAACCCGCCATTAAATAATAACATTCGCGTTCAATGGGTTAAAAAAAAATATATATTCTCCCCCCACGTGAACTCAAGGGATTTAAGGTGGTGGCTTAAAAAACACAGCCAATTCTAACAGAATATGGACATGAAACGCAATCAGACAAAGATGCAAAAGGCTGGACAAAGACACACACAGGAAGCTACAATTGGACCTTTCCCTAATTCATCAGCACCCGGGCCCAGCTGAGTGAAACGGCTTTCCTTCCTATTTTC
>JBBPCX010000141.1:8338204-8354013 GCA_037974365.1 Hydrocynus forskahlii
ACATATATACATACATATATACACATATATATATACATATATACATACATACATACATACATATATACATACATACATACATATACACACACATACATACATACATACATATATATACACACATATATACATACATATATATACACACACATATATACATACATACATATATATATACACACACACACACACACACATACATACATACATACATATATAAAAACAGCTTCATTTTTCACAGTTTTGGTCCCTCTCAAAAGTTTCAGGGCCATATCCCTTTTATGCAAATAAGCTGTTGCTGGCCACGCCCCAACAATCCCATGCTTATGCTGCGCATTTAAATTCTGGATTTTACACAAGAATCCATGTCCTTAACACCAGTGAAAGTGTTCCTTTCTTACCTGTATTGTGACCAGACTGAATGAAGGAAGGGGAAAGAGTGAGAGATACACTAGGTGGCCAAATTATTGGGAGACTAATCACACGTCAAAAAGGCAGAAAACAGGCGGTATCACGCCGGGAACAAAACACGCATTTTATGCCGTGATTGGTGTATGTTCACGCCAATTTCTTTGAGGTTGATTTATTGTGTTTTGAGTGAGTTTTGTGGGCTATTGGCCAGCTGGGCTGAAGTTTTAAAATTGGGAGCTGCAAAGACCCAAGATGGCCACTGAAAGGAATGACAAGCAACAGGCTAGTGGGTGGGGTATCAACAGGTGAGGGGTGGTTCTATGGAAATTGGCCCGCTAATGACGTCATTAAGGGCCCTCCGTCCAAACGGCTTATTTTGAAAGGGCCTGAAACTGAAGAATAAAGCTGGTGAGAACTCTTTATGTGAGAGTGATTTTGTGCAAAGAACTTCGTGAACATGTTTTGTGTAGCCCATAGACCTACTATAACTAAAGTGAGTTTTGCATAATATATCCCCTTTAACACGGATCCGCAGTCACCGTTTCAGTTCATCGCAGATTTCTTCCAAGAACCGAACTAATAATTGTTCGTTAAACCCTGCCCACTAACGCGGAAAGTGCCGTTTTCCTCCGCATTTTTTTTTGTGCTTTTGTGACGTCCAGGCCTCGTGCGCCACGCCCCCTCGTCCTCAAGGTGGTGTGGCTGATGAGGCCCAGACATGACAGCCTTTTAATGGCAATATATAATTTTTCATGCATTTTGGTGAGAAATGATTAAGAAAACCATCATTTTGTAACATAAATTCAGCTACATTTCAAAAATATAACTGCATAAATGTTTTGGTACTGTCCAGAGAACACAAAGAAAGCGCGTCCTGGGATGGTGTAATGCCTTTGTACTCAGAGCGGTAGGTTTAAAAGTAGCCAATCCGAGAACGTTATTTATTTCTTCTTGCTGCTGATACTTACATACTTCAAATTCCTAAGCTTGCTTATAATGTCTGACACTCATGAGGAGCCCAAGATATGAGACATCTGTCTCATCTTCAAGCATGGAACATAATTCACATACAACATAACAGACATACAGCATATAAATCTAATTTACACAAATTTGTTTACCCCAATGTAGCCAATCAGCCAAGTCATGGTGTCTGGGGACGTTTTCTTTAATGTTGTACTGGAGCAATAAGGCTAATGTGGCTGTAAGTAATGAAGTCTGAAGTATCACACTTGCCTAAAGCTCTAGTGCCAAGAAAGACATCAAACATTAGGTGATCAACTACATCTGGAGTCAAGTGTAAATGTGATTTCTTACAAAACTGGCAACAGATCCTTGCAAACAAACCAACTTTTCCTAATTAACAACAAAAATAAGCTCAAAATAAATGGAGCATGCAGGCCTGTGGCAAGGACAAAGAGCACTACTAGCAAAACATTAACTATCACGCTTGTGGCCCCAAGCAGAGATTTTCTTCACATTAAATGAAAGAAAAACAGCATAAACAGTAATAGCATAGCCAGCGGACCATCATATCAGAACAATCTAGAACTGGTTGAGCCAAATGTGTTGACATTAAGGGAAACCAGAAAACCAGCACACCACTTCCTGTCTCCAAAGGAGGCATACGGGCTGAAAGCCCAACGTGTCAGCTGTGCCACCACTGGACTCTGAACCTCAGAAAGGCAAGCAGGCAAAGACGAAATACAGCACTTTATCTCCACAATCATGACAGTGTGATAACAGCGTGACTGAAGACTGTACAAACACGAACAAATGTCGTTGAATTCATGTTTGTGTACTCAAATCAGACCCATTCGCTGAAGATGCCTCCATATTGTCTAACATCTGATAATATATGGATCTCAGTTTCCAGCTCAGTTAAAATGAACCTCAACCCCAACTTCAGAACCACCACAGTGCTTCACGCCAGGATTAATAAATGCTTAGTTGGTTACAGTATCTTCTTACATACAGTTAAACACTGAAGGACAAGATTTTTCTCTTCTCTTATAAAAAAATCACAGTTTAAGAGATGTTACAGTAATGAAATGACTAAGGCCCATTGTATGACATTCTCTGCTGTGAAAGCATGTTGCTTATATATTTACTTCCTTTATGGAACCTAGTGATACAAAAGCAGCAGGAAAACAATGAGTATACAATGTCTCTCCATTAGTTTTAGTGGAAACTAATACATAAGCAAAACTGGCACAATCAAGCATGTTATCCCATAATTTCTGTTCTGCCACACACATAATCCACCAAATTGAGTCATAACAGATTTGCACTGCATGCTGTCTGCGACATCGACACACCTGACATCTGTCATAACAGCTGCAGTCAGCGCAAAAAGACTCGAAGTCACTTCAGGTCACCTGATATAGAAACTCCTGTTGGGTTCCAGTTAAGACACGATGACTTCAGTAGGCCAAATCCTTCAAAAAGAGAGGTGTTCAATTATTCCTCCAAGAATTCCCTCATACGTACAGCATCCCAGTTTCAGCTCCCTTATGAAAAATGCCTTGAGGGAACCAGCAGAACTTAACATTGTGCTCTATTCAATAGCTAGATAAGAAAGGTGGATCCTGTTCACTTCTGCAACTTCAAAACAAGGCTGGCCCATCCTCTCCTCACAAGTTAACTGCATTTCAACCACTCCCCAAGCTGAGGGTCAAAGATCAGCTGTGTGATTTCCAACTTCTCGCTCTTCTAGAGAAATGTTTCCAAGCCTCACGACGATCAATGAGGATCACAGCCACTTTCGTTTTTTCTACACAGCAAAACCTGGGCAGGACAATATGTGGTAGAACCTGATCTCCTAGCTGGCACCCTCATGACTCTTGCTCCATTCAAACAAATGAAGAAACAAAGGTAACAGGCCGGGGTGCATTCCAGTGAGCAAAAATTAAAAATATAAAAGAGGCAAAAAGACTAAGAATGTGTACATTTATGTTGTTTTTTCTACCCAGGATAGGTGAAGACACATTGAGCTCCTAGAACGAGAAGTAAATGGACTTCAGGGACCTGTTTATGTCTTGCCCAGACCTAAAAAGTGGATCCTTTAGAGGAAGATTCAGCTTGCTAGATCTCCCACCTGGCTTTAGTAATTTTACCCCAAAATTAGAGCAGTGTGGAGCCCCAGGCACACTGTCTGCTGTGTTTGTGTGTGTGTCGGTTCAGGTTTATGTAAGCCACCGATGAGTCACAGCAGCGCTCCTGTGCCAAGCCTGAAGCAAGACACACGCTCCACCATTGTTTGCCATGGATGTTTTAAAATGCCACCCTGCCACCATCAGGAGAAGCATGCTGTGTCATGGACTCTTCCAGTACAGGCATATGCTCAATTTCTTGTCTTAATGCAGTTTGAACAAATGAGCAGTCAAAAATGGATAATTTCTTGGAAGGGGGCTACACAAGATGGACAAAGACCACCATTGTCATTAAATTGCTTAGGAATGGTATAATGGTGACTATAAACCAAATTCATAATCATGTGAACGGCCATACATATACACACATACACACAGTTATTATATAGATTTTGTATTTCACTTTTGTGATAAGTATTGCAGAGCACAAGATGTATTCATGTATGTGTGTATATTTATGTGTGCGCACATGTGTATATGTAAGCGCACACACGCGCGCACACACACACACACACACACACACACACACACACACACACACCCCTTGTGTCCTGCAGTAGTCAATATTGTAATGCTCGTACATGGGGTATTGTAAATACAATTGATTTACCAGGAAGAGACAACGCAGTTTAAAGCTTTACCAAAAGCAGAGCTTACATTATGTCGGATATAAAGCTTTTTGTTTGATACCTTCGTGACTACACCAACAATTCCACATTTTATATTCTAAACACACTGGCAACTATTCCAACAGCAGTTCTGTTGGTGCTATTCATAGCCTTTTAAAGCACCTTTACCATGACGACAATCCGCAGAGATGTTCATTAAAGGAAAAAATATTTAGAGTATCCGAGCCCTTAGAGGCTTCTCTGTTTGGTAAAAGCAAATTGGCAAATTGTAACTGGTAAATTGTATTTTATTTAGTTGTGCAGATTAAAGTGTTGGTTACATTACAGCGCAAAAACCTGTAGTGCAATACTATATTTCCTCCCAACTCAGTCTCCAACTCCCGTATTTACATTTCACCTAAAAAAAATAACGGCGCTAGAAAGAGTTCTTTGCAGAATGCCCTTAAAGTTGAATTTTAGAATTTTATGAAGGATGGCTTGGACCATTTTGTGTAGGAGCTGCATGTACAAGCAATGTGACAGTTCTTCACACTCATTTCATTCCCAAACAGTTCTTTATGAAATTAAAATGGATCTAACCCTAACATAATTTAAGGAACCTTTGTGACACTTATTTCATAAATCATACAGGTGAACTTTTGTATGCAGTGTGGCACAAACTAAATTTTTTTAAGCAACACACATTACACATCAGGGATGTAAATGTCTGACCTCACAGTCATCTGCATTGATTAGGGATCAGTGTATCACAATCAAATTATTTATGCCAATAAAACACATCAAGCCTTCAAATACTAGCATTTTCAAATAAAAATAGATGTAAAAACTTATTGTGACTTGTTATAAGTAAATTTCAAACTGCAAAACTAAATCACCAACTCTAAACTGATGCATCATGATGCACTGAGACATTTTCATACCACTAATATGTACATGGACATAATGGCATGTAGTGTGCTCCATGACAAACCATAAAACAATTCTATATTTGGAACAAACTGAAAACAGATTCAAATATTTCCCTTCTTGCTGAAATCTGTCCTCAATTAAAGTGAACAGAGAGTAGCGTGACGCCCAAAGATGATGCAGCAGAGTGGCTCGGGCCCAGAAGAAACACCCAGCTCCTCTTGGCCTGCGACTATCACAGAAAAAGGAAAACACAAAACCCAACCCTGCATAGCATCACTCCATCCATCTCCATCTGGTCACTCTCCTCCTTCAATCAATCCATCTATCCTGTCTCGAACAGCAGAAGAACGATCCCATCAAAAAAGACTACAGTCAGCTATGTGGAAAAAAGGAGGCACAGGCTTTTTCTGAGATGAGCAATTTTCTAAAAAGAGGGGAAATATCTTTAGCAGATGTCTTTAGTCGACTTGCTGGAAAGAATTTCAGCAGTCTAGCGCCGTGCCATGCTTGAAAAGAAACTTTCTCAGGCTCCTCTTGATGCATCTTGCATCACACTTGGTGCAAAAAAGACAGATGATGCACACATCCACCCGTGAGTCTAACGTAATGGGCAAGAGGAGGAGGGCGCCAACACAGGAAAGGCCATAGCTTACATCTCGGCTGGCCTGGCTGTGCTCCAGAGGGTAGAGCTCAACAACAAGCAGTGTGTGGCTTCTATAAATACCATCGTTAACAGCGCCTCAGTCCAGGAGCCGAGCATGAACATGCCACTGAACTGAGAGCTCATCCTAGGAGCTCTGCTGCAGACACCAGGCGCAATTTATCATCCGGTTCTTTAAACACCACTGCAGGTTCAGAGGCAGTGAGCAGGGAGCACTGAGAGCAATGAAAGGTGAGAGAGCGAGCAGGGAGGGACTACAAAGAAAAGAAAATCACATCCGTTTAAGAGCTGCTAGAGGCTGCAATTAAACTCCATTCACTATCAAAGGCGGTTTAAACAGAGGGGCCAATGTGTGATGCTTTTAAATAGTGGATTTTTTTTTATGATCACATTTTTTGGCTCCAGCAAATCTAATCCATTAACAGGGACACAAAATCAGACACCAAAGCCCAGGTAGACCCCCAAACAGATCTAAAGGGAAGCTTTGATTTACCACAGAAGGCAATGGTCACATTAATGTATTATATTAACATTACAATGTACGTTTTCATATGTTTTTTCTAAACAAAATCTGTCAGACACTTGTCTAGCTAGCCTTTAGTGAACAGCAGATTAGGATATACACAAAAATCAGCTGTTAACAACGGTCAACAACTTCCCAGGCCATCCCCCAACACATACAAATGGGAATTCCACCCTTACAGGTTTGCATTTAGATTCCCTGTAAAAGTCCCATGCTAAGGTTACAGTTATTTAGAGCTTATTTCCACATGCGTTCTAAACAAGGAGCGCATCTAAATATGGCCAATGTGCTAGAATTAGCATGGATACCAGCATACAGTGCACACTGCATTTCCACAGGCCTTGCCAGTGTCGACGGACAGGGGATGCACATAGCGAGCGAGCGCCCTGTCTCAGGGCAACCTTCCCTGGCATGGTTTTAAAGCCCAGTGATATACAGTCATAGGCAGACAGGCATAACATGGAGACCTACATCACATTCAAACAGTGTCAGGACTTCTCTGTGGTCATTAACAACATACCTCAGGGGGCTATTCAAAACAGAAAACCAGGACAGTTTTGCGTGACCTAGTATTAAACCTGACCATAGTACTTGGGGCTCTGAAACACCAAACTGCGACTGCCTGATGTCTGTGAGCATCAGTAACTGACTGCTGCTTGTAGTTTTACCATTGGCTCTACTGTGTGCTGTTTTTGCTGACTGGCCATGTGTTGCTGCTCAGCCATGAGGGAATCCCCAACCAGCACACAAGGAGAGAAAAGAGCACAGCAAGCAAATGGCACTCGCAAGAGGGCACACACATAGAACAGGCTGATTTTTCAACAGAAGTATGAGCAGCAAATGATCACTTAAGATGTGTATTTGCTTTCCAAACATCTACATTCTGACAATGTCCAAATATTGTACTAAATCAAGACAAAACATTGTTAATATTAGAACTAATGCAGCTTTTAATGCACTCTAATAACAGACAGATCTGAAAAAACATTAGTAAAGCCTCACACTGTCATGCAATGATGAATGAGCATCAACAATGATTTGCAAATTTTTGCTGAATGTACAAACATTTCACTGTTTTGGTAGCATTTTCCCTTTACTTTCAGTTTCGCACAGCTTTTAAGACAATTAATAGACCTTTTTAGAGCTAATTTAGACTAGGGATTTATTATAAAACTTACCCCCTCATTTGTGGTGATCATTTTCAATTTATTTAAGCTTAGTTTCTGAGATATAAATAAGAACATTACTACTTTTCTTTTCTCCTCATTGTCAACACTCTACTGTTTTTATATTTAGAAATACACTGCCTAAATGCTTAGAGACACTGGAGATGCTCATCCAATGTTTCTTCTGAAATCAAGCATATTAGCATTAGGGTTTGTCCACACTTTGCTTCAGTAACAGCCCCTTCTCTTTTGCAAAGGCTTTACACTAGTTGTTGGGTCATCAAGTACTGATAATGTGAGAGATTACTGATAAGATTAGTTCAGAATCACAAACAGCGATCATCAGCCCAAAGAGTGCAGTTCCATTCTGCCACTGCCAATGCTTTTTATAGAGCTCATTCAAGCTCTGTTCAAGTGTCTGTATCAGTAATAGTCGCAATAGTTGCGTTAAATAGAATCATAAACAATAATGATAATTATAATAATATGATAATAAATGACCAGTAAATACATATCCAATGAAGCATGAGCAATAGAATCATTGCTGTCAGCTTGTCATGATCATGATGATTTAGTGCCTACAAATAACAGCAGTATTTGTGAAATCTATGATTAATTAAAATAAGCGTGATCGGCTGAAATAATTGCCAGGTGAATATATATAATAATTATACAATGATTTCAACAAGCCTGAAGAGAATTGTTGAACACTTTACCAGAAACTATCCACTTGCACAACCATATAATTAAGCTGAGGCTATTGTTGAGGACACACATATACAGTTTTATTGTGTATTAAATGTTTCACAGTATTTGTATCCACTGCATACATGATATCCCTACATTATTTTTTTACCTAAAGTGTCAGAAACAAAGTAAGATTAATGCTGTAGGTTTCATCTAGTTAAAAACCTACTGTGTTTGAGTAACGAGTGTGTGTAGACTTGGCTATTGTGCAATGTGCATTTCTCGATTATCTTGAAACAGGTCTTACTCTGATCGCCGCCGAGCTTCCATGCCATCTGGTAGGAAGAGCTTGATGGTCGAAACTATGCAGCCATGAGTGACTACAGATGAAAGAAAGAAAGAAAAGAAAGACAAATTAAAACGACAGCATGGGCGCTAAACTCACAGCAAAAGAATGGTGTACACACAAACTCTCAAGTACAAGCACAGATCTGATTGATTTGAGGCACTCCCTTGTATAAGCCGCCCAAGTTTGAGCAGCTGACTCACCCTCCAGTCTAACAGCTTTACAAGCTGGCATGTTTCTCTGGCTTTAAACACACCTACACTACACACAACTTTCCCAAGACAAGCTAAAACGATGAGTAGTTTTCCAGTTTTAGCAATGCAGACTGAAAAATCCTTGACATGCAGTTACTTGGCAGAGAAAGACTCAAGACCAAAGGAATCAGCATTGTTTCAATACTTTAGACACTCTTCATTATCCTACGACCTGAAATAATTATTCTCAACGTTTTTCTCTCTTACCATGTTCCCAGCGATCTCATTCTGCTCTAGCGAAGTGTTCCTCTTCGCATTCTCAAAAAGGGCAAGTTGCTTTGCATTCATATCTGATTGTGAAAGCTTCCACTTCATCTGCCGCCATTACAACACCTTCAGGGCAGCAATCATGAACTGCTCTTGGGTTTCAAAACCCATGTTCTGCCAGTGGCCTTACATCATGGCTATCTGAAGCAGCCAGAAAGACATCTGAAACATTTCCACATCTTACCAGTACAGCTATTTATTTATTATTTATAACTACAAACTAAATTCTTAAAAATATGTGGTCAGTGCAAATTATTAATATCACTATTTGTCAATATAAATTTTTATTATCTAATATTAGTGCAATAACATACTCCAAAACTACCATTTGTGTCTATATATTTCACTAAACTGTGTTACTTACATATCAGTTATACCCAGCATTTTTGTATATAGTATTTTCATAATGATGTTTTCTACAAACTTTTATTTAGACTTTGTTTTTTATATTGTTATCATCTCTGTCTCTCTATGCAGTCATTACAGAAGAAATTTCCAGCTGGATCAAAGTTTTCTGATTCTGATGTTCCTCCTTAGACAGGCAGTATCATTTTGAGAGAAAAAAAAAAAAATAACCAAACACAGGATGTATTGAGCAACACTCCTAGTAGGTTTAATTATAAACCTTGGTGTAAAATCCAATGCTGCTTTCAAAAATTGAAAAAATTCTAACAAATGAAAGAGTAGTATAATATAAGCCATGGAAGTAAAAGGTCTACAGTCAACAGTGAATAGTTATACTGAGGTGTTTCATTTATTTAACCTAAATTCGCCTTTTTAGAGGGATAAACAAAACAGAAGTTTCATAAAATTACATACAAAACATACATAAAGTGTCAATTTGTCACACATGAACACACCACAGCACATCACACAGTGTGAAATTCTCTCTCTGCATTTAACCCATTCACCTAGTGAAGTGGACACCCAGTGACTCAGCACCTGGGGAGCAGTGTGTGGAGACAGCATTTGGCTCAAAAGTACCAGTGGTGCCATTGACAGTCCTGGGATTCAAACTTGCAACCTACCAATCACAGGGGCAATTCCCTAAGCACCAGGCCACCAGCTGCCGCACATCTGCAGTGAAAATGTTTCTGTATCATAGTACCTTTTCTTAAATATTTTAGCTATGCCCCAGGAATACCAAAATTCAATCAATTTTGGTCACTGATCTCATGACAGGAACGCTCCTTGTTTTCTCATAAAAATAGTGAGGCAAATAAACCGATGGGCTTCATACACACCCTTAAAACCACGCTGAATGAAAATATAAACATGGCCCTCACCTTTGCGGGTGTTCTCAGTCACATCCACTCCGAACTGGATGATGTCACCAGAGAGCACCTCACATGGGGGGCTTTCCTCAGACCCGCGGCTCAAGCGCTGACTGTTTATAAAGGTGCCGTTGCTGCTCTTTGTGTCCTGTAGATAAAACTGCAAAAGTAAGAGAAGGAAAATGGTTAGAGTTGACCAACACCATCACACAAAAAAGAAAATACTTCTGTGGCTAAACCGGAAGCATAGACAGGAAACAATATCAGGAGACATAAGTCAGAGCTTCACTTGTCCCTTAAAAAAATTAAAAATTGCTTTCACCAGCGATGCACTGATGTACGTTGCAAAGCGTTTTTTTACCGTTTCCTTTAATGGTCATTGAAACTTGGGGACGGTGTTTTTTTCTATTTTCAGCTACAAATAAATAAGTAAACAATGTAGCTTTTGAACCAATACCACATAAAATAATAGTGGCCAAAATTTCAGGGCATCTCTAATATTGGTGATAAAAACAACATACATTTAGCTCATGAACTGTATTATGACCACATTTTAAATACCATCCCAAGCTTCTGAAGATTTAACTGATTTAACTATAAATGACATTTTTATTTCATTTATGTGCCATCAGCTACTTCATTTTCATTTCACCAACAGCGGCTTGTGAGAGCGTTTATTTAAATCGATGTAGATGGGGATTGTGTTGATGTTTTTGATTTAATGACGGGGTGGGTTGTGGTCTGTACTAAATACTGCTGTATATTGTCAAGCCATCATACCCAGTACTACTATAGTTTATAAATATCTGCAGCAGCAGCAGAACAGTCTGAACATGTCAGGGTTAGGCTTTAAAACGCGCTCAACACAATGTATTTATGGTAAAGAATATTTTCAAAAATAAAAATAAAACAAAACTGTAAAAATTGAAACAGTTATGGTGGTCACGTGTCTACCACTGTGGATGCGATGCTACAATCATAGTGTGGCGATGGTAACTGCAGACCTAATCATACACAGTATTACTATACCTGTGGTCTACAGCACCACCACGAACAGGAACGCCATCCAATACACAACAACTACAAAGCACAAGTGAAAAAGCTTAATTTTTAGTTCACTCAGTGCAACAGTGCTAGTGAGTGAACTAAAGAACTTGAATATTCTAAATGGCACTAAAACACCCATGACATGAGTACGTTCTTTAATTCTGGTAGTACCATTAACCCCCAAGCCAAAATAACACTCCTCTCATTCAGAACCACGACAGATCAGTTTTCATTCACCCTAGCTGACATGCAAGAATCAAACAACACTGCGCTGATTCAGATAGACGCCATCATCAATACCCCTAGCTCAAGCATCTGGTGTGAAGCTCTTTCTTTTTCCCCTCTCGGTCCCCATGGTTACAGAGCAAACTCCAAGCCTGTGACTGCATCTGCAAGGACTCAGGGTGGTACTCAGTGGCACATATAGACTCATCACTGTCATTGCGTGGAATAAATATGCTTACAGTCTTTACTTTAAGGCATAAAGACACTGCATGAATCACAGTGACAAATTAACAGTCTCTTACGCTTTCTGCAGACTGTAATTTCAGCAACCTTATAAGAAAAATAAATCACTGTGAAATGTGGATCTAATAAATTTGGGTACGAAGAGCGTACATGTACGATGGTGTGTGTGTGAAGGTGTGCAGATGTACGATGGTGTGTGTGTGAAGGTGTGCAGATGTACGATGGTGTGTGTGTGAAAGTGTGTAGATTAATACAAGGCATAAAATGACACAGCTAATGGCTACAACAAGACACAGAAATCGAGCATTCCTCGTTGTGGCAGCTCTATCAAAAAAGTTGGTTAAAATAAAGTTGGTTTTGTTCTTTAAAGGCAGCGCGCCAAAGGTTTGATTGGTACAAAAAGGTAATCAAAAGAAATGAACAAAACAGCCATCAGTAACTAATGCTAACTGAAATGAAGAATATGCCCAGTAGGCCTACTATAATTGAGAAAAGTGACATTTAGTCAATAAGAGACAGCACCTAATTCAAATGCCGAGATCTCAGACACTGCACGTACCTGGCCCTTTGTGTACATTCATCAATAACAGACCTCTGTGAGTAAGGCCTTTCCTCTGCCTGGCAAAGAAAGCATGGATTTATGATGTTCAAAACTGAGTCATTTAATGATTTTTCCCTTAATTATTCCCAGCAGCTCAATTCAGTTGTGGACATACTGCAATAAGCAGCCTTTTTCTGTCTACTCAAACACTTATCAACAGCTACTGTAGTCAGGGCAAATTTTAATAGTGGTCTAATCACTTCACCAACTGACCACTTTAAAGCAATAACTGGACAAAATATTTAGACCCGAACAAAAGCAATTAATTACTCATTTCCAACCGCCCCGAATGCAAAAACAGCCTAATCTTGGCAGATGTAATCAGAGTTCATTGAAACATTTAATATCTTCTAGAGCTCAAACAATTATCTGACGTCATGTTATCGACATAAAAGTATGAATATACTTCAGTTCAAAAAGGCAAAATGCCTTTTTGGTCAAATTACTGAGTTTGAGAGAACAGCATGACCTAAATGTTTAATCGGCCTCATTCACTAAATGGCTACCTCGATGGCTGGACTCAATCAGAAAAGTCACAAAGCATGATTAAATCCCATTTAGACAGAGTGATCTATGACAGTACTGTAATGCTCCATTTGTCCTGTTTAACAAGGCTGATAGCCTTTTCCATTCTGCAAAACCAAAACCGACTGAATGACAGCCACTTGATTAGTATGAGTAGCGGAGACCAGAGAGGGATGTGACATGGGGTGAGCTTTAACATCCCCCGATTTCAGCAATCAAAGAAGCTACAGGGGTGATAGCCACTGTGCACACCCACTACTGTCCTAAGCTGACAGGAGGAGAAACAGTTTTTATGGGTAAAACAGTAAAAAGTGACTAAGCACTTTCACCAACATTCAGAAAGACAATCACAGCAAAGGATGTGGGTTCCAAAGTCTAACTCATACAAACATAACTAACTTCTGGGTAGAGTCTCTAGATGGAGCCAGTTAAAATACACAAACTACACTGGTAACTAATAACCCGTAATGCCCATTATAATCACTGTAGTAAGGAAGAAACTGAATATAGACTCCAATAAATAAATTACAAAACAAATTCAAAAGAAAATTAAAAAAAATCCAGGCAGAGGTCTGCTCATAGAGTCAGAAATTAAACGGAGATTCATTACTGACAATTGTTTGCTGCACCTCTACTATATTGCATTAAATAATCATTAAATATCGATTGTCCTTTCTGGAACACAGGAAGGTTTACTGCAGTGCAAAGCGAATAAAAGTCCAAATCCTGGTTAGCGGCCTGTGGAAGCAGCAAGAAATCTACCCTGCGTGAATGTAATTACACCTATCATGTTAAGAGAAGGCAGTGAGTGGTTGCAGGTTAGAAAAGGTCAATGGTCCATTGGCCCAAGTTTATCGCTGCCCTGCACATTCATTAGATATGCTCCGTCACCATCACCAGCAGAGCACCTGCAAGCACAGCCACTGTTGCTGCATCATGTGATTACACACACTCGCTCTGTGCGCGTGCGTGTGTGTGTGTGGGGAGAGGGGAGAGACAAGTCTTTTTTGCAGAGATTCGCCCCCACATCCTGTCACCACAGACTGCATTACCATTCCAAATGAGACCTCAAAGAGCCACCAATCTTTTCTGTCTCTGTTTGTATAAGGATGGAATATCTAACAGCATGGAAAACCTCACTGGCTACGTCAACACGTAATCTTAGGGTGTCTGTGCGCCCGGGGAACGTGTGAATACAATTATTTTATCTAAAATAGATTGTTTTCTTGGCAATCGGTTAGGACAGTGCACCATAAGCCCAACAATTCAGCTGAGTTAAAAAAAAAATTAACAAACAAAAACACAAAAACACCTAAATAATATTGACACAACTGACAGGCGCTACAGACCCATAAACTTGTACAGCAGACTTTACATAGGACCAAACACTAAATGTGGCAACACTAGCCCACCAATGGAAGCTCGGAGAAGACATGCGCCTCTGTCACTTCAAGGTGATAATTAAAAGAGAAGAAACTATGCATAGAAGAGCTATTTTTACATCCAAACGAGGATGGGAGGGCATAAAAACCACACCAGTCATCTACGTTTTGCATACTAATAGTAAACAGAAATGTTTGGAAAACAGGTTGGTGGAAAACAAGTTTGCATCAAAACAGTGAGAAACTTGAATATAACTACCGAATATTTCTGGAATAGAGTATTCTGTCAATTTTTTCAACGATTAATCGGATAAAATCACACTTTTGTGTTTTTAAACAACTATATCAATAGTGTGTTATGCAACATGAAAGGCCTCTTAAAATGAGCACGGACATTTCACACCACGTTGGGCAAGCACTCAGCCACTTCATACTCCACAAACTCCCCCATTGCTCTTTACAGAGGGTTGGGGACCCAATTGCCCTGCTGCTCCCCTGGCTGGCAGCACACCTGACTCTCGTCACCTATCCCCAGTTAAAGTCCGGATGCGCTCAAAGCTACACTGCACTAGGTTGTCCGCCTTACGCAGTGTTCTGCCTTTTACGCACACCGGGATCTTCATTTTACACCATTTCCATAGAGACCAAAATAAACGCGCCATCTTAAATCTTTGAAACGCGCGTCAGTTACAACAGTCTGTGTGAAACCGTGATACCTGAGCTGCACAGTGTCTACAAAGCGGGAGTGATACGATAGCAGAGACATTTTAAATAGATGGACTTTGGTGACATAAATTAAACGAAGCCTCAAGGCAAAATCAGTTTTTGTAATCGAATTATTCGAGTTACTCGAATAATCATTTCAGCCCTAGTAGTATGTAAAAGGGCTGATTCATTTGAGCAAAATACCCCATTCCAATTTGTGACCAATGTTTTGATTACATCATATTTTCATATATCCACCTCTTCATCCTACAGCTTTTAAAGCTTTACTAAAACCAGCGAATTTGATTAAATACATTTAGTGTGTTCACTGAATGCCACACCTACATCACATGTGAATGCCTTTATGGGCAGTCAGTGTCAATTTGATAAGTAATCAACTAATTCAAAAGATTGAGGATTAATAGGGTAACAATAAAAAAAACTTGAGCTAGAATGAACTACAGAACTAATGACCATATCTACACTATATGGACCAAAGTATTGGGACACATCCATTTTCAAGGATTTGGGCTAGGCCCCTTACTTCCAGTGAAAGAGAAATCTTAATGCTTCCAACCTTGTGGACAGTTTGTGGAAAACCCTTTTCTCTTCCAGCATGACTGTGTCCCAGTGAACAAAGCAAGCTCCATAAACACACGGTTGGATGACCTCAACCCCATCCAGCACCTTTGGGATGAACTGGAACAGAGATTATGAGCCAGACCTAATCCATCATCAGTGCTTGACCTATGTGGAAGAATTTATAGCTGCAAAAGGGGGGGGGGGAGACTAACTCTGTATT
>JBBPCX010000141.1:8354113-8366384 GCA_037974365.1 Hydrocynus forskahlii
AAAATAAATATATATATATATATATATATACAGTAAAATCATAAAATGTCTAAAAATGCCTCTTAAGATACTGGGCTGAAAGGAATGCAGAGTATAATATGCTAATTTTGAGTAAAAGATATCCAATGGCCATGTGGTCAGAAACTGACTAATGGTAACTGAGAGGACAGCAGAACAGATGAAGTCAAACATGCTAAAGTAATCATCCAATTTCAACCAATCTGTTGTAACACAATAGATATTATGTGCCATATATGAGTTTGTGTGTTGCTATGTGGAATATTTAGTTTTTGTTTTTTCCTCTTCTCAAATCGCCCCTGTTATTGTTTGTGCCTGTGTGGGTGTAAAATCTAATGGAGTGTTCTTTAAATAGATCTTAATAGTTCTTCTTTGAGGCAAAGGGAGCAATACTTTAACTTGAATTCCGAGCTGGAGGAAATTGCATTTATTGCATGTGCTTGAGTTGCAGTATTTTTAATTTGTCCATGTAATGTTTGCAGGCCATCTGTCATTTTGGGGGTGACAAACCCTTTCTTTGCCAAAACTCTTCAGCACTGGCCTCACATCATTCGCATAGGAGACATGAAACAAACAGGTAACTTTAGAAAATTCTCGGTTGATTTCGCAGGGTTGATTTGCTGACATGTGATAAGAATAAGCAGTGATATAGTATTTAGGAACCAACTGATTAAATGTACAATAAATTGGAAAATGAATAACACCATGTGACTAGCTGGTGACTGTCGATGTCCTTTGTGAAAGTGGAACTTAATGGATAAAAGTGAGTCAGAGATGTAGTTTTGAAGCAGTCCCTGGATAAGATATTCTGACATAGCTTACAAGGAGGCATGTGACACAATTTTAGCTTCCGGTTAATTTTAATTAAATTTATTTAATTGTTCATTGACCGCCAGTATACAAGACCACACTAACTCTTTTGCTTTCTGGCTATTGGTGCTCAGTAGCTTCCAACTCATTACAGTCACAACCAAACCAACAAACATTACTCACTACTGACCTTTAAAAGTCAGAAACGTCCCAGTGTTAAATTATTACTTGAGCTATATTCATTTATGTATTTGTTTGACATTTGCAAGATGTAGTGAATTTAAAAAGTGTTTTTATTTTTGTTTTACTAGGAGAAATGGCTAAACAGATGAAAGTGAAGAAATTAAAGAATCTGAAGACTCTGGATTCCAAACCAGGTGAGATGCCGACCCAGCTGACTACTCAATTTCCCCCAAGAATGTAGCAAGTTTGATGTATATAAACATTGTTAAATTCAAAATATATTATTAACTCTCCAGGCCAAACAGTCCATAACTAGAAACCAAGCTGCAAAAACAGCCCACTTTGAAGGCTATTGTTCAGTCTTAACAGAACCGTAACAAAAAGTTTAATTGTAAAGGATAAAGGGAGGTTTATGTATTGATTTATGTTATGGATTGGTGTTTACGTGAAACACATGTTATTTGACCTTAACAGGTGTATATAGCGCGTATAAGCCGTTCCTGAACAAAGATGAAGAAATCATTAAGCAGCTACAGAAGGTCAGCATCACAAACCTGAATTTGCTCTGTCATTGGTTGTCCCTTTTATCAGGCCAGATATTTGTAAATGTCTGTTTTTTTGGGGGTTTTTTTATTCAGGGAGTTCAGCAGAAGCGTCCCTCCGCAGCCCAAAATGCCATTCTGCGCCGATATTTCTTGGAACTGACACAGAGTTTCATCATTCCTTTGGTAAGAGTTTTTCTTACCAGTCAAACAAAACTCATCATTGTGAAAAGATCATGATGAACTCTCAGAACACCAGTTCAGAAGTAAAGGATGAAGGGCAATGGTGATGTAACAATGCCATATAGAAACTGACCACCTGATTTAAGTCAGTGAAAATCATATCCTTGAGGGATCTTACTTCAGTGTAAATGTGAGCCTTATATGCTTATGGTCTATCAAAGTGTGTGTGCGCGCGCATGTGATATATTTATGTACTATACAGAGATCATTTGCAGTAAATTATGGGTGTGCACATGTGATTTTGTCAGAACTGTGCAGCATTAACAGTGAGGTTAAGAATGCATTTTTAACTGATTAATGTCCTAGACAGTTGTTGAATGAGAAGCAGAGTGTATTGATTATCACTGATGTTTCAGGAGCGCTATGTGGCCAGCTTGATGCCTTTACAGAAGAGCATCTCTCCTTGGAAAGTAAGTTTTATTTTTTGCTCCCTTTGTGTTCTTCAGTTAAACTTACCTTACCATTCATTTCGCTCCTTTTCACGCCCTGCCTCTCTCTCTGATTGTCTTCTGTCAGAGTCCTCCACAGCTGAAGCCTTTTGTTCAGGAGGAGTTTATGAAGACTCTGGAAAAGGCTGGACCTCAGCTCACCTCACGCCTCAAAGGAGACTGGATCGGCCTTTACAGGTACAGTTCAGCAGCCGAGGTCACTGGATTTAAAAAGAACAGAGCAACTTGCAGGCTTGAAACACATTCAAAGGTGTAGTCATGCATGTGGGGTCCTTTGACTTACAACATATAAAAATGTCATATCTATCAACTTTAGATTTCCTATCACTGTAGTGTTGTTTTTAGAATCTTAGCATATGGAGTCTGTGTTATGCCCTCAACAGAATATCCATAGTTACATTTCCAGGCCTGGAAGAGGATCGTTTTAAATTGCTTACTTTTCCAAGACTTTTAGATTTGCCCTGGAGATGCAAGGCTGATGTGGCTGACCTAATGGAAACTTATAGGTTTAATAAAACAGTGAATTTTATTGTTGATGACAAAGCTCTTGATTCAGTACTTAGAAGGCATCAAGCAAATACATTCATCACATGGGAGCAAATTAAAGACTAATATTAGTTATAGCAAGATGTGTAATACAATGAATAAATACGCCCATGAGATGAGTAGATCATTGTTCCTCTGGAAAAAAGTCTCCTCCTCTTTGTCTTAAAATTGTTGTTTTGGGTTGTGTGTGAGAGTGGGGTGTGGGGGAAGACACACCTTAACCCGAGGCTTGTGGTTAGTGAGTTAGTATGGGACTAAAGTATAAGGTTGTACACAGCACATTAGCTCTGGGTTCTCATCTACACTCATCCCTTCTCTGTCAGTCAGTGAAAGTAGAAGAAAACAGTTAAATCATTTCATGTTTTTCTTCCTCTCATACCAAACATTGGATTAAGTTTGGTATGACTTTGATTTTGTTACTCATTATAAAGCACATATTTCGTTCAGTGTTTCAAACTAGCATGAAAGGATCAGGTAAAAGTTCACTGCACAGTTCTGAAGTCTCAAAAATTTGATCTTGAATCCTCAAAATAAACAGAAAATTGAAACATTAATGTATCAACTAAGAATGCATTAAATGTTGGCATCCCAAACACAAACATCCAGCAATCTCAACTGCTTATATCACCCATTTGCTTTAAATCATGTTTTTTTAAATAACCTGAACTATACTTATGTGTTTTTTAACATTGTATGACAGTGTTGTTCATAAAAATATGACAGAACACTGGATAGCTAAAAGCATTAGTAGTTCACATCTTGAAGTCTGAATGTTGTATGGTAAGAACCTCGCACAGTGGGAGTAGTTATATACTAGGGTGTTTATGACCCACATCACACAACCGACCCTCAAAAAAATATACGTTAATCAGCAATCCAAACCAGACCTGATCTGCAGTGTCTGTCCGTCATTTAAAACTTCAGTCAAAATGGTGCTTTGTCACTTGTTCTCCTGTCCCATCTGCAGTTTAGTGAAATAAACTGACCCAAACCCACCTGTCAGGGGTTATGGGGTTGAACTGCACATCAGCTACTGAAAAGGTATACAAGCCTTGCTTTTTGTCCTAAAAGTAATCCTTAATGAGCTTCTCCACATGATCTCACCTGCAGGCAGTTCCTGAAATCACCCAACTTCGACGGCTGGTTCAGGAACCGCAGGAAGGAGATGACTCAGAAACTAGAGGCCTTGCACCTTGAGGCGCTTTGTGAAGAGGTGAGAATGACAAGCTGCAGTAAACATGCTTTGCTCAAATGTAATATGTGCTTTTAAAGCCATATTGAATAATAACTTTTTTTTTTGTCCAGGATCTCCAGGTGCGAATTCAAAAACACACAGAAGTGGAGGCAGTCGACCTTGTACTCAAGTTGAAGGACAAACTGGTTGGTATTTTAATGCCTTCATTGTTCCTTTTGGTTTCAGGCTTTACTTAAGCTTCAGTGTGTTTGTTACTCTGTCCCCAAACTGGAAGTGTGGGTTATACTCGTTAAAGGAATAGTTTGATTTTTAAAAAAAAAAACTGTTCTACTTAGTCAATCAGGCTAAGACATATTTTTAGTTTTATACTTGAACTATGAGGCTAATGGAGCTAACATAATGAAAACATTCGGTAGATTAATTAGAGTTGTGTAAACTGCATATCTAAATGATGGCACACTTGCCTTGAGTGGTTACATAAAATACACAAAAGTAGTTCAGACTTTTCAAGATGGTTTTTAATTATGCAATTGACAATTGATAGATATCAAAGATATCTTTATAAAGCCTGCATGATGCTAATTTGTGGGGTTTAGGGTTTGATTACTTGTTTGCTACATTAACCTAATAGTTACAGCACTAAATCAGTAAACATGGGAAATAAACATGTCTGGGAAGGTCGTCTTCAAGGTTCATGGTTACTTTGTCATCAGCAGCTGTGAACATGTATATAGTGAGATGAGACGTTTCTCCAAGGACTTCGGTGAAACATGCAGCAACATTCAACAGAGTGCAAGTTATAACAGAAACAAAACAGACAACACAATAAATAGACACAACAGTTGGTAGAGTATGTAACAGTATGGTGTGGATGCTACATAAACCTTCCAGAGTGACTAGAATTACACCATCAGTGTGATGTTGTATAGGAGGCAGTTGCAGCATTGAACTAAGTGCAAAGGATGACAGAAGCAATATGGTAGAGAATACATTAGTGTAACAGTAGTGTGAATGGGATGTAAATCTTATAACAATAATTAGACAATACGGCAATGTGACAGTAGTGTAAATAGGATGTAAATCTGTGACAACACACTAAGTAGACAGTGCAGCGGTGTAATAGTAAAGTTGTAAGAGTATGTATACCTTCCAGAATAAATAATATTCCATAATACATATATTATTGCACAGGAGATGGTTAGAAGCATATGTAGAAATAAAACTTTTTTCTGATGTTTCTTTATGATTTGCTTCGTCACTTATTTTTCCTGTGCTGTTCCAGACGCAGGCGGAGAAAGAGCGGCTGCCAGTGAGAGTCGGGACCCTGGCCAAACTCGAGGCCCACATCCAGTCCGTCATCCTCTCGCTTCCAGAGGACCTGCAGGGCATCTTGCACAAGCCTGCCAGCCCCTGACCTTAACAAGAACTACAGCTTAACCAGCGTCAGGATGCAACGACAGAGCTGAAGGCTGTCTTTAAGCGGCGGAAGGAGACTTGGGACCGCTTTTGTGGATTTTAACTGGCTCTACTTTCAAGTGCAATTGTTTCCTATAGACTCGTGCCCTGGAGTGGGGCAATGCTGGCATTGCCGGAGCCCAGTAACGTTGATATTGGTCTGATAACATCACACTGTCTGTTTTTTTGGAAGGTGATACACATTCTTGTTAAGTTCCACATCATACTGTATGTCTCTCACTGTGTGAGACCGATGTTTTTGAGTGCAAAAGTACCACTGCCTGGTGGGGAGAAACCACAAGGAATGTTGGAAGTCTAGGATTAATACTAGGTGAATATTTAAATGAAATGATCATGGAGAAAGTGGTGAACACAGGTTCAGGCTTGCTTTTTTCCAGAATTCCTGGAGGGAGGCTTCTGGTGTGGTAGTACATGACCAGCTGTGTTTTTCACTGGGACATGCAGGTTTTCTGAACATAGGAAGCGCAACCTTACATGTTTCCACTGGATACACCCTATAAGTTGAAATGTTTTTGTGATCTACATCAAAGAACCTGTCTTGGTCCAGTGTGGTGTAATACACTGGTTAGGTACCCAAAAATGAGCAGGGAGTTTAGAGAAATTGCACTGATATGGCAGGTCGATGGGATTGATCATTACTGCAATGCATGAAACGTTTTTAACACTAAGAGCACACAAAGGAAACCTGGAATATCTTAATGAAGGACCACAGAGTACTCCCTTTTCTGAAGGGCAGAAAGAACACTGTCATTATATCAAAATGTGCTGTGTAACATGTCATTCAGAGAATAACATTCATACTTTTTCAATGGGGAAATAACTTTCTAATAGTGAAAGGGAAAATACTATTGCCTTTTCAATGTGTTTCTTTTACATCTAGGACACCAGATACATTGCCCAGAACTACTGATGTACTATAAACAAAGAGATGTCTTCATTTGTAGTCATTCCTTAGTGAATTTCTTAACAAAAATGAAACCCTGGCCTTAGAGTGCAATCAAATCATAGGCTTATATGAATTGTGAATGGGAAGGACGCCCCCTAGGGTTTTTAATTCATAGGAACAGGTACCTGCCTTAGCATCACCCTGTTTATTCAGCTTTACAGTCATTTTAATCCAAACCAAACGCTTTTTACTGACGGTTCCATTTAGTTTAACTGACCTGACCATGTTTTCCTAACCACCAATGTGCTTTTGATCTGTTCAGCTCTGAAAAGCTTTTCTAGGATTCGAGCACTTGCATTGTGCCTTCCATTCTATAGTCAAGTTTAAGTTCTTTTCTTTCCTCCCTCACAACCAATTTTATGCCTCTTTTATGACCAAACGTGCTTCTGTAACACTTCTTTTTTATTTTATTTTCTTTTTGGTTGTATGTTTTAACATTTTGTTTTACGTTAAAAGTATCATGTTTGTGTGCGCAGGGATGACAAGAGCTGTTTTCTTGGTTTGTCTTTTATGAATAACCGCATGCGCTCAGAAACACGGATTAAATTCAGTATGTGTATTTTGACGTGTTCAGTTTAATCGAAATTCCACCGATTTTTCTGCACAATGAAAGAGTTAAGATCAGAGTCAGAGGTGAACAAAGTCAGTGTTTCAATTTAAAATCCTTCATTCTGTAGAACCTTATAGAAGCAGAACTGTTCACAATAGAGGTGAATGGAAACAGATGTGTACACTTTAGAGCCTCTAAAAGTGCTCTCACAACGTTATTACATTAAATGGTTATAAAAACACTGCCTGGTGCCTGAGAAAGTGTTTACCATCGTTTGAGACAATTTGAATGTATTGATATTTAGCCCGTTTGTGGTGGAGGACATTATAAGCCCAAGTTTTCAAAGAAAACTCTAGTTCAGCTTTACCATCATCATTATTACATTTAAGAACTCAGATTAGGTTTACTCATGGGTTTTAGATAATAAGTAAAATTGCTATAACTATGTTGTACACATTGCGCCCCCTGGTTCCATTCAACACCATTGTTATCAGTCATTAATTTTCTCTATGAGCCATTTTCCATCAATCTGTTCTGAATAACTTTGTCTCACTGATATAATTGTGCAGGAATTTTGCAGGAATTCGATTTTTAGAACAACCCATTCTGTGTTACTTGCATTAAGTAACTTAACACTATGACACAATGTAAAAAAAAGAAAAGAAAATATACTAAACGAAAGATCATGTACATGATTAGAAGTGCAGTCGTGGGAAATTTCTTGAGATCATCAAGCTTTCTCCTATGGTGTGCCTTGCAGTGAGGAGCAAATCTAGGAAACAACCAAAGATGCCGACCACCATCATAGTCTGTTTTTATATGTATGTATATATAACTGACAGAATAACAATCATTGACTGACACCTGGAATTTCAGTTTTTATGTCATCATATCAGTTTTTGAGAGTCCGAGTGAATCCTGACGGTGCAGTTTATGAAGTTTATGGCCGGTTTCACCTGAGCCAAAACTGGCTGGTTTAAGAGGCCCAGACTAGGCCTGAGACTAAGCATGGAGGATTAATTCT
Organism: Hydrocynus forskahlii; assembly: GCA_037974365.1. Taxonomy (NCBI): domain Eukaryota; kingdom Metazoa; phylum Chordata; class Actinopteri; order Characiformes; family Alestidae; genus Hydrocynus; species Hydrocynus forskahlii. The sequence goes on from JBBPCX010000141.1 coordinate 8,362,096, forward strand.
GTTGCCTTTTAGTCCAGTACATCAACGAGGGTCCATGAACCTGAGCCAGTCACTAGCAGTCGGTGCGAACCTGTAATTGGTTGTTGCACAACCACTCACGTTTTATACTTAAAGAGGAACTTATTTTAACATGCTTGAATTTTATATAAAGGTCTATTCTGTTATTCTGCTACTCAAAGAACTGCTTACTGTTGCGTATAACCAGAGTGGCCACTTAACAGTATTTTGTAACACCTGTATTTTTGGATCCTGACACTTTCTATAAGAAGTAAATGTACAGTCTATTGTCGTGTAATAATGATGTGATTAAAGGGCAAATAATATTCTGCAAAGGATGCTGAAAGAAGCACAGATGTGATACATATTGCGCCCAGTCCTATATTTTGGCATTAATATATATATATATATATAATATTTTTTTTTCTATCAAAGCCATAACCACTAACATTCTTTACAGATGTCTGTACGTTTGTGCTGTAGTGTTTCACACACATTACATCTTTCATGAAGGTTTTTTTTTTTTTACTGTAAATAAATTTCCCGAACAGAACTTTCCTGCATTTTATCTCTTTATTTTCTACATTAATGTCTCATGTTTGAGCTGCTCTATGCATTTCCAATCACTGGCCTGTGGTTGGTGTCAAGGTTACTATTAATTCTGGAGTTGGAGGTTAACTGTGTATGGTTGGAGCTTTTTAAGTTTTGTGTGAAAATGTAGTACCATACCAAATATGTATCATTGATCATTTTACAAACAATAGTTATAAAAATGGGATAATGGAAAATGGTATTAAAAAAATACATGAATTAAAATCAAGACAAAGAAAATGTGCATACAGTGGCCATTACAGAACAAACATTAAAATATACAAAGTGCTATTTATCATTTGTCTAGAATTCAAAGTGCCTGTAGAAACTCAAGTAGTGTCCTTGTATGTTTTGTATGTTTTTTTGGAGAGTTGAGTAGCCAGCCAGTCCAGTCCTTCACTCAATCCTGTTCTGCTTATTGCACAGGTCGGCTGGACGTACCACTAGAGGGAGAGCAAGGAAGAGAAATGTTAGAGAACTGATATTGTAGGTTTACATAAGGGTTAAGGTCAGTTTCCCAAACCTAGAATGTTATTACATGAGATAGTTAAACAATGCCTGAGAAATTGTTTACCATTGTTTCAGACGTTCTGAACGTGTTGATTTTTAACCCATTCATGATGGAGGGGTACATCACTACGAAACCCCTTCATTTTATCCCTTAAAATTACCTTAATTTTGACCTTAATTTCCATGAAATTAAGGTAAATTAAGGGGAAAAGCGCACAGGTTAAGGCTGGTTAAGGGGTAAAACTACTGAACTGTCCCCTTATATTTTCAAATTTGCCCCTTAAATAATAGAACCTCCTAAATTAATGCCTTATGTTTAAGATTAAGGGGTTTCACACCACATTTAAGGTAAAATTAAGGGATAAATGAATGGCCACGTAATTTAAATTAAAGGTTGGGTGTACTTTCAGGGGTAAATTAAGGTAGGGTTAAGTACATTTAAGGACATTGTGTGTCGTAGTGCATATAGGACATTATAAGCCCAGGTTCTCAAAGAAAACTTTAGTTCTGCATTCACACAAATATGTCAAACAAATAACTGCATTGAAAGAGATTTTAAATTTTGTATAAATTTTTAGATTATATATTATACAGTCAAATCCATGAATGTTTTGACGTTCACCTTGTTTTTTAGAAGTGATCTGTAGAAATGACTACTATTGTTAGTTCATCCAGTTATTTTTTGAGCCTGTAATAATAAAGGCATGATGCAATTCCTACATCAGTTTTACTCTTTTACTGAATTCTTAGATGAACTGTTAGAGCAGTCTCTCAGTAATCCTGCAGTAATACTCCTCTCGAATGGGGGTCAGTAATTCACAGTTTCTCCCAAAACACGTACACACTTTCACTTTCGCCTTTACCCAGATCGAGCTTTGTTTTCGTCCTGCATCATTTTATTCTCACACTCGGTTTTATGGATTTACTTTGAACTGAAGCTGCAGTCGCATCTGTTCTGTTCTTCTGGATTCTGATCTGTTCAGCACTGCGGAGAATTCGAGTTTACAGGTAATGTCGGTTTCTATGTGTTCAGATTTCTTTCTCTTGAATGCTGTGCATTTTCATGCAAAATTTGTTTTTTTTTACATGTTCCCTGAATGTATTGTCTAATAAAACCTAGGACTGCACAGAAAGTGCCGTGTTTATGCGTGTTCTCTGTAGAGGAGGTGTATTAAACAGAGCGCTGCACATTCGCTATGGAGTCAGAAATCTGTGGGCTGTGGAATGTTGGTCCACTCCTCTTCTGTGATCAAACTGTCCATTTCAGAGCGGCCTTTTATTGTGGGCAGTCTAAGGCACACCTGTGTAATATTCATACTCTAATCAGCACCTTGATATGCCACACCTGTGAGGTGGGATGGATTATCTCGGCAAAAGAGAAGTGCTCACTGACACAGATTTAGACGGATTTGTGAACGATATTTGAGAGTAATGGGTCTTTTGTGCATGCAGAAAATGTTTCAGATCTTTGAGTTCATCTCATGACAAATGGGAGCAAAAACAAAAATGTTGCGTTTATATTTTTGTTCAGTGTACATATGTTTATTTATTTATTGCTTGTTTGTTCCTCATTCCATTTATTATATAATATACAATACCTTGGCATTTTAGTACCCTTGTTGCATCTTGTTGCCCTGAGGCAACAAACCAGAATCTTTTAGGGGGGCTTGGGTAGGACACATTTTATGACGGATATATTATCAAGGACCCCCAAGCTCCCAAAAACTAGGGTGAAATATTTCTCCTCTTAAAATAAAAATTCATGCCATGCAGGGTTAAAGGGTTATGTCTCCCTCTTGTGGCTACACTGGTGACTAAAAAATACGTTGCTGCTAATCAAAGAGAAAGTTTTCAGTAAAGTCCTTCGTCTCAGAGCAGCACAGCTGGCGCCGGGAAGACAGGAGCGACAAGTCTGATCATTTCAGAGACGACAATTCCAGACCTGCTCTGGCTCTTTATACTGATGACTCTGAAGATTCAGACCCACCAGGGTCATCTAGGAGAAACACACTCACACACACACACACACACACACACACGCCCACCAGTGGCGGGTGCTTTCACACATGCCTCATTTAGTTCGGTTGAATCGCACTAGAGTTCGTTTTCTTAGTTGGTGCGGCTCGTATGGGCATGTGTGAATGTAACAATCGCACCCGAGCGCGCACCAAAAGCGGACCAAAAAGATTTTCTTGTCATACATTTCCGTGCAGCACAGCGCATTAAACCTCCTGAAGCGCAGCTTCTCTGGAGCTCTATGGACGGCACAGAGGGGCGTGTCTCACTGCAGAAAAGCTGGACGGTGATTGGATAAATGCACCAAAATCGTCACTTCCAGGGAAGCTCAGTTTCTCTGGGAGTGAATGGAGCAGTGGGCGGGCCAGGACGCTGGGCTGTTGCAGGATGATTGGAGGAGCTGTCTAAAGGGCGGAACCCCTTTTTGATTGACAGCATGTTTTAAACTAATACCCAATAGTCTGGAGCGATTTACGCTCAGTCCAGCGGATCTGCGAGAGAAGTCGTGAGACAACCTGCTGCACGTAGTGTGTTTTTGCTAGTGATATAATCCATTTCCATTTGTACATAGAATTCTTTAAATAAAAACGTAATTGAGGTGATGAAGGTCGTCAGGGGTGTCTGATTGTTAGAGCCAGTTGTGCTGGAGCAGAACTCTCCAAAGTGGTGGATCTCCAGAACCATGACTCTACACCAAGGGAACATTAACACTGAGTGCTTCAAGAACCTTGGAGTCTCATTAACACTAAATAACAGTAATCAGTGATTTTACAGCTGTAAGAAGATCCTGATGTTGGAATGAGAGGATTAGAGTATATTCATTGACCTTTTCTGATTTTTAGGTGAGATCATGCTGATATATATGAAGGAGCTGCTCAGTGCTGTCAGAGTCTCCTGCATGGGATGTTGTCCAACAGGGATGTCAACTTAGCCACCATTCTCCTGCAACTCACCACCTCCACTGGGTCCAGAGGGCATCCTAGAACAGAGCTGGCCCTCCGGATCAGCCTGTTCAGTCATTTTCTGTCCCCAGCAGAGATGCTGCTGCCCCAGCAGACCACTCTGTAAAAGATGGCTGATGCCCCTACAGAGTCATAAAAGGTCTTCAGGAGTGGGCCCTTCACTCCAACAGACCTGAGCCTCCGCAGCAGGTACAGCCTGCTCTGCCCTTTTCT
>JBBPCX010000141.1:8366484-8384062 GCA_037974365.1 Hydrocynus forskahlii
CATGTATATAGATAGATAGATAGATAGATAGATAGATAATTATATATTAAAAAGTAGAAAATAGGTACAACTTTTTTTCTCTTCAATTTGATGCTACATTGTTATCTGTATACGCCAATAAAAATTGAAACGTTCTTAAAGGGAATGTTAACACCATATATGGTTAAGTGGGGGCGTTTCAGTGTGCAAATTCATCCGAGCGTGCTCCAGCATGGTGATTAAGACGGTGTGGGATTTATCATTGCAGATTACTTACTGGTGTGCGTAGCACCACCAGGCGAACGTTTGATAAATCTCACTTTCTCTGTTCTTAGGCACATTCTAAATTTCACTCGTACGATAGAATTTAGGATAATATCTACGCACGCTTGATAAATGAGGCCCCCAGGTGCTGTAAGCTTTTCCACCAGACATGTTTTTTCACTCAGTTCTCCAGAATTCTAAATGTTTTCAGTCTGTTTTTCCCCACCAGGGGTCAGGCACCAAACCCACTTGTATTCAGCCTATAGCCATACACCTATGGTTAAAGTGAGCCAGGCCTCAGCCAGAAAGAGGCTTGTGGCCAGAGCTGCTCTCGCTTGCGGCCTGCCACTCTGACAACGCCCAATCTCGTCTGATCTCGGAAGCTAAGCAGGGTCGAAGGAGGCTGGTGTCGAAGCTCCGCTCGCTGGGGAACCGGCGCGAGGCTCCCGTGTAAGCGGACTTTTGAATCGGGATTGCTCCGCGGAGCAACCACCAATTTCGACGAAACTTCACAGTAAGATCAGGCTCGGCGAGACCTTTCTATAGACCCCACATGTGCCATAATTGCACGAGGCGATCCGAAGTTATTAGACGAAAATCGATGTAGTGTGGCTACATCAGTGAAACTTACACAGGTTAATCAAGACACTCTCAAGAACAAATGACTAAAAGAACTTGATGATGAGAGCTGTAGAAATGCTAAGTTAAAGGGGATGCTTTTTCCAGCAAGATGGTGCTGCAAAAGGCATCCCTTTAAATTTGGCATTTTTGTTGCTCCCATCATCAAATGCTTTTAGTAAATTGTATTTGAGGCTGTCAAGACTAACCTGTGTAAGTTTCACTGATGTGGCTACAATAAAGACAATTTTATTAGGGGATGCCTTTTCTGGCAGTGTGGTGCCGAAAAAAGCATCCCTTTTAATCTTGCATTTCTGTAACTCCCATCATCAAGTGCTTATGGTCATTTGTATTTGAGGATGTCAAGACTAATCTGTGTAAGTTTCACTGGTGTACCTACAATACAAATAGAATATCTGGCAACATGGAGCCAGAAAAAGCATTCTTTTCAATTTGACATTTTTGTTGCTCCCATCTTCAGGTGCTTTTAGTAATTTGTATTCAATAGTATCTTGACTAATCTGTGTAAGTCATCACTGTAGCTACAGTACAGCCAGAATGAATTCGGGATGCCTTTTCTGGCACCATGCCAAATTTCTGTTACTCTCATCATCAAGTGCTTTTAGTAATTTGTATTTGAGTGCGTTGTAACTACCTTGTGTACATATTACTGATGTCACTACAATAAAGCCAAATTTATTAGGGGATGCATTTTAAGGCAGTGCAGCTGTTGCTGCATTTTCAGGCCCTTGATAATGTAACTCCCATTATCAAGGGCTTTTTATCTGAAAATGTCATGAAAAATCTGTACAAGTTTTATCATTGTAGCTGCAGTACAGCCAGAATAATGAAAGTGTGCCTCTTTTTGGCAGGGAATTTTCATTTCTGAAGCTCACATCAAATATTTTTAGTCATTTGTATTTGAGAGTGTCTTAACTCTGAATGATCGAAATCGACAATAACATACGTGTGACTGACTAAGCAGCAAGTCGCAAACTGTTTTTAGAACCGCCATCTGTCATATCTATTTGTAATTTCTTATCTGTATTTAGGCAAATAACGTGTTGTATAATGTATTACCTATTTTTTATGAGCATACATAAACAGAAACGATATTTTTCACACGTTAAAAAAGCAGCTTTCCATTCGCTGTTTTTGTGGTGCGTGCTCCCGAGAGGGGGGTGCAATCTACGGCAGGCACGCCTTTTTCGGCACAACACCGGCGCTGCTTTGCTCCGCGCAGCAAAAACCAATCGTCGCCAAACTTCGCAGTTAGAAAGTGTCTCCAGGAGACCTTTCCAAAGAACCCTCGTTTGTTATAATAGCCCAAGGCGATCCGGAGTTACTATTTAATGAGCGCGGCCATGCGCGTCTGTCTTAAAATGCGCTCCGTGTCTGATGGAGAGAGGGAAAGAGGAAAAAAGAGAGCGAGAGAGATGTTCTTGTGATGTGGCAGATGTGACGTCATCCCGGCCGAGAAGCGAGAGAGTGACGTGGAGAAGAAACAGAGCTGCAGGACAAGAGGACAGCAGATCTGTTCAGGGAGAAAACAGCATCGAAACCAGCATTTATTTCTCTGGTGAAAGAATAAAGAGCTTCTGGACCATTTTCTCTTTTTAGAAGTCCCTCCAAGGTTTGGACCCAGCTCTGCTAGCCTCCCAAAATAACCACAAATATCGACAGTTTGACTCGTTTTTAAACTCCTTTTCACTTCAACCGAGAGTTGAAAATGGGCCTGACAATTTCCAGCGTCTTCTCTCGTCTTTTTGGCAAAAAACAGATGAGAATCTTGATGGGTGAGTTGTAAAATTCCGCTTTTTTTGTTAGCAGTTAGCCGGCTAGCCAGCTAGTTACACAAAACATACAGAATGTGAACAGAAGTATTGGGACGCCTAACTATCACACCAACAGGGGCTTTTAATGATAATGCATTCAGATACATAGACTTTGATATGGCCATTTGCAGCTATAACAGCTTCTACTCTTCATGGAAGGCTTTCCACAAGATTTTGGAGTTTCTTTGGGAATTTGTGTCCATTCATTCTATGGAGCATTTATGAGGTCAAGCACTGATGTTGGACGAGAAGGCCTGGCTCACAATCTCCGTTCTAGTGCATCGTAAATTTGTTGGATGGGGTTGAGGTCAGGACTCTGTGCGGGCCAGTCAAGTTCTTCCACACCGATCTCATCCAGCCATGTCTTTAAGGAGCTCGCTTTGTGCACTGGTGTACAGTCATGCTGGTATAGAAAAGGTTCTTCCCCAACCTGGGTCCACAAATTTGGAAGCAAGGCGCTGTCCAGAATGTCATATTCAGTTTTATTTATCTGAATACAGTGTAATTAATGTTGGTCAAACGACCCTGTTGGTTCAATGGTCAGGCATCCCAATACTTTTGTCCATATAGTGTATTAATGAGTCCATATCATCACTTTTTTTCTAGAGCTATAAGAAGCTTAAAGCTTGTAAATATTGTTTGAAGTGATATGTTTGTATATATTTCGTTTATATATAGTTTTTGTGATGTCACAGAATCAACACATTGAAATATATACCTTTATTTTGACTACTGCGCCAATTCACCAACACCTTTCAGAATAAAAATGAGGCTTTTGATGGCTTACATGAACATCTCAGTTCGTCAGAACACGAGGTATCTCACCTGAAGCTGTGATTGCTCGCCCTGTCAGAAACACTGTGATTGGTTAGAGGCTCATTTGCGTATTGCAGCCTTCTGCAGTATCAGTGTTGCAGCAAACAATATTGTAATAACCATTAGCAGAGGATATTTTGTGCAGCCCTTGTTTTTAACTAATTTTCTCTTTTTCATTTTTGCAGTGGGTCTTGATGCTGCTGGGAAAACAACAATCCTGTACAAACTAAAACTCGGAGAAATAGTCACAACGATTCCAACTATAGGTCTGTATAGAGTGTAACTGTACTGGCTGGTGAACTTTAGCTCATTTGCAGTTATATTTTGAGTGTCAGATGTGTTTTGCTTTTGCAAGTGCAGTAAATAAGTTACCAATAAACCTCGATGTTTAATGAGTGGGACAAGCAATTAAAGTTACAACTGAACGAGTGGGACAAGGAATTGAAGAATTTAAAGCTAGGAATCAGTGAAATACACTGACCAGTTTGTAGTACCGCCACAGCAGTAGCGCACCAACTACCCTGCCTAAACATACAACACAAACCATACAGTATATTTACTGCAGCGTGTATTTTATAGCATCGATTATTTTGTATTTAGTACAAATAATTTCAGAGCATGTTCTTGAGAGTTTTATTTTGTCTTTATACTATATTTTATATTGTCTTTGTGTCTCATGCGTGATTGTGAAGTCGTAGCGTAAGCAGTTTCCTCTGGGATGTAAAATGTTCTAATTCTGATTATCATCTTCCCAGTCAGTAAACTCAGAGCTAGCCCTAGTATCACTGAGATGCATGGCCCATCTTAACTGGTGTAATATCTTATTATGTGCAACTGTTTATAATATGCAACTATATTATCATGTGCAGTATCACTACTTGTGTTACTATTACGCACTATAACAGACTCAGTATAAAGAACACCTCCAAACCACTATTGTACATTTCAGCAGTAATTTTATTTATATATCTATAGTATATAGATATCCACCTCTTACTGACCACAGCATTTTGTATATATAGTATATTGTAAATAGTACTGAGCATTTTTAGAGTATTTCTGGAGAGTTGTGTTTTGACATATACTATATTCTCTGTCCTTGTCTCTGTGTCTCTGTGTCTAGTATCATAACCACTTTCCTCCGGGATCAGTGAAGTTTTCTGATTCTGATCCTCTTTATAGACTGAAAGAAAATCACAGTGTAAACCATAACGTGTGTCAGTGTTCACCATCGACTTGTGCTTATGTGTCTTCTGCAGGCTTCAACGTTGAGACTGTGGAGTACAAGAACATTTGTTTCACCGTGTGGGATGTGGGTGGTCAGGATAAGATCAGGCCTCTTTGGAGGCATTACTTCCAGAACACACAGGTAACTGGTTCCTATAGTACAGGAGAAAGTGCTCACTGATATATTGTTTGGATCAATATTTTGATTTTAGTGATACTGATAAACAGTTCTGTGCAAAAGTCTTAGACACTGTCACACACTGAGGAAAAATGTCTTTAAACAATTTGCATAGGTACCTATTTTAACGAAGTTAACATTCAAATAAATACAAACAAATCAGAAAGCAGTAAAATGTATCAAGATTTGTTTTGTTTATATAAAAGTATTTGATATTTTGTGAATTGGTGAGGAGAACACAGGTTCAATTCCAGATTCCTCCTCGGTTCCTCCAGCCATTGTTTGGATTTGTGAAATCCCATCAGCAGCTCCTGATTGAATTTAATGAAGAACTGACCAAGTTAAACCAGGTTTCTTGTAGTTTCTGATGGAAACTGCAAGTAATACTGGTCTTACACAAGGAACACTGATATACTGTACATAAAAGCACTATTTACTGTATAATATTATTTGTATTTACTCTTTTTAGTTTTATCCAGTATATTTAGTAATATTAATGTGAAATAAAACACTTACTGCTCATCTAAACAGTTTTTAAATATTATTTTCGCAGGCGCCTAAGACTTGCACGGTATATTTGAAAAATAGTGAACATTAAATCAATGACATAATGCTCATAAAATAGCAATGTCCCTGCTCCCAAGATCTCTATTAATAGTGGTTTAATGTTTTAATTCATTTATATTTTAATAGTGTTCAGAAATGGACAGTTTTCTATAAAGCATGCGTTTTACTTGATTTTAAATGCATAATAGTTCAATTCTGGAGGTGAGGTTAAAATGAACAGTACTGTGTAAAGTTCACCTCTGTGTTAGCAGTACAGAACAAACCATTAAATCAGGTTTTAAAAACAGTCTACATTTAACATGCACCTTAACGTTTAGAAATGTGATGTTGAAATTCATCGGTACGGCTTATCACTACAGTAAAATATCACATAAGCACTCTCAGTATAGTAGACTAAGGCTTTTGCATTCCAGCACTGAAAGCTTCTCTGTCTGCCTCTACTATCTTGGTGTCTCACAGTCCCTCCATGACCATGTCTGATTGAGTTTAGTCACTGAGCCTTTACTAACATGCTGAAAAAACAAGAGGGAGGCAGACTGGTATATTTTTGTTTTGGCTTAATGCCCACATAGCTTGTGCTTCATGACTGTGGTATAGGGGAAATCCTCTGTGTGCCACTATAACATGCTTGATATCTCATACCCTCCGTGCCTTGTTTAAAGATGTCTGATGAGAAACAAGCTGATTATCAGATTCGTGTTGTTCTGGCTACACATAAAGAAGATGCTGCATAAGCGTTAGGACAGAATATAAACAAGATCGTGTCTGCGTTGAACGCTGTCTGGCCCCTATCAGAGGGTCAAGATGTGGGTATTTGGGTATTCAGGGTGAAAGAAAATGAGACAAAAATAGTAAATTGCACTCAGCTGAGTGAGCAGCTCTGGGTTGAAGTGTTGGTTTCAGTTTGTGATTACATGTAGATGCAGGTCTTTGCTAAAACTGCTGAGTTGTAACTGAAGGTGTGGATGTTACGAATATTTGGAGTTAAAAGTTAAGGATTTCCCAGGTTAGGATAGGCCTAGACTGTACTTTCCTTTTGGTGGAGAACCTTCATTCAGAAGGCCTAGTCTGTGATGTGAATCAGGTTATCTTTGCAAAAAAAGCAAAGCTAGCGATTAGTCTTTTTATTCGGATCATGTTTTTGGTACTTACTCTCACACTTTATTCTGTTTGAATTATGATCAGTTCCCCAACACTTGCACGTGTTTAAACTGTAAAACTATAGGTGCCCAGGAGAGTACCTTGGTGCTGAAATGTACCTCAGAACTTTCCCATTTTGTAAGGTGACTTTAGCAATCCATGGTATTCCTCAAACACTTGCAGGCACCTCCTACTTTCATCATCAGACACCACACTTCAGCTTTAGGTTAATGGAGGAAACTTTTAAGTGAGCCTTCAAGTGCCTTTGAGGGTTCCTAGAATTGTTTTATGAATTGGTGTAAAATTAAAAATTAAAGTTTTATTTTCTGAAAGCCCTCTGCTACTCTTGCAGCTTCCTTAAGAAACCAAGAGGATCTAAATCCAAAACATCACTGCTTTTTAATAATGCCGTAATAGTTAATGCAGTAATAGTCCAACAACTAAAATGTAATAAAGCAATATTTACAGTTGTCACAATCTGCTAATCATCATCAGTGTAAAAACTAGTTTAACACCTGAGCTTAATAAATGTTTGGTGTGACCATTCCATATGCTAAATGCTGAATGTGATAAAAAATATTCTATGACTTCATAGCAGGGTTGTAATGTCTGTTAAAAAGCACCTCCAACAACTTACATAAATCTCTCTCTTTCGCACTCTCAAGAAAAAATCATTTCTGGCACTGAATGCTTCGCTGCACTGCACTGATCAAAGCAGGCATGTTCTCTTGCTTGTGGTTTGGTGCTCATTGTTTTGTGTGTGACCGTTGCAGGGCCTCATATTTGTTGTAGACAGCAACGATCGCGAGCGTGCACAGGAAGCTGCCGAGGAGCTGCAGAAGATGGTTAGTGAGACACACCCACACGTCTTCTTGAACACACAGTGAACCTTTAACCTCCTTATTTGTAATTTTATGTAAAAAAGAACAGTATGTTTTACTTTGGTCTTTAAAGAGTTACTTTGCTTTTATTATTAGGTAAAAACAACAACCCAGTGAACAAGTCTGTTAAACCACCTCTTCATTTCACTCTTACGTCTTGAACAGCTTCAGGAGGATGAGCTCCGAGATGCAGTTCTACTCGTGTTTGCAAACAAACAGGACTTGCCCAACGCCATGGCCATCAGTGAGCTGACGGACAAGCTGGGTCTGCAGGCACTTAGGAGCAGAACTGTAAATATGAACTGCAAGTCTTCAGCAGTGTAATCTTTGTCCCCTTTTAAGGATTCAGTTTTGTGGTTTGCATTGTAATTTTATTTTATAGAACTCCATGCTTAGTTTCAAATGCTGTCATTATAAGAGCTCGGTGATATGGGTTTTGAATAATGTCACAATATTTTTAGGTTATATCTCAATATTTTGAAATTTCCTCTAAAGCACTTCATAAATGCTTTATTTACCCCTTTGATGAACAAAATCACATCAATATGACCCTAATAGACCCTGCAACACACATCTGCATTAAAACATTTCAATTTATATTGATTAAGGTTTATATGAGAGCATTTTTAAACTTGCAAAATGGGGCAAATCCTCCTATACACGCTACACACACTCGCCATCCATCCAGACCACTATCGTGGGCGAGTGTGTGTGTGGCATATACAGGAACAGTGTGATTTCCCTATTTTGCAACCATGAATCCATATAAATTGTGACGATTTGTGTCTGGGAGAGGGAGCCATAAGAAAGGTCAAGAGAAGCGAAACACCAAAGCGAGTCCCACCCGGGCAGCTTAAAAAAAAACCCAAAAACATGACAATTTGTATTCAGTGTTCTCAATATAGTCGTTCACTGTATCTCACAAAGAACAAGCCACAATTCCTCAAATATATTTGATATGTATACTAAAATAAATAAATCTAACAAACTGACTAAAGGGTATGAATACACTTCATTTTACAGGCTTCATTCATTTTATGAAATGTAGTCTATGCAGTGTATGATTTTATAATTAATTATTCTTTTTCTGAATATCTCCATGTTTTGCTCCAACAGTGGTACGTGCAGGCGACCTGCGCCACTCAGGGAACAGGTTTGTACGAAGGACTGGATTGGCTTTCCGAGCAACTCTCCAAACGCTAAATTGCAAAGGTTGGACGACCCAGAGGCATATTTTAACAAAGGACATGATCAACAAAACTGACAGACATATGGGACACATTGGCATATACTTGAGTTGATGGTTACCAAATTTGCCATTGGGGCAATTTTGACAGTGCTTTTTTTCTGTGTTTGTTTTACTGACTTGAAATTCCTCAGTCATTTCAATCAGGCATGCGTAACTGTGTGTCTGCTTTAGTTTAATCTGAGAGAAAGGCCTGAAACCTTGCAAGTTAGTTCAATATTAGGAGCTCACAGTTACAGGTACACAAAATGGGTTATGAACTTGTAAGACTATCATCCAAGCTCTTGCATTTTGGGATCATATTTATATTTAAACACCTAATTTCTGCTCGAGCATCGTCATTCTGTTTATTTTTATGTAGACATCTCATTATTGCATGCTTTTTAATCTGGACAGTTTCCTTTTGATGGATTTTAGACAGTCTTGTAACAAAAAAACATCTTGCTTTTGGGAACATAAGGTACCATCAGCTCCACATACACAGCAGTATTGCCCGGAACATTTACAAACTATTTACAAATATCTGCATTTAAAACCACTGTAGCGTAATGATCATCATAGAATGGTAGAGAGTCTTTGTAACGTTCTCTGGCCTCTAATGCAGATTTGAATGGCAGTTAGAAAGACGCTAACACTTTTTAAAAAGCGAATTATAACGTGACAGCCTGTCTTTACTGAGCCTTAATACAGCTTATTTGCATACCAATGCAGATTGTAAAGAAATGGTTTGCCAAAAATGGTCTCCCTCGCCATACACAGTCAATCTTTTTTAACTTTGCACTTAGTGACAGACTTTCATTACTTGTTTACTCCATTAGTCTCATTGCTTCAGTGCAGAACTAAGCAGTGCAAAAATGAAATGGCTATGTGGGGTAAAGGCAAATTAATTCCATTTTTTGGGGAACCATTCCTTTATCTTGCCCGAGTTTGCCCATTTTTTGTAAATGAACAGCCTTTATCTGCATTTACAACTGCCTTAAAGTATGCGTTTTCCTGCTAAGTGAATGTATGCCAGCAATGGGGTTTATTTCCCTGTAAGATTTAGCTCAGCCAAATTCAAATTTCACAGCTTTTTTTTATATGCTGGGAAAAAAAGTACTTTGATACTCCGGTTGTCAGTTTGATCGCGTGTTTTCAGTCTCGCATATCAATTTCTAGTCTTCATTAGCTCCTTGTGTAATTCTTAATAAAGAACTGAAGTAAATCTTTTATTCTGACATAAGAGATGATGCATTTGTTGTAGTTATTTTGCATGTTTTCTGAAAAGGTATGATTGAGTTTTTTAGACTAGATCAAACAAGATCTGTACTGAACTATCCTATTTTTAATCACTATTGCTCCTGACTAGAGGCTGGACTGTAGGGTTATCTGGATTAGTCCAGTGTGTGATCGTCAGCTCCTGCTTTGTAAAAAAAAAAAAAAAAAACCTGCTGCCACATCAACCCTTAGTGAAAAAGATTGGAAACCCCAGCTGTAGTGCAAACAAGAGGAATGCAAAAACTTATATAGTCAAAATTATTAATATTTGGGAAGTTGTGCCAGCTTTCATTCTGCTTTGCTATTACACTTCCAGTGCCAAGATTTAGTGTCTGTCGTAATACAAACTAAAACAGACTTCACAGAATTACTGAATGCTGAATCGATTTATGGTTTGACAGCAGCAAATAAATTAGGAAAATAAACAGGCCACTCATTTGCCATCACTATAAGTCAGTGTATTCAACCCTCAACCTACACAGCTGTGTTGGAAGCCGCTTCATCAGATGCATCTGAGGTGAATATGGTACTGGAGGAAAGAGTAAACTCCACATCAAAGCCTGACCCAGATAAACATCTTCGGATAAACCAAATCCAACCTCACTGTGAGGCAACCTCATTTCCATTTGAGGTCACAAACTAAAGCGATATGGTCAGAGGGGTGCGAGACGCTCGGTAGAGCTTGGTAGGTGGTGACCTCCTGATGGCTGGGCAGGGGAATAACCTGCTCCACCTGCAAAACCTGGGGCTCCACAAAGATATAGTCGAGACAACCATGAAATCCTCCAACGTAGTTAGTGTAGGCTGGTTCTCCACACGCACTGGTGAACTGGAAAGGGTTGAGAAGCTCCATTCGGACCAGCTCGTCGGGCCCATTAGATGCCCAGTCGCTGTGGGCATCTGGTAAAGAACCCTGACTGACCAACTGGAACAGTCCTGAGGAGGGCGTGCTATTAAAGTCACCACAGAATAGCACCGTCCCGGGATGTTGCTCTGTGACTTTCTTGATGTGCTGAAGTGCCACAGCTATCTGTATTAATCTGACATTTCCTCCTTAAAACAGAGAAGAAAACTTTGTTAAAGTGTATCCTCAAATCATGTGATCCTAATGGGGTTCAAAAAGACTGATTTCAGAATTAGTGGTTAAGATAAAGTGGCCCCTTTTAGTCATTTGTGAACAGTGTAAAATTCTCTCTGCATTTAACCTGTTCACCATGTGAAGCAGTGGGCTGCCACCAACAGGGGGCGCCCAGGGAGCAGTGAGTGGGGACGGCACCTTGCTCAAGGGCACCTCAGTGGTGCCACTAGCAGTCCTGGGATTCAAACCCACAACCTTCTGATCACAGGCGCAACTCCCTACCCACTAGACCACCAGCTGCCTAGCTAAACATAACTGGATTGCAGTAATTTTAGGACACATTTAACCAGAATTAAGTCACATAGATCAAGAAACCATGCTGTGTGACATTTGGAGAAAATAGATATTTTAATATATTGCTTGATATGTGTAGGTAAATAGATACAATTCAGATACCTTTGGGGTGCCAGTAGAGATGCGTGTTCCCAACACAGACTATCTTTGATGGATCACTGACCGACTGAAGAACAGTAACCTTGCAAAAAAGGAACAAAGGGGTTATTTGTATGGTTGTATAGACCAACAATGTTTTCAAATTTAATCCTGGACAATGTTAAACTTGATTCTACTTAGACTTCAGCTCTGCAGCTTAAAATCTTATTTTGGAGCAGAAAAGCTCTAAATCAGAGCTTATATATACTGGTCCTGATTTAACACATTTGGCTGATTCAGTCCTTTGTAAAATGAATTGGGAGTGTTTAAAGGTATAGTTTGGTAAAAAAAAAAAAAAAACACTTTTCAGTCATCCAAGATTTGTGTTTTTTCATGTTTGCTTCTTTAGTTTTGTACTGAATCCAGCTAAAATACTACATACAGACCTAATTCACATTTAACTCAGTCTAGCTCATAGCTCATAATATAAAAAGCCTTCTAATTGTTTTAAACATAGCAGACTTTGTGAAGTCAACTTTCTATTTACTTTTGTCCATTTCTATCGATGATTCTATGTCATATGGTGTCAGAAACCTCAATCTAGTCTGTGATTTTGAAACAATTTCACATGGTTTGCAGTTCAACCAAAATGACCTACATATGCATGTGTGTATTCTTACATAAGTAAGAATATACACATACATACATACACACACACACACACACATATATATATATACATTATATATATATATATATATACATACACACACAGACTACACTCTCTTGCACTACAGACATTTTGTAAATACTTCACAAATGTTAAAAACTGTACTATGCACTTTATTACTTTCCTGGTAATGATGTTCCACTGTTATCTGTATACGACAATAAACTAGAAACTCAAGCTCAAAACTAAAGAAGCAAATCACTGAATGTGTCTTGGCTGATCCACTACACTTGATTTAAGATCTGATTCCTTCAAACCTTGGATCAGGACTCATGTTGAGCAGATGTGAGGAACCTGGAGCCTCTATTCATTTTTGGCCTTAATACCTGCAAAGCTGTGGATCTCTGCACCACCTTCTCCTTCAGCGTGGGGTTGGTGGACACCGTGTCCAACACCTCACTGTGGACAGCATCCGTCGTTAAGGCCTCGCCCAGAGTTATATCATGCTGGCCTATGAGCTTGAACTTGGATCTCCTGTAAAAGGTGGCCAGTCCCTCATGCTGCTTCTCCTTCATCCTGAAGACCCCGTCCATGCCAAAAGCATCAAGCGCAGGCACCAGACTGTCACTGAAAGCCCCCTTGTCCACCTCCTGAAGACAGACGATGTCTGCATTGTACCCAGAGAGCTCCTTCTTGATCAAGCTTTGGCGATAGTCAAGCCCCAGGGCGTATGGAGCGCAGTATGGGTACAGGACCGTTTTGGAGAGCTCAGTCTGGGCATAGACGTCTGCCAAAATGTTGTAGGACACCACCCTGACCGTGGAAGCCTCTGTGACCTTCTTGGTGTACATGTGCCTGTTGTCAAAAGTGCAGACCCCTGGTCCTGCCTCGACGGCACCTGAGGAGACCAGTTCTTTGGCCACGCCGTATCTGGACTCATTGCCAGGGGTGCACTTCAGCTTCAGCCTTACACCAATGTCCAGGTTGGATGGAGTGAAGACCTGCTGCTGGCCCACCTCCATCCAGCAGGGGTCAGCACTGGGGTCACTGTGGGTTCCTTCTTTGTACCACGTAAACAGACAGTCCTTCAGGTCTCCAAACTCTATCTCCAGCTTAGGGCAGACTGGAAAGCCAGACAGGATGGATGCAGGCAGCTCAGCTGTGATGAAAGTGGGGGGGTTCCTCTCCACCTTGAACTTGGTGTCTCCAACGTGGAGCACTGCACCATCCTGCCAGGCTTCTGAGTTCAGGAGGTCCTCAGAGACACAGTCTCCATTGAAATAAAGACGGATCTGAGGCTCTGGGGCCTCCTGGCTCTCTTCACCCCTCCTTGACTTCTTTCCCTTGCTCCTGGACTTCACAATGTTGTTGGAAATCCTGGCCAGGACCTTCCCCAGCTCCTCACCCTGCTCCCTCAGCATGTGCCTGGTGCTGCCCTCCAGGGTAAAGGAGATGGTTAGCTTGGTCTCAGAGGGCACGCAGCGCACCACCGCGCGCTCCATCCTCTTATAAAAGCGTCTGATCACGAGACGATTCGCCACAGGGCTCAGAGAGCATCGACAGAAGAAGCTGGGCAGGAGGGCGCGCCTCAACATGAGGGTCTGAGATCAGGAGCCATCAACAGAGGTGAGAACACGCTGCCGGAAGAGTCTCCATCGGAACTGGGCTCTGTGTTATTACGCTCCTTGCTCCCTACTTAGGGAACTAGGTTTCACCATATTAGGAGACCGCAACTAGTGCGCGAGAAATACAGACCGTAGCAATTCCGGACACAGCCATGACGCACAGGCTTTCAATGTTAGGAATATTGTTTTGAGGTATTATATTATATTATTCATATTCGCAGCAAACACACGAATTTTTATTTTGTGCCCGTTGACTTTATTTGACTTTTTCTTAATTTTCGATCTTGCACATACACGGTGTCGCCATTAGATGGGAGTGTTATTCTCCTCTAAGGCCGTTACCCCCTTCTTGTCCAGTAGCATCATTAGATGAATTAGATGCACTGGACTGAAATGATACATTTTTGCAGTTATCTCTTGGATGAACAGAATCCGCTTGGTTTATTTTCATTTGGGTCATTTTCATACTTTTATGAAATTGGATTTTGTCTTGTTGCGTTAAAGGGGAATTACACCATTCATTTCCAAATTTTGGAAAAATTAAATCATTAAGATATAAAGTCATTTACATTGCATGTAAAAACTGTTCTCTCTGCAATTTGCATCACACCATCTCTATATTATGCTGATTTTTAAAAAATCCATACAATTCCCCTTTGAAATATCATGCTTAATCATGCAAGCTCAAACAACATAAATGTATTCATTCATTATCTGAGCCATTTATCCTAACCAGGGTCACAATGGGTGCTGGAGCCCATCCCAACGTTCATAATAAGAAAAGTGGGGAAACACCCTGGTCCATCACAGACCATCAGAAGGTCCTCAGAGAACACACACTATATTTTAAATTTCAGAACATTAATGTGGTTAAATTTTAATGATCTGTGCCCAGCCAGAGATGAGAAAGGAATGATCAGTTTCACACATTGGGCCCAAAGTACACTATATGGACAAAAGTACTGGGACATACCTGTTTTTCAGGGTTTGAGCTAGACCTCTTACGTCCAATGAAGGACAGTCTTAATGCTTCAGCATACCAAGACATTTTGGCCACACTTCCAACTTTGTGAAAGAACATTTTCTATTCCCGCATGACTGTCTCCCAGTGCACGAAGCAAGCTTCATAAAGACATGGCTGGATGAGGTGTGGAAGAACTTGACTGGCCGCACAGAGCCCTGACCTCAACACCATCCAGCACCTTTGGGATGAACTGGAATGGAGACTGCGAGCCAGGCCTTCTCGTCCAACATCAGTGCCTGACCTCATAAATGCTCTACAGAATGAATGGACACAAATTCCCACAGAAACTCCAAAATCTTGTGTAAAGCCTTCTAAGAAGAATGGAAGTTGTTATAGCTGTAAAGGGGGACCAACTCCATATTAAAGTCCATTTATCTGAATACAATGTCATTAAAGTCCCTGTTGGTGAAATGGTCATGTGTCCCAATACTTTTGTCCACATAGTGTATCATTTTGCCCACACTAAACCTTGGGTACACAAACAACAAATGTTAATAACACTCAAGCAGGACTGACAGCTCGCCTGAATGTGCTGCTGGTTTTATTGAACTCAACAGAAACAGAGGGGACAAGAATCATTTAACATCAACACACCATTGCCCATTTCATACATGTGTAAATGAAAACGGTACATTTTTTTTTCTCCCTCATATAGAATATAATGATTATTATTAGTATACATCATACAATGCTAACCACCAGACTGTGGTATTGAAATGGTTGTAGCCACTGGCATGCTGTATGTTACAACTCCATGTTGCTTTCTGTTGTGCTTCAATGGTCGTAGGTAAAATCCATCGATATCCACCCCACTGTCGAAGGCTCAGCTTAAAAGCGTACACGTAAGAAGAATAAAAAATAAAATAAGAAATTACAAAACCGGAGTAAACGTACAGTTTACACAAAAAATGCAATAAACACAACCATTTAAAAACACATCTCTCAGTAAAGCCGACTTCATCCTCAGCGAATCCTCGAGGGGAAGATTTGGTATTTGGTGCCACTTTGGGTTCTGTTACATACTGCATAGAAACCATTACTTTCTATAGAGATATATTCACAGATACGAGTTTTCTTTTAAACAAAAAAAAAATTCACTGGGAAGTTTCAAGGTTTAGGCATAGTAGTTCCATATTTTGTGTGTCTAACACATGAATTTATAGTAGCTCAATTAAGTCATAATGGTTTATACACAGTTTGTAAGTGTAACGAAGCGCCCATGTCTAACTTAACCTGGTCTTCACCAGAGAGTTATATGCTAAGACAGACGATGCAAATTCAAGGTACATTGAATATTGTGCTAATCTGAATTTTATTCAAAAAACCCACCAAAAACACCCACAGTTCGTCCCTCAGACACTCATTGCGCAAATATGCCTTTACACCCATCAGAGATTTTTAGCGCTGGCGGAGATGTATCTGGGTGTTTCGGAATCCGCTGTAACCCAGCAGAGCTCGTAAAAATCCCACAGGAATCTGCTTTGGACTCTCACTGTCCTACCACAGTCCTGCGAGTGTAGTAGCGCAGTCAGAGCCAGAGAGCTCTGAAGAAAGTGCTTCCAGTCTGCTGCCGGCATTCACCGAGCGGCCTTCAGAGCCAAACTGTCTGTCTCTCTGCCCGGAGGCCCTCAGGAAGATCCCGGAGGTCTACAGGTTGTTCTTGTCTGTGCATTCCACTTCCGTGTTGCGCGGGAAGTACACGGTGGTCTTGTGCTCTTCGTAGCGGTCGATGTGCTTGAGGTGCACCACCATGTGCAGAGCGTAGGCCAGCACCAGCAGCAGGATGAGCGAGGTGATGAGGCCCATCAGGATGGCCGGCGTGAAGAAAGTGGCGCAGTCGCTGGCCGACGCAAACTTGCTGGACTGGACGTTGAACGCTTGGATCTGGGGAGAGAAATAAGATAAGATAAACCTTTCTTAGTCCCACAGGTGGGAAATTTGCATTGTTATGACAGAAAGTGGACAGAACAAAGAGCAGCGAAACAGTACAATAAAGACTATAGTTGAAAATGTGCACTATACAAATAATACAAAAATATAAATATGGACGTGTGTATTGAAAAATGTATATGTAAACCTATATAACTATGTGTATGTATGTACACATTGATGTATGTATATCTATAAATATGTATGTAAGAACACTGTGGATATTTACACAGGTACATATTGGAGTGACAGGTATTGACAAAAACAGTAATAATGCACCAAGATAAGCTGCACATTTCCCACAGAAATATTTCACCTCCAAAAACTGCACATGTTGCATCAGGAAATTGCACACCAGAGAAATTTTGCACACAAGACAAACTACCATCTATCGGTATGTGGTGTTTGGGCGTGTGTCCTTCTTTGTGTGTGTGTCAACTGCAAGATGTTGGTTGCAGAGTGTAACAGCAGCTGGAAGGAAAAACCTTTTTATTTATTTACACTGTTCTGCCTTAAACAAACAACTTAAAGTCCAACGGCCACTGTAAACACCCTGTACTTATTATACCCTGCACATTCTCTGTCCTGCTGCAAATTTCCCATCTGTGGGACTAATAAAGGATTAGTTCTTATTTATTGCTGTCTGTCTCTTCTGTAGTTTTGCACACCTAATGACTCTGCTAGAATACAGTATCTGGTTTCTAATAATACTGTATTCATTCAACCATCAACTGCGCTAAATGCTAAATGTTGTCTTGTGCTCTTATTTGTGGCTCTTGTGTTTTCCTTGCACTCTCTGCCCTGCTCTCTTT
>JBBPCX010000141.1:8384162-8401868 GCA_037974365.1 Hydrocynus forskahlii
GCTAAATGCTAAATGTTGTCTTGTGCTCTTATTTGTGGCTCTTGTGTTTTCCTTGCACTCTCTGCCCTGCTCTCTTTGCTCTCTGTGTATTTTGTCCTGTCTTCCCTTTTGTAGTTTAGTGTTATTTCTGTTTTTGTTCATTGTGGGTTTGGTTTTGTTATTTGTGGGTCTGTTTTTGTTCTTGTGTTGCTCCATGGTCCTGGAGGAATGTTGTTTGGTTTCACTGTGTATTGCGATTATGGCTGGAATGACAATAAACCCTACTTGACTTGTCTTGACCTGAATGCATGTCAATAAAATGAAGCAGTAAATGTTTTTTACTGAGACACATCAGCGATTTTATGAAAACAATAAAAGCTGTAACTTCTGACTGGTGCTGTAAGAGCTTTACAGGGCCGAGGGAATATCGAGCAAATCCTTCAAATTTGTCCAAGACAGTGTCTAGAACTATGTTGTAATACCAACTAGCCCAGTACAAACACGCAGGAAAGACGTCATCTAGAGTTCACAGCTGTAAAACTCCAGAGCTCTGAAGTTTAGTTCAAATCTTACATTCAGTGTAAGCAATGCTTTGTAGATCTCCCTGTTAAGAGTAGTCTGTCTCCAGTGGGGTGGCCCACATATTAGCACTTTCTGTGTTTCATCATGCATCCTGGACGCTGTGGCAGGGGATTCTCTTTAAAAACACAAGATTCTAGCTACTTCAATATTAATACAACAGCACATACTCAAATATTTAATATTCAGGAAGGCTCCAAGTCGGCACATCTTCGTGATGGCTGGTGCCTACCTGGAAGTCTGTGAATGTTATGTGCCAGTTTGCAGAGTTGTCAGTATTGGAGCTGGGCACCAGCAGTGTGTCGTATTTCTGGAGGCTGCTGACGTGCTGGCAGTGGTAGGAGTTGGTGGACGGCGCGTAAACGTCAGTCGCGTTGAACGTGGCCTCGTGAGTCCAGTTGTAGTGGATGTGAACGCTGTCCAGAGTGAACCAGTTCTGTCCTGCTGACTCGTAGAAAGTGCTGGACATCTGCAGTCTGTAGGAACACAATGCAGCGACAGGGATTCTTCAGCATGAAGAACTCTCCTCTAAATTATAAAGTAGCTCTGAAGAACTGTGCGTTGTGCATTAAAGCAGCACTGAAGAAATTATAAAGTAGCATAGTGACCTGATGGAAAGTCCCCTGAGGTCCTCCACATCTCCAAAACGCAGGTTGAGTCTATAAAAAAACCCCACAAATCCAAACTTACAATCCATGCCACAGTTTTTCATTTTATTTTTTTTCTGAATTTACTAAAAAAATTACTTTTTATTTTTGTTATGCCAAAACAAACAGAAAAACAACCAGAAGAGCAGCACTGAATATTTCAATACAAAATGCAGATATAGGCAAAAATGTAATGTTATATAACTGTGTTATTACTCCATTATTATTTCATTATAATTACATAACTGCATTTTAATAGTATAGCAGTGATGATAACCTGTCACACTGATTATAGCTTTGTTAGGGTTCATGGAACTGGAAAAATAATTCATTAGCCATCTTGGTATTCCAATCAGAATTAATTGGACCTAAACTCTGAATCAAAAACGTTTTATTGGCACTTCCATTGCAAATTTCTGAACAATCGCGATCAGCAGCAGAGCATCAGTATGAGAGGAAGCTGGTCCATGTGAAAATACTAAAGGCCTCCCATGTTTGAAAGCTCCTACATTTCAGAAATGTAAGCCTTAAATTATTAATGCTAGCCATTGGGCACAATGACATCCAAGCTATTTATGCTTGGTGATACTATTACACTGTGTATACTGTGTATTTTGTCTATTCTGTCATACTGTTTGGACAATTCTTTAAGAACACACAAACCTTAAGCTGCTAATTTCACATGTTTCATACTGTTTTATACTGTTACACTGTTTACACTGGCTTTACTGGTCATACTTTTTGCACATATTTTCAACCATTGCACATTTTATTTTACATACAATGCACAGTGATCCGTCCACACACTCAGGACATCTCACTCCTACCTTGTTGTATACTTCTTATTTGCAATGTTTTGTTTCACAATGTCTTATTTCTGTTACACTAAATGCACACTGTGGAGCCTGAGCTTCATCATTTTGTCTCTCTGTATACTCGTACATGGCCGAGATGACAATAAAGCACACTTTGACTTTGATTTGACATCCAAGTATACAGCCTAGGGTGGTCCTGGAGGGTCTTGTCCAGCACATAGTCAAATGTGAGCTAGTCAGTTGAGACCTTTTTCTAGTATCTGGTCATTTAAGGTGGAAAAAGAAACACAAGTTCACTTACGTGGCCTTATCTTTACTGCAGAACGAGCTTTTGGTGTCCACCAGGGCATCGGGGCCGAAAGCCCTCTCTGTCAGGTCCACTAAAGTGTGGTTTCTGTACCTGATGGCCAGCTTTCTGGCCCTGAAGAGAATGCAGGTTTTGCCATTGTAAGCTACATTCAGAGGAGAGTAGGGCATGATTCCTGCTGACTGCAGCAACTTTCTCCGGCTCCGAGGAGGAGACTGTGGCCGCCAGTCATGAGGCTGTGGAGAAAAACACATTCAAATGCATTTACATACACAATGCATGCATTAGGAATCGGCTCTGAACGCACATAGGCTCATATTTATAAAACATCTCAGTATGCTGATCTGGGGCCTGCCTTTTATACAGAATAGAATCATAATCAGATGAGAACTGGCCTTAGATCAGTGTTTTTACTCTGAGGGGCTTGATAAATATGAGCCACTGTGGGCCATTAATCAGTGGTTTCTTCACAAGCCCAATGTTTCCTAAAGGAGCAGTATTTTTAAGTCCCTCAGACAAAAGCCCAGAACAGGGAATTGTTGATTAAAAACGTCTGGATTCTTCTAATCTGTCTTCCATGGATGAGTCTGTGTGGGATTAGATTCATCTGGTCTGGAGGAAAAGCTGCACTCTCCAGCGCCAGTCCAAGGTCACACTGATGCGCTGGCAGAACGAACCACACCTCACCTGCAGAGCCTGTCTGAGCAGCTTCTCTGATGTGAACAATACACCGTCCCCGTACCAGCCACTCTGGCTCTGGCCAGACACTCCATCTGTGGATTAAAAGAGAAATATGAGAAAATGTTACCATCCTCATCCAAGTTAATGGCGTTAGCTCTGAGAAATTACGCTGTTGAGTAACGTATGTCTTATTCGTATGATTTTAAGGTTGTATGTCATGCAACAAAAAAAAAAATATATATATATATATATTTTGTCATGCAAAAAAATACTTTTTTTGTAGAGTTTGTTGGATAGGGCAAGCAAGATTTAAAAATATTTTCATGTATCAGTCTTAAGGGCATAGCAACTAAAACTGTTAATTAAGGCCTTAGGGATAAAGAAAAGCTAGAAAATGGTTGTTATAAATGAATTGTGGCCGGTTTTGGTACCGAAAACCATAAACATTGTAAACTGACTTCAGGTGAAAGATAACATTTTATTTTACATACAATGCACAGTGATCTGTCCACACACTCAGCATCTCACTCCTACCTTATTTAATACTTCTTATTTGCATTGTTTTGTTTTGTTTCACAATGTCTTATGTCTGTTACACTATATGTACACTGTGGAACCTGAGCTTCGCCATTTCATCTCTCTGTATACTATTATATGGCTGAGATGACAATAAAGCTCACTTTGACTTTGATTTGACATCAAAGTATAGAGCCTAGGGTGGTCCTGGAGGGTCTTGTCCAGCACATAGTCAAATGTGAGCATAGGCAAATAATGTAGCATATAACCTCTTTAAATGGAACCAAATGGACATGGCAACAGTCACAGTGATTTGTAATATTGTATCCATATACACATATAAAGTTCATGTGTATAAAGTCCATTACTACTGTTAAAATACTATTAAACCAAAACAGAATCCCAAAGGAACAGCTGGTGTGTATCAAAATAACTCACTTTCTTTTACTCGGCTGTCTTGGGATGGTGGCTCATCTGAACTGTAAAGTGGAAACGGGAAAAACATTATTAAAAGATGCTTAGTTTGAGGTCCTTTAACCGTTTTTCTCGAGGATTAGAGAAACTCGAATATAATAATGACTGTATACGGCACATTTGACTAAATCCATTTCATCCGCTTTGATCCGGTCTTCAAGGACTGCAGAAGCAGATGGGATTTCTGCATTAGCTCAATACCAGAGAACACAGCACCTGAAAGAGATTCATCTCTGATAGTGGGAAAGGGGGCTGAAAATATCAGCACATTCAGAAGAAATAAACACCTCATTCAGGACATTCCTCCACACCGCCGTTCTGTTGTCCACAACAGCGTCTGGGATTATCCCAGGACGAACTGCCCAAACATCCTAATCACCACCATAATGCCAGATAAGGAGAGTTTAGCTGAGAGGCCTTCTAAGACGAGATTAAGGGTCAGTGGGATAAAGGAGCAAAGCCCAGCTCTGGAAAGCGAGGAGGTCTGAGGAGGGCACAGGTTAAGATTTGACCACCTGTCTCGGGAGGATAAGGACCGGCTCCGCTGTGTCAGTGGACCAGCCTGTGAGAATCAGACCAGTGGGTGAGCTGTTCACTGATCCAGACTCACCAATACTTTTGCATCAGTCACACTAACATATACAGTATTGAGGTTCCATCTATATGATGTGACGATCGTATCAAAACTTTGTCAGTCAGATAAAAACATTTTAATTCCTGTTGCCATTTACACTGTGTGAACACATCTTAATAAATGGACCAACAGAAATCTTGTCACACTGAAGTTAACGTGTTAGGTAGGAGGTTTCATTACACTTTACGCTGACAGCGTTTCGCAGAATTTGACAGACTTCATTACAGCCTTGATTAACATCGACAGCATTCGGCAGACGCTCTTATCTTTTGTTGTTTATTTGGACAATGATGCATTCCACCAATTATTCGATGATGCATTCCACCAATTATTCAATGATAAATTCCACCAATAGTTCCATCACCAATTCCTGCAGAATTCAACTACTCTGATGTAAACAAGGTCATTCCAAGTGGCTTGATGTATAATTATGGGTCATAGGGGGGAGACCCTCTGACTGATTTCTGTACAGTAATGATTTAACCCAGGAATTGCAGAGTCTACAACTCAAATATAGGCATTTAGTTTCTACATAAAAATACCAGTGAACCTACAAATAAAGAAGCAGTTAATCTGGAAAAATATGTCTCCTTTCGGGAACAATTTTACCTTAAAATGCCCAGTCTTGCCTATACCCCTCCACCTTGAATACCAAATGTAAAATTCATGCCAAAACCTTCTCGTACAACGTCTGGTTCCTATCACCACTTTTAACACCACTTTCTCTGCGATGGAGCAATTCCCATCAAACCACTGAGCCACTTTGCTTACATCTGAATATGCAGAACATTTGAAAACTCCTTCATACAAATTGCGCAATCTTCATTCGTGGACTAATCTGTCTTTTTTCTGCAAAGGGTTTTGTAAAAATACGGAACAAAGTGTTTCGTATCAGTTCAGTATGGAATGCCTCTTTTCTCTTTCAAATACGGAACAATTCTGTATTTCACCAAACCGCTGACAACCCTTTTTATGGCGAAGTGATGGAAACAGCGCCAGGTGGATCAGTAGAGGGGACAAAACTAATTTTTTTTTTTTTAAACATCATTCTACTAAGTTCTTACTCTGGTCCTTTTAATGGATGGTTCTTTATTGTAAGCCTACAAGTGTTAAGAAGAATATTTTAAAGATTCCACATAATGCAAAATTTTGGTTAATTGTGGAGAAACCTACCATCTGATTTCTTTTGTGATTATGACAGAAAACAGAGGTTGTCTGCAACTCAAAGGAAAGGAAATTGCTTGAATTAACCATTTCACTTAGAACATTTTCATTATGTGGAATCTTTTTTCTACAATTGTGGTTTTTAAAATAACATCCACTGAAAGACCCATCTTCAGAGCAAGAACTCAGATGATCCATTTTCAGGGCTCTGTAGATGGTTCTTTTGATGGATGGTTCTTAAGGTTCCATATAACGTAGAGGTTCCATACCAAAGAAAGCATTCTCCTAAAACTAGCCTAGGTATCAAAATCAAGAACTATTCAGGAACGTTTAAGAGTTTTTCGTAGCTTGGTGGTATCTGCAGACACCTTTTTGCACCAGCGTGTCATGACAAAACTAGCTTGATTACTTTCAAATGGGAAATTTTAGGAGAAGAGAAAAATGTTAAATGTCACAAAATGTTATTTTGAGTCATTTTCAAACATTTTTATTGGTCAGTTCATGAAATAGAACCTCTTCAGAGCAACAAGAATGCTTCTTGCTCTGATGAACCCTTTATTTTCATGGACGTCAGTGTGCTGGTGCTGTTCCCTCCTCTTTGCTAGAAGTTCTAACGTGCTCTAGAACCCCAACCTAGGCATCTTATGAACGGTTAGAAAGCAGAGACCAACCCATACTGTGTGCATGTTTCTGCGCTGGGACTCAAATATCCCTGTTTCAACTAATCAGAGCCCAGTGGGAGCATTAGGTGTCTGAGGGTCAGTGTGTCGGAGTGAAGTCCTCTAATGGCATGAGCTATTGAAATCCTTTTGTCCTTGGGAGCCCAAGTCAGCCGTGTACATTGAAGAAAGACCTTTACGTCATGTTTTAACAAATAACCCGACATGATTTTCATACCGCCAGACTTTAACAGGCCCTGCGGTGTGACTGGAATTATGAATGAACCATCTTATCGTATGAGTATTCAGCAGTGGTTTGAGGATGAATGCCGTCTGCGCAAGACCGTTACATCTCAGCAGCAAGCGGAGGAGCGAAGGGGCTTCTGTGATGTTGTTGCATGCAGATGCCACTGTTACACAACTATATTTAGCCTGACAGTGAGTAATCATTTATCTGAGCCCCATGCAGCAACCAAACTTGGCAACAAGAGCATCCCCCAAAAACAGCCCAGGGGTTTTCAAACACTTGAAATGATGAGGATGTTGATAAAAGTAGAGAAAGGGTGCTGGGGGGGCAAATCCCTCCTTCTCTCTGCTCCAGCAACGGCTTAAGGGATCTGTCTGCGTCACAGTACCTGAACATGTGGGCCAGTTGGGCTGGCGATGGAGCAATTATATAATCGATGGAATCCGCTGGCCGGCCCTACTTTATTCACCTCGCTGTGCGTGGAGGGAGGAGCGCCTATGGGAGGAGATTAGCACTCGCATCTTTGAAGTTGCGCTGGCACCTCAGCTCTTCACCAAATAAAATCTCTTAATGCTGCATTAAAGCCTGCCATGGCCTACATGTTGTAAAGCGACATCATCTCTGGATGCTTCCACTGAAAGAGGCTGACTGCTTCCATATGTTGCCGCTTATATAGATAAGTGCTGCTTAACTCCTCTTGAAGATGAACCTGAAAAAAAAAACCTGAATAAACTGCTAACTACTGATAAACAACTAAAAATATGTGTGTAGAACTCTCAATTTATCTGATTTCCTGACAGTGGAAGTTTAAATGATGCTTGGACGGCAGACAGCTGTGCTACTTCTACACTTGAATGAAGGCCTAAGTGGCTGGAATGGACAGTTCTGGCACTGATATGAACAATTTCTGTTGATTTTATCTCCTTTTAATGTATTGTGCATTTCCTCTTTATATGTACTCATTTCTATCCAAACATAAGGTAAATATGGATCTGTATCTGTTCATTTATTTAATTTGTAGAAAAACCTGTACAAAAATAAGATCGCACATTGTTGCCATTCACCAAATCCTGTTCCACACAGACCATCACCAGAGGACAAATCTGCCTGACCAGATCTGAATCACTCAGAGACAGTTGGTCAGCTTTAACTGTGAGATCTGTGTTGCGAATCCAAATAAATTTACATTCAGTTCCCTTCAGACACCATCTGGTGGATAGGGAAAAAACAACATTCTGCCATCTTGTTGAAACATCTGAATTGATCACCATATGGACCATTTTCCAGCAAAAGTTGATCACGGCTTGTCGTCTGATGCTGTGTGTGGCACTAAACAGCTATGGATTATGTCCGTTATCCATTGTGTCCATCCATAAATCATCTCCAAGTTACTGCAGCATGGCCTGCAGGTTAGTAGTGCACTGCATCCTGAAAGAAGCCATTCTATACATGCTGTGAGTGTGTGTGTTTCAGATTCAGAATATTTCCTTAACTTGCCTTCACAAAGCTGTGCAGGCCTACATCAGCTGGGTGCTCCCTCATGCCAGGAGCTCAAATAAACCAATATGGACTATAAAAACAGACAGGAAATCAGAAAAACAGATCTTCTGATGTGATGCCCAGCATCAGCTCTGCACTAAAGGCATGTTTTGCTGCTCCACCTTCACCAGTCTATTGTCTTCTCTGCCTAGTATCATCACACACACACACACACACACACACACACACACTGGATTACATGTGCACCAAACATTAATACAGGCTCCCACCTGCCACAGAAAGCTAATTTTAAGGAGCAGCTATGGATTGGCTCTGTAAACTGATGCCTCCAGAGCATCCAGCGATGGATTTTTCTCTTAGGTTTCACTGACAGAGGCTCCCTTGCAGATCCAGCAGGCAAGTCCAGCTCACAAAGGAACCCAACACACCAGCAGCACACACCCTGACGCAAAAAACCCTAACACAAACTAGTTGTGTGTTAATTTTCTGCAGCGTTAGGATGCTGGAGCATGGTCTAAGCAGCGTCTCTGTCTGCACACCTCCTCCTGGAGTTCATTTTTGTTTAAATAAGAAGCTCACCTCTTGCTGAGGAAGGCTGGAGTTCGCTGGAAGGATGGAGGGAAGATCTGGAGGAGAATGAATGAACACAAAGCCAGAGCCATCGCGCGCCCCGGCGGTGCCATGTGTGCGTCCGCGCGCGCTCTCTCCTCAGACCCCGACTGACCGTCCTCGCTCCGGAGACGGACACTCATGGCCCCGCCCCCCTCCTGACTGTCGTGGGAGGTAGCCAATCAGCGCTCGGATGTTGGGCATTACCACGCCCACCCTTTCTCCAGGATTGTGCTAACACAGTGGTATCAGCTCACGGAACCGATTCCCTCCAGCTGCTGATTTGGTTTGTCGGAATCAGATCTTATGAATCGTCCATTTCAAAGAATCGGTTTGTGGGAATTACGATTCAGTTTATCGGAGTCGATTATTTCTATTGAATTCTTTTGAATTGTCCGTTTTAAGTAGTCGAACTTCGCTAAAGACGGTAATATCAGTTCAATTTAATATCAAATCAGTTTCAAAGAACAGCATTGGTTTGCCAGAATGGATTCTTTCTAACTGTCCGTTTCAAGGTATCAGACTTCACTAATGATGGGAAGTTTGATTTGATTTGTCAGATTTGATTATTTTGAATTGTCCATTTTAAGTAATTGAACTTCATTAGTGAAAAGATTCAGAATCAGAAAACTTTATTGATCCCGTGGGAAATTGTTTATTCGTAACTATCTGTTTCAAATAATCAAATGATGGGGAAGTTCCAATTGGTTTGTTGGATTTGATTATATGGTCCGCTTCAAAGAATTGAATATCCCTAATCCCGGGAAGTTCGAGTCGTTTTGTTGGAGTTATGTTCAATTGTCCACTTAAAAGAATCGAACCTTGTAATGTTCAAAAGAATCGATTCTGACAAACTGATTCAAACTTCCCATCATTAGCAAAGTTTGATTCCCCAAACCGGACAGTTAGGACGATTTTTTTTACAACAAATCGAATTAAACTTCCCCTCTGTCCATTTCAAAGAATCGAACTTTGTAAGTGATGGGACGTTGGATTCGATTTATTAAGAAGATGCTTTTCAGCTACTTTCTTATGTGGAACGCCACAATAATTAGCTAAGCGAAGTTTATTGTCATGCCTTTGAGTGTGTGTGAATATGAAGGCGCTACTTTTTAATGAGTGCAGGCCTGGAATGTACAAACTTATTTAACAAAAAAAGAAAACCACAGTCTACAGCAATGTCTCTTAATCTTGCTCCTGGGGACCGGCCTCCTGTCAGAAAACTCCCTGCCTCAGCACAGTCATGCAGCTCACCAACTAATATTAAGATCTTCACAAACTAGAGCAGCTCTGCTGAGGCAGGTAAAAGCTGAAGCTGTGCAGAGCGAAGGGCCCCCAGACGCTGCATTAGGATTATAATTGCTTGCGACCCTGGTCAAAGGGGGCCCTCGGCAACACGTCAAGCTAAGAATATCGTCCAGAATTTAATCACAGAGATTGTAGTAGATGAAGCGTCACTCACACTGACATAGAGCCTATGAATAACGAACAATATTTCCTTTTTCTGGCATTTTCAAGTCTGGCTAGTTGTGCTCCAGACAGGCCTCCAATCAGATGGGTTAATTTATCAGCCCTGCAAAATGATTGACAGCTTGAATTTTCTCTTCCGATTGGCTCCTGCTCTCTGATTGGTAGAATGGTTATCAGTCCTGTTCTCTGATTGGCTGGTAGATTTTAGACTGACCAATATTCAAGATTCAAGATTCTTTATTTGTCACATACATGTTTATACAAGTGTAACATGTAATGAAGTGTGCTCCATAATACTATGGTTTTCAGATTAGTTAAATTCCATTTGAAGAGGCTGAAAAAAAGAAGTACATTCCAAATAAACTCACATTACAATGAATTATCAATCTTGTGATCTTACTAATTGAATGTTCTGCCTTGTAGATTGATTGGCCGGTTGAACTTCCCTCCTGCAATCTGTTTGGCCAATAAAAATTTTCTTCATTCTTAATCATTAGTCATCAGTGGACTAAACTGAAGCCCACATAGCGGACAATGCAATCTGATTGTCTTGGGTTAGGGCTAGAGTCAGAGTTCAGGTTTAGGGTTACAGTTTAGGGTTCAAGTTTAGGGTTGGGGTTAGGGCTTAGAGATTAGTCTTAGGGTTAATGTTAGGGTTGGGGTCTGATTTTGGGTTTGGGTTTAGTGTTAGAGTTAGTGATAGTTTTAGGGTTAGAATTTAGGTTTTAGGGTTAAGGTTAGGGTTAGAGTTGTGTTATGGGTTAGGTGTTGGGGTTAGGGCTAGAGTTTAGGGTTTAATGTTAGGGTTCGGGTTTAGACTTTAGAGTTTTAGACATTCTCCTCTTA
Organism: Hydrocynus forskahlii; assembly: GCA_037974365.1. Lineage (NCBI taxonomy): Eukaryota > Metazoa > Chordata > Actinopteri > Characiformes > Alestidae > Hydrocynus > Hydrocynus forskahlii. Next base: position 8,395,290 of record JBBPCX010000141.1, read on the forward strand.
TAATGAACTTGATTGATCAAATGAGCAAAAATAAATGTGTTAATGAATTTTAAAGTCATAAAGATCTTTATGAAAAAAAATGACAACATATTTTTAGACTCACCTGCTGTTCAGCACGGCGGTGACCCAGATTTTCACTGCACCCTCCTCCCGGGAGCTGAGGTTAATTAATATGCCACCTCTGCGGGGGAAACATCCTGCATCAGAGCGGAAGAAAGGCCTGATATGATGACACATTATTTTTATCCCTTGAAAAGTATAGAAAGAGAATCAAAGAAGGTTTCTACCCAAAGTACAATATTCTTGTTTACTTCTTAACCTATAAGCCTAAATGTGTTTAACAGTTTAGTTTAGTGCCATGTTTTGGGGCAGCCAGTGGCCTGGTGGTTAGGGAGTTACCCCCGCAATCAGAAGGTTGTGACACCACTGAGTCACTCTTGAGCAGGGTGTTGTTGTTACTATTATTGTTGTTGTTGCTGTTTTGTTGTTGTTGTTCATTAATAGTAAGTCAACCTGTGCACTGATATTTACAATTTTAAATACTTTGTAATTTAACTCATGTGCTTATGGTCATCTTTTCCTAATAACTTTTTTTGTTTATATAGAAACTACTTTGAACAAAACATAGAAGAGAAGATTACCCGATTTTCACATTACTGACTCCGCCCATTATGCGGTACACATGCTATCACAATCGTATATTTATTTTCTTTTTGCCCACAAACGTTCAAATGCGGCTTCACCAACGACACATAGACAAATATCAGTGTTAGATTTGTTGTAAGATGTGTATACTGTAGATGATATAAAACGTAAGTCATAAATAGGGAAAGTATGTTCATCTATACATAGGGTGGGGGTTGAGTGTAGGCATCAGTAGGGATGTTAATGGTAAATAACTGTTAATAATAATAATAACAACAACTATAATAAAAATAACAACAATAAGAACAATAATAATAATTTTAGAAAAATGATGATGATGATGATTGTTATTGTTATTATTATTGCTGGTTTTGTTCTTGTTCAACAATGGTAGATCTATTCTGTGCACTTCGTATTTGCTTCTATTTCACATAACACTTTGTGGTTTAACTCTTGTGCCTTCCCGATTTCCACATTATTCACTCCACTAATAATGTCCGCACATATGATATATAGATCTGATTTTGTTTTTTCTTTTTGCCCACAAACGTTCAAACGCGGCTTCCCCAACGGCATATAGAGAAATAGCAGCGTTACATTTGTTGTTGGGTGTGTATAATGTTATCTGGTTGACATAAAATGTAGCAGTTCTTTAACTAAGAGTCCGTCTAGACGGACAGGGACCGGGCGTTTCTGTGGACACCTATGGGGTCTTGGGAGGCGCCATTAGAGCAGAGCATGCTGGTCTCGTTCTTTCCTCCCCGGACTCGGATCCTCCAGCATGGGTACGAGACTCAGAGCCTCAAAAAACTCCTTAAAATAGCGATTTTAGGCTAATGTAAACACCCAAAATCATATTTCTGTGAGTCTAAGAGTCTTGTGCGCTTGTATGTATTGTTAAGTCTGTGTGTCTGGGGCGTATTTTCTGTTATTTTTTAGTACATTTTCACTTACTGACAACGTGGAGAGCAGCAGCGCCATGTTAGGAGGCAGCGTCGCCTGCCACAGAAAAATGAACCTTTAGCGAATACTAACTGGACAAAACCTATTTTACAGATTTTATATGTTGATGTTAATTCCAAAGTCTTTTTATTTTTTGTAGACAGCACTGGTTTTAAAACTGAAGGCCCACAGTGCCTTCACTTGGATAGCATCTCTGGCTAACACTGGTTTCGTCGCCACAGGCTAAATTAGTTTAAGGCGTTTACATGAAGATTTTCGTGCTGTGCTAGGTGTTAAATTTCTAAAAGCTTATTGGGGATTACATATTTCTAAAAGGTGAATCTTAAGAGAGTATCATAAGAATTAAATGTAAAATATCTCCAAATCTGTTGGTAGTGTCAGGAAACAAAAACCTGGCATTTTGTTTAAAATATACTAATTCTAGTTAACCTATAAATAATCTATATTTATTTAGAAAAAAAAAACTAAAATTGTGGCTACATTGTAGGAAGCTGTCAGGTCCTGAATAACATCTTTGAAGTCCACACAATAGAATGAAAGTTGCTTTGCAGAAGATACTCAATGTTATAGTCATTGATTATTTTTCAGTATCAGTAATATTACTAATGTAACAATATTTTCGTACTGAGGCTGCATCGCACAGCTCTGTGTAGGTGTACAGGTTGTGTCCATCTTTCTCTCTGGAAGAAAGAACTCGTCCTAGAACTAGTAAAAGAAACCCAAGTAGTTCCCTCGATTGGTACCTTGGTTAAGTGGACATCCCCATCTTGGAAAAGAATGGGTTAAAGCTATGCTAGTATCAAGATGCTGCACATTTAGGTTCTTTTGCTGTCCGTAACTTTGGTCCTGGAGGGCTGTCCTCCAGAACGGTTTTGATGATATTCCTACTCACACACATTAAATTTATTTGGAAGTTTCAGTGGGTGTGCTTGAGCAGGGAAACTGATGGACACTGGTCAAGCTCGAGCATCCTGGGGTAACGTTTGCCTAAGATTTGTCTTTTACGTCTATTTAGGCAAGTGTCGTGGACTTCGTACCGCCAGGAAGCTGCGGGATCACCGCCGTGAGCAGAAATGGCATGACAAGCAGTACAAGAAGGCCAATTTGGGCACCGCTCTGAAGGCTAACCCCTTTGGAGGAGCTTCACACGCCAAGGGAATTGTCCTTGAGAAAGTGTAAGTGCAGTTCTGATACTGATGTGGGTAATACTTAGTTGAATCTTTTAAGTCACTTTCTGTGTCTCTTCACAGTGGCGTTGAAGCCAAACAGCCCAACTCTGCTATTAGGAAGTGCGTCAGGGTCCAGCTGATCAAGAACGGCAAGAAGATCACTGCTTTCGTACCTAATGACGGTTGCCTGAATTTCATTGAGGTAGTTATCAAAGTTTGATGGCCTGCTGTGTTTTATTTATTGATTTATTTTGTACAGCTGTTCAGTGCAATTAACTAATTCATGGATCCTTGATCCTGACTGTGTGTTTATCTTCACTTTGCAGGAAAACGATGAAGTTCTGGTGGCAGGTTTTGGTCGTAAGGGACACGCCGTCGGTGATATCCCTGGTGTACGTTTCAAGGTGGTGAAGGTGGCCAACGTTTCCCTGCTGGCCCTCTACAAAGGCAAGAAGGAGAGACCTAGGTCATAAGTACATGTCCATTACACAATAAATGGAAGTTTTTCAAATACACACTTTTTTGTCTTGTTTTTAATAACCTAATGGTTAGAATTGTTAGAATCCTGTAAACAGATAAAGCCTGATGGATTAACAGTCTACAACACAGGTGTCTATCCGTTGTCCTGGAGCTGTTATGTCCTGTTCGTTTAACTGTGTTTCTGCTCTTCAACCAAGTAAAGGCTTACTAATGAGCTGAGTTGGATCAAGTGTGTTGCGTGCAGGAAAAACACAAATTCTCAGGGCAGGGCAGCTCCAGAACCAGGGCTACTTTAGTCCGCTGCAGTTTGATGTGTCAAGTTACAGGTTTAGCCATGTCAACCTGCTTCTACGTTTTGGCCCTCCAGGACCAGGTTAAGACAACCCTGCTATAGGGAATCAAGCCTTCATTTGACTAATGGTATTTATTTCCCTCATGGAAATGGTGGTGTCAGAAATGAATTCCTTTATTTTTTAAAGAACTGGGGAGAATAAGTTAATGACAAAAGCCTTTACTTGCACATTGGCCAGTTTACAGTCATTTTGACGCCATCACTTGTATAGGTAGGCCATTTCTTATGCTTAGGTTATTTTTCACATTTGCCTTTTTTGATCAATTGTCAAGTTACTACATATGTAGTATTTTACAAGTGGAACTTGTAAAATACTTTGGAAGTACCTCAGTAAAAAGAACTTGAACAACCTAGCTAAGTCAAACTCATGCATGAAATGCAGTGTCCTGAACCATTTTAGCATTAACATTTTGAATAAAGTTAATTTCCTAGAGTGGAATAAGACTTTCCTTTCAAATTGACTCAATACTGAGCACAGTATCATTGTGTTATATGACAGAATTCATTCTCAGCATGTAGGTCCTGAATCTAAAGCAGCCAGAACAAAGGAAACACAGTCTAAGGTGACCTAATCTCAATTGCAATCTCTCTTAAGATGTCCTTCTCATTTACATAGTTTCCTAATTAAAGTTACTGAGTACTGAGAAAAGCAGTGGGTCCCAATTCCAGTATCTTTACAGTTCACCTAATTAATAAAGGCTGATAAGATGAAGCAGGGACAGCTGTGCACTGTAATGCTTCAAATCTATGAAACACTAAAGATGTTTTGTTAGACAAACAAATTAGAAAAATACTGAAATGAGCAAAGCCTTAAAACCACCACAGAGCTTAAATTAATCACACCCTAATCCACTTGCACCCAAAGCTCTGCATCATTACATAGACAAAGCTGTGATGTCTGAGACCATGAGGAAACACTTAATTCAAAGCCAGCTAACAGCTCAAGAGGGAAACACGTCTGACTTTAATGTAGTGTATGTAATGTGTCAAAGCAACTGCCGTTTTCAAACATCTAACCTGATTCTGGCCTTAAATCTTGTTTTAGTTCAAGGTTACTTTATCAGCAGCTGTGAACACACACTACATGGACAGAAGTATTGAATACCATTCTGCCAACATGGACTTTGCATTCAATTTCATAGACTTTAATATGAAGTTGGTCCCCCCCACTGCAGCTACAAAAGCTTCCACTCTTGAAAGTATTTCCACAAATTTTTGGAGTTTCAGTTGTAATGGAGTGTTGAATGGGGTTGGTGTCAGGGCTCTGTGTGGCCAGTCAAGTTCTTCCACCCTGAACTCATCCAGCCATGTCTTTATGGAGCTCGCTTTGTGCACTGGGACACAGTCAATCTTTTATTTATTTTGTGTATTCTTTATTATCTTTAATTCTTTTTATTTCCTATATTATGCTTAATATTTTTATTCTATTTCTGTAAAGCTGACCTTTGTGAGAGATAATGGGCAATATAAATAAACTTGACTTAACACCTGGACAAAAGTATTGGGATGCATCTTCCACTCTTCTTGGAAGGCTTTCCATAAGATTTAGGAGTTTCTGTGGGAATGTGTGCTCATCCATTCTGTAGAGATGGTCAGGTGTACTTGGCAGTATGTTCATTCATATAAGAGAATCAGATTGAAATGATGCACAGCAGATTAAGTATCAGCAGCCGTGCATGGTTGTAAGAAGTTGGCTGGCTTCCCCTGCTGTTTGTGTGAAGCCAACTGACCGCAATAGCCCCTGCTGTGCTTCATTATAGAGTCCAGACGGGACTGTGTTGGCTTTAAACGCCGAGCCAGAACAGAGTCGGTTTAATAATAGAAATCAACCATGTGGGATTGAGGACACATTTGTGGCATCCAAAGAGTTTACAGAGCAAAATTTGTCGCTTTGCCTCTTCGTCTGCCCATTTACTTTATGCAATTTGAGCGTGCTTCGTGAAAATTGTATTTGTGGAAGCCTGCAGGTTTACTGAGAAGCAGCTGTGATTAAATTTGACCTTAAAATCGGTGCCCAACCTGCACTTTACGTCTGGTTCTGCTACAGATGGCAGTCAGACGATAAAAGTAATTATTTTCATGGTTCCATGTGTACGAAACAAGTGCTCTGTCTAAAAAATACATGTAAATATGAATGTCTTTATAGTTTAGTCTTGTTTAAGTAATTGTTGCATTTTTGTCACTTTTTTGAAGGGCCCATATATTACATTTGTGTTGCACTTTCCTTTTTTATTTTATGCCCATTTATAAATTATTAACTACATTTCTTGATTTCCTAAATATATAAAAAAGCTGTATTTGGTATTAGTCATAGTAACAAAAATGCCTGTTTTAAAAGTTGAGGAATGTTTGGAAAGTGTTTTTTTTTTATTTTTTTAAGTGAATTATTTTGGGGCATAAACAGACACAAATGTTTAATATGCAGTACTGTGCAGAAGTCTTAGGCACCTGAGAAAACAATATATAAACTGTTTAGATGAGCAGTGAGTGTTTTTTTCACATTAATATTACTCGATATACTAAATAAAACGAACAACATTATTCAGCAAATAGCGATGGTATGTTCAGTATATCAGTGTGTTCCTTAGGGAAGTCCAGTATTACTTGTAGTTTTCATCAGAAACCTGGTTTGACTCAGTCAGTCCTTCATTAAATTATAATGTGTTCTCCTGACCAGCTCACAAAATATCAAATACTTCTATGCTAAACAAATCTTGACACTTTTTACTGCCTTCTTGATTGTTTGCATTTATTCTAACTTTGCGAGCAGAAAGACACTACCATGCAAAAATGGCTTCAAATAATTTGCACAGTACTGTATGCCTCAAAAGAAAAATGAAAAAGAAAATGTGGGAAGGCATAAGGCATCTTCTTTTACACCGAAACACACCCAGCCATGTCTTTATGGAGCTCGCTTTGTGCACTGGGACACAGTCAGGCTGGAATAGAAAAGGTTCTTCCCCAAACTGT
>JBBPCX010000141.1:8401968-8424500 GCA_037974365.1 Hydrocynus forskahlii
GTCTGAGACCAGCCACCCGGACGCTGCAGCAACAATCGGTTTGCATAACCAAAGAATTTCTGCACAAACTGTCAGAAGCCGTCTCAGGGAAGCTCATCTGCATGCTCGTCGTCCTCATGGAGGTGAACATGCTGGGTGTGGAGGTCCTGGGCTGGTGTGGTTCTCGTGGTCTGCGGTTGTGAGGCCGGTTGGTACTGCCAAATTCTCTGAAACGCCTTTGGAGATGGCTTATGGTAGAGAAATGAACATTCATTTCAGGGGCAACAGCTCTGGTAGACAGTCCTGCAGTCAGCATGCCGACTGCACGCTCCCTCAAAAGTTGCAACATCTGTGGCATTGTGCTGTGTGATCAAACTGCACATTTCAAAGCGGCCTTTTACTGTGGGCAGTCTGAGGCACTCCAGCAATATTCCTGCTCTAATCAGCACCTTTATATGCCACACCTGTGAGGTGGGATGGATTATCTCGGCAAAGGAGAAGTGCTCACTAACAGATTTAGGCAGACTTGTGAACAATATTTGAGAGTAATGGGTCTTTTGTGTATGTAGAATAAGTGTTGTGTTTATATTTTTGTTCTGTATACAATCAGTCTATGAAAATACAGAAATTCAGAGACAGTATTGAAGCACAAATGTAACATGGATGCGTTTTGTGCATGTAGCTGAATGTGTGTTATAAAAAAGTGATATGTGAATGCAAAGGTGGAAAGTTGAGTTCACAGTTCAGGTGTGTGTGTGTGTGGGGGGGGTGTTAGTATATTGAGGAGTCTGATGGCTTATGGGAAACAGTTCTCACACAGTCTGGATGATCAGGCTTTAACACTGCACTCTATGGACAAAAGTATTGGGACACCTGACCATTACACCAACAAGGATTGTAATGACCTATAATTCAAATCCATATACTTTAATATGGAGTTGATCCCCTCTTTGCAGCTATAACAGCTTCCACTCTTCTTGGAAGGCTTTCCACAAGATTTTGGAGTTTCTGTGAGAATTCATGCCCATTCATCCTGTTGAGCGTTTATGCAGTCAGGCACTGATGGACAAGAAGGCCTGGCTCGCAATCTCTGTACAGGTGCTGGATTGGGTTGAGGTCAGTGCTCTGTGTGGGCCAGTCAAGTTCTTCCACACTGAACTCATCCAGCCATGTCATTATGGAGCTCGCTTTGTGCACTGGGGCACAGTCATGCTGGAATAGAAAAGGTTCTTCCCCAAACTGGGTCCACAAAGTTGGAAGCATGGCGTTGTCCAAAATGTCTTGGTCTGCTGAAGCATTAAGTTTTCCTTTCACTGGAATTAAGGGGGTACCTGAATTCAATTATTAAAAGGTGTATCCAAGTACTTTTGTCCAAATATTGTATGTTGTTATTGTACAGCCCGGATAGTTTGTGTTTTTATATGTCAGCATGAAAGGCCCAGTTGAGATAACTGGTAAAGAAACGTCCAGAGAGGTGCAGGATGGTCCAAAAAGACAAATGAAATGGTGGAGTGTAAGAGGATTCGCAGCAGATTAGAGCAGGAACACGGGAGGTAAGATAAAAAATGATGAGAAATGTAATACAAGCTGGTTGGAGGCCAACAATGACCTAGTTTGACCTGAACTATAATTCAATCATCTCCCAACAGCTGGATTGCATATTTTTGTCTTTTTCTCCCCTGTCCTGGAGTAATAGATGGATGGTATTAACCTACTTCACACAATGAAATTGTGCAGCTCCTCCCTCAGACAATTGAAACCCATCTAACAATGGCATGAGTTCATTGAGGCCTGGTATATACATTTTAAACCTTCTCGGTTTTACTATAAATGTTCACTTTCATTTGTTGAGGATATGAGAGCATTCATTCAGGTGCCAAAAGCGTTTTCGCCTTGCAACGCATTTAATGTTGCCATCTAGTGGTCAGAAGATACAGAACCAAAGGCTTTTCAGTCTTTCAAAGGCCATTTTGACAGTCTGTCCATCTCCAGCTTAGAGATTCTTTTCCCCAGAGACGCCTGAGGCGAGCTGAGAGCACGTTGACAGCCCAAGGCCGGCCTCCAGCAGCTACATCAACTCAAACCATCCGTTATTCCATCCACTTTTGGTGACCTTCACCTAGCTGCTTGGTGTTCATGACCAAACATCTGTTAGAGACAAGTCTGCACCTTCCTTGAATGGACATTGGGATTTTTTTCTCTGATTGTCTTTAAAAATGGACAAAATATATGACAAATATATATTTGTCTTATGGACAAAATACATATATATGTGTACATGTGTGTATGTCAATACGTATAAATATATATATATACATAATTTGTATATATATATATGTATATATATATATATATATATATACATGATATTTGTATAGTGTACCTTTTATATTGTTATATTGTGTAGTTTTTAGTCTGCTGGTTTCTACTTTCTTCTTTTGTTCTGTCCGCTTTGCTGCTGTAACAATGCAAATTTCCCACCCGCGGAACTAATAAACTGTTATCTTATCTTACCATATCTTAAATACAGTGTTGGACACACTGTTAGTATAATTTTCTTTTTTGCCATTTTATATTGAAATAAATGGTCTTAATGCCATTTTAATGTACCTAAAATAGATAAGAAAGGGGTTTCCAGCTTAGACTCTTATAATCTTCTCATGGAAAGGAATCCTTATATCAGTTATCCTCCAGCAGTGACACAAATGTTGCAGCAGGCCTTAAACCTTGACCTACACTTTCGATAATAAGGGTTCCTGAATGGTTCTTGGCTTGGACGCACAGTATGTGGAGGTTCTTTAAAGGGTTCATCCCACTTGCATGTCAAACAGTTCTATAAGCACCAGTTCTATAACTGAGAGGTTCTTTAAGGAACCAAAGGCTGCTCCTCAAATGCACCCCTCTATGGAACACCTTGGCATCATTATTTCTAAGAGGATGGGACCTAGTGATTAAATACCAGTGGAACCTGCATGCATAGCAGCATACGGTGGAGTGAATTGTGAAGCCTTTGCCCTTATGCAGTGTAACTTAATCATTCCTCTCTGTCCCAAGAGCCCCCTCTGAGGAGACGCTCTGGGAAACGAGATCACTGGGCCAGGACCATGCAAGCAGCCTTGGTCTGTCTCATGATCAGATATTTATAGCAGGGCCGTGACATAAATAACCTAACATGCAGCTCAGGAGTCAACCCCCAAACCATGCAGTGACAGCGGTCATGACAGCAGTGGAGCTTTTTTGGTAAACCGTAACATAAACAATCGTCACTGGGGATCACCTTTGTTGACAGTTGTATGAAGTTGGTGAGTACTTCTTTAATTTGTGGGTGTTATCCAACGAAGGCTCATGCAAAGCATTAAAGTGCATCTTCAAGTCGTATTTCATGGATGTTTGTTTACTTCATGGAGCTAAACATCTTGAGAGAAAACACTCAGACCTGCCTATTAGTGAGTTCATATTAGACATTATAGGCCATTATTGCCAACATATAATTAGAAAATACTAGCATATGTTTATGTTTCTTTATCTGGACATCAGTACAGTTTGTGTATATTTAAGTAAGTCTATTGATAATGTACTATACAATATATAAAAGTAAATACACATGGATAAAGATCCACTTATGCAATGCATTCATTTTCAACCTCCCTGCAGATCCAGAGCCTCGTGGCTTTAGGTTGGATGGCATGCATGTAGAGTGGTCATGTGATTTCTTTGTTGACAGTGAAGTCTGTGTTTTTCTGTTAAGACTGCAGAGGGCTGATTGATCACCACAGGTTGAAATTCAAGAGACCCCCATGGATTTTGAGCCATCAGAAGAGGTTTTTGATGAGGATGTGGCAACCCAGTACATGATAGAACAGAGCATTCTGCCAAACAATAAGCAGGTCGAGTTCAAGGAGATATTTTCAGAAGATAAATGCAGGTAGACTTTGTTTGTGACAGAGTTTAACTGTCTTTTGTCTATTTGCCACTAGTCTATATACTATTACTGAATGATTTATTATTATATAGTACTTAAAAAAGAACTAAATGCTTGTCCATAGGATATTACGGACTTCTCCGGAAAGGGACAAAATCTCCGGTGCCATCAGTCAAGGTGAGAGCACTTGGAGAAAGTGTCTTTCTGCAGTAATTGCTCGTGTTACATGCTCCACTGAGTGGTTTTGTGTTGCTGATTGAATGTCAGGTGATGAGGCTGCGCTCCGTAAGCTCACAGTTCACCAGGACGCTTTCTCTGAGGAGGACAATACAGGCAATATTCCCTTACATGAGGCCGCCATGCAGAACAACCAGTACATCCTTGAGATCACTTTCAAAGGTCTGGAGTGACATCACCTGCTCTTTCACTGATCTCTACTTACCTGCAATATAGCAATTTGGCACAAATATTTCACCACAGCCATTGAATGCAACCACGCAGTGACGCAAGTCATTTAATACACCAGTGCTACCCAGACAGCCCTTCTAGTTAGTACAGTCAGTCGTTTTAAGTTGTCCCCAACAAATTCAGAAATAAACAGAGTTGTATATAATACTAAAATAACTGATCAAGCTGCATAGCACTGAGAATGCATGATAAAATCAATTTCCAGAATGCCTAGTATTTAAAATAAAGGTGAACACCCAAGCATCTGTCAAAGCTTTGGGCCTATCACTGGGAGTTTAATCTTTGGGCTAAAGCCATCAGTAGCCAGGAGTCCAAGACAACAAAATTAGCCTCTTTCTGGGTTGGTAGGGTGGCCTTGGTTCTCCCACCATCGCTCAGCATGATGCTAACCAAAGCAGGCATCTGTTGATGTAACAGAAATCAAGCAGTTACTTTTCTTCCCCAGGTGTGTTGAGCAGCCCAATGATGTTGTGTTAGGTGCAGTTTTAAAAATCTGTGGCGGTGCTTCATGTTCTAGCCTTCATCCTGCAAACACAGCAACATGTGATGGAGAGACCTAGCAGTGTGTGGGATTTGGCAATGACTAAACTGGCAATGACTTACTTACTTTATGATGTATTGCTATAACTACATTCTATAGGTTTCTTATCAAATAAAACATGACAGGTGATTCCAAACGTAAACAGTAACAACTAACAGTTTCTGATCTGTCTGCATACTTACAGCATCTCCAACAGACACTAAGTGCAGAAAGACTCATCGGGGTAAGACACCCCTCTTCTTGGCTGTAGAAATGGGTCTTCTCGACAACGCCTGCTATCTCCTGGACAATGGGAGCAGTCCAGATTGCTTGGATGTTGAGGAGGACACACCTCTTGTCATTGGTCAGTAACGCAACTTCAAGTTACACTTTAAAGTAGAGATGCACGACTTTGACTCCTGGCACTGCAATTGATGGAGTCAAGTTGATTCCACTGAATTTAAACCAAAGCCATTGATGATGAAAGACAACAGAAATTTAAAAAGTCCTACAATAAGTTCCATTTTTGAGTTGTTACATACAATTATGCAAATCACAGGCCATTCAAAAGTCTGTATGAAATTCAGACTTTGAACATTGCTTGAAGCAAGTGTATGGGCAATTTGTTAATTCATGGAATGTGAGCCTCCATTACTAATCAATTACATGTGGTGTGAGGGCAAAACTATGCTAATTAATGTTTCTTGCTGCAGGAGATCCACTTTCTTTGTCAGTTTTGAACCATGTCTTTTCATTTCCACAGCTATAAGAAGCAACCACTATGACATGGTGAAGCTCCTTCTCTTCTTCAGTGTCCGTGTGAACCAAGAGGGCGCCAACCAGAGAACGGCGCTCCACGAGGCCGCGCGTCTGGGTCTGACTGACATTGTGAACTTGCTGCTAAAGTCAGGAGCCGATCCTGACCCCAGAAGTGCCTACGGCCTCACTCCACTGGCCCTGGCCGCACAAGCCGGACACTTGGAGATCGTGAAGGCCCTTCTCCAAAAAGGTCAAAAAGCAGCAGACTTGTAAAGAAAAGCTGTAAAAAACAACTGTACAGTTTAAATGTGAGATACCCAGGAGTGCAGGTCATATCCAGAAGCTGTGAGGCTGTAATTTGCAAGAACTATTTTAGCACTCCTATCCAGAGAACAAGAGTGATTTACCATGTACTTGAGGCTCAGCTTACCACATTAACTGAGCTCCATACAGACCATTCAGATAGGCCAGTTCCCTGAGAATCTCAAAATGTTCCCTTAGAGAACTTTTCATACATCACAATCCCAAAACCGTATGTTGCTTGTATATTGACTGCATTATCTGTAAATAATGTGCATTGTCTGTACTGTTGTCTTTTATACAGTGTAATACTTGTACTTTGTGCATTTTCTGTAAATAATATGTACTTTGTCTGTACTAGAGAGACACCAAAGGCCAGGACCAAGTTCCTTGTGTGTGTGTACATATTTGGCCAATAAATCTAATTCTGATTCTAATGCAGCAGTCTATAGAACAAGATCAAACAATTTAAGTATTGAAAATGGGGTCTCACAAGCTTTTTGACCTTTAGCCCTCATAGAATATAGGGTCTTTAAAGTCTAGAAGAAGACGTGGAAATTACTTTTTTGAACTGTTTTAAGAGCATAATTATTATATTTCAGATTCATTACGCTGGATGTAAAGTAGTTGCGTTTGACCTGCAGGGGCTGACGTGACGTCGCAGGCTCAAGACAGTGCTACTATCCTTTTTGAGGCATCTGCGTCCGGGAACCCTGATGTCATTTCTTTGCTGCTGGAGTATGGAGCTGACGCTAATATACCCAAACACACGGGCCATCTGCCTATTCACAGAGTGGCCCACCGCGGACATGTGAAGTAAGATTTCATACACAGCCTGCTGATTGTTGTTCTTTAGCAAAGAGTGTTCATGTTTTCACTTCATGCTGTCACATATTCACCTGCCTAATTCACTTTACCAATTTAGTCACTCCCAATTCTCACCCACTCTTTCTCTTTTACACAGTGCTACCAAGCACTGAGGGCATGAATCCTTTGAGCTTCTCATTAGACAAAGTCATCTGACAGCTCAACACACTTGGAGGGGGACATTACATACCAGCTCTGATAACAAGTGTTCTTGATGTTTGGCATCATGCTGAGTGATAAGAGAAGGCCAATAAGGCCTAAATCAAACTAGCTGATCTTCTGACCCCTAAACTAGTGTAGTAGTTGCTTTGCTCTTTGTTTTTGTTTGATTCACATTCCGTAATGATTCATACGTATTGGAACTGGTTAACTACATTACTGGTTTACATTTCCATTGAGGTTTACATCCTGCACTGATAGGTTTGCACTTCTGACTTAGTTTTGATTTTACAAAATTACAAATACAACTTTTCTATACGCACAACAATAAGCATTTTTCATCAAATTCAACAGATAAAATATCTTTCTTTTTCAAAAACTGTGATCTTCACTGAATGTTTTGAACCTGCACTTGACAGAATTGACCTGAGCTACAAATTAACAAGAATTTACCAGAGGTTTTTTTCATGACATATAAATGCAAGTTCTTTTAGAAGTGCATAGATATAAATATGTCTTTTCTCTCTCTAGAGCTTTGGCTTTGCTAATCCCGGAGACCACCTGGGATGCTGTGGACGAGAGCGGCATGAGTCCTCTTCACTCTGCGGCCGCCGGTGGACACTTTCAGTGCCTGGAAATGCTGCTGAACGATGGTTATGACCCCAACTACATGCTGCACCCCTGCGTCCGTCGCAATTATGACGACCAGCGCAAGTCCGCCCTGTACTTCGCTGTCTGCAATGAGGACCTGCGCTCCACCAGGTTACTGCTGGAGTCCGGAGCCATGCCCAACCAGGACCCAGTCAAGTGCCTGCAGGTGGCGCTGCGCCTGGGCAACTACGAGCTCATAGACATCCTGCTGAGGTACGGCGCCAACGTCAACTACTACTGCAGAGTGAACACCACACACTTCCCCTCCGCCCTGCAGTACGCTCTGAAGGACGAGATCGTCTTGAGGATGCTCTTCAACTACGGCTACGACATGCAGCGCTGCTTCGACTGTCCGTACGGGGACAAGCCTCACGTTCCTGATGACTACGAAGGCTGGACCCCAACAGTCATCAAGGACACCACGGTGAGAGACTAAATGTGTCCAGTGAGATGTGATGTAACTCCAATAGACTAGGAGAAAAAAAAATCAAACAGCTGACATACGTATCATTTAGTGGCAAAAATACTGATCTAACTGCATCTCATTGCAGAGTCAAAGGTTTCAATTCCAGGGTTCCATGAATGCTATTATAGTCCTGTATCATAAAAGTATAACACTAGTAATATATACTGTATATTTTAGACTTAAATGTATCAAACTGATATTTCTTGAAATAAGCTAATAATAAAACATACATTTCTATCAATAAGGGACACACCTTATCTTTTTTTATATTCTGTCAAACAAAAACAAAATAAACATCAGATGTACGTTTTGGTAATATTCTGTGTTTTTGTATCCTAAAGTGGCACAAAAAGATGTCACACCTTTTAGGCAAAATGTAACAAATAACAGCTCATAATGGGAGACTTTTATTTGCTTTCTGGCCAAAAATACAACCAATTCATTTTTTGTCTGCAAAAATTGGTAGCCCAGCCACACGTCACAGTGATGACAATAACAGGCCTTACTGCGTACAGTTTTACGGAGGGCTGGGTAATATAATAAATGTATATTTATTGTGATGAAACACATTATTTATAGTTAGATTTTTCGGAGTGTATTGTGGACATTGTCAGTACTAACATTACTCAGACTGACTGTTTGTTTCATTACAGAACATAATATTCCTGGTCAATTTTTTCTGGTGCAATGAAATGTAAACAATCCAATGCTGATGCAAAAAAGGATGGTGGTACTTGACTGTATTTTTAAATGTGTTTTTTTTATTGACATGGCCTTGCAATATAGTGATATTCCATATTTGCCATTTTACAAAACGGTCATAGTTCTACTTATAAACTACTTTAAATTCCAGACACAAAGTCCAAATAATTAAAAACAGTAATAATGTTAAAAACAGTCTGGTTCTGCAAAGTGGGAATATCACCACCTTTGAGGGACTCTTGATTCTTATGCTGTCATTTGAAATGTTTTATTATTGCTTCTTTTTTCATGTGTTCTTACCCTGCAGTTCTGTGAAGTGATATCTGTCTACTGGCTGAAGCATCTCGCTGGAAACCTGGTGTGCATCATGTTAGATTATCTCGACCATGTCAAGTTTTGTTCAAAAATGAGGAAAACTCTGATGGAGCAGAAACAGTGGCCAGAAATCTGCAAAATTCAAGGTGAGTGTTGGAACAGGTTTACTTTAAAACTACTCTAGTTTTTTTTTTTAACCTTTAAGTTATTAATGTATCATTATGGTATTTTTGAGTCACTGTAACTAGACTGGGAGCCTGAACACCATGTCATCTATGGTAACAGGGTCGAGTATTTATGTTCTCCTATAATGTTCAGACAGTATAAAAAGGGCAGCAGTTCATGTAGGTTTCATCCAGCAACATATCTATAATAACTTTCATCAAATATTTTTTAACTGATAACTGATTTTCTGCAATTAAAGCAATCATTCGGCAAAAAGAATCCAAAATTTCCTTCTAAGCTAAAAGTATTCAGTCAGCAAAAACATGTGTTTCATATCTACTTCTTTAGTTCTGCACTGGAGCTACCAGTCAAAAGTTTTGCACACACTGTAATTTGCTACATTTGCATGTTATTCACTTAATATTTACTAAAAATACACTCAGTGGTCTTTGACAACAAATACATTTTCAGTATGTTCACCATTTGAGTTCCAGAAAATGTCTTTTATTTTTAATTCATCACTACTGACCTAAAAATGCCACCTAATAGAATTCTATGATATGAAGGTAACTTGATTTATTTGACATATTTTCATTTATAGTTGTTCACTAAACAATTTTCCAACGCTTAAGAAGAATAAAAATTTGCAGATAATGAAATGGATAAATAGTAAAAAACCTCTGTGTTGTGCAAAAACGTGACTGGTATCATACGAGACTGAGCAGTGATGTACGTTGCTCTGGATGAGAGCATCACTAAATGCCGTAGATGTAAATATAAATATAAGACTAATGTAACAACAAGTAATGGAAGCTTGTGACAACCAAGTGGCATCCTTCAGACATCAAATGTGTATTAGCTACATTTGGGTTGAGGGGAAATGCGATTCTTTTTTGCAACTTTAGTCTCATCATTGTCCAAATACTTCCGAACATATTTCATATATGTATTCAGCTGGTGGTCTAGTGGTTAGGGAGTTGCCCCTGCCATCAGAAGGTCATGGGGTTGAATCCCAGGCCTGTTAGTGGCACCACTGAGGTACCCTTGAGCAAGGTACCCACACGCTGCTCCCTGGGTGCTGTGTTCCTAACTAGCCGCTGCTTCACTTGGTGAATGGGTTAAATACAGAGTATGAATTTCACACTGTTCACACTGTGTGCTGTAGTGTGTTCAAGAATAACAAATGGACACTTCACACTTTAAATCTTTCAGAGAACACACGCTGCCTGCAGCACCTCTGCCGGCTGAAGATCAGACAGTGTTTGGGCCGTCTGCGCCTCAGAGCTCCGGTCTTCATGAGTTTCCTGCCTCTTCCAAACCGCCTGAAGGAATATATCTTATACAAAGAGTATGACCTCTATGGTCAGCAGTGCCAAGGTCAGTCGAAGTGACATGGCTGCAGAAATGATCGCTGTTGAGTGATGTGCACGAATGAACTGTTCTACTGTTCTTACAATTGAGTGAGAGATAACATTGGCTGAGTGATGGATATAGCCTAGCTACCACTATGTATGGACATACATTTACTATTGAATCAGGATTTTTGTGGAAAATTGTTTGAATGAATGACACAGACCTCTGTATGAATGTTTTGTATTCAGCTAGATATATATTTTTCTGGTTTATTTTGCAGCTTTGGCAAGTTAATAAAAAAAATCTAACCAACTGTAGTGTCATTGTCTGGTTTATGTTGTAATTTAAGCATTTTGGCCTAAAATTAACATATAACATGCTCTTTGTCATGTTATGTATTGTAATGTTCTGTAGCACAGCACTGAATCCCTCTTTGGTTTGAGAGAGTTCATGTTATTGTATCCCTTTTGTATTTCTTCAAGTGTTTTTTTCACAATGTTAAGCAAATTTGTCTTACAGCCATTGGAAACCCCTGTGACAAAAGAACCCTGGCCACTAGAATGGCCAGGCGTGTAGAGGCTAATAAAAAAGACATCAGTCATGTCAGCTACACTGTATGGACAAAAGTATTGGGACAAACCTGTTTTTCAGAGTTTGGGCTAGGTCACTCACTTCCAGTGAAGGGCAATCTTAATGCTTCAGCAGACCAAGACATTTTCCAGAGTGACTGTGCCCCTGTGTACAAAGTAAGGTCCTTAAAGACATGGTTAAATGGAAGAACCTCATAAATGAATGGGCACTAATGCCAACAGAAACTCCAAAATCTTGTGGAAAGCCTTCAGGGAAGAGTGGAATCTGTGGCATCATCATAACAAAATGTTATAGCTGCAAAAAGGGGGACCAACACCATATTAAAGTCAAAGGCTAAAGTATTAGCGAGTCAGGCACTGATGTTGGACGAGAAGGCCAGGCTCGCAATCTCCAAAGGTGTTGGATGGGGTTGAGGTCAGGGCTCTTTGCGGACCAGTCAAGTTCTTCCATACAACTCATCCAACCATGCTTTGTGTACTGGGGCACAGTCAAGCTGGAATAGAAAATGTTTGAAGCATGGTGTTGTCCAAAATGTCTTGGTACGCTTAAGTATTAAGATTAAGGGGCCCTGAAAAACATATGTCCCAATACCTTTGTCCAACTCCACTTTTACCTGACGATGGTTAAGAGGTTACTGCTGTCATCTCTGCTCTGCCATTACGGGATTGGCTTTTTCCCTTTGTTCTGATGATGCCATTCTTTATCTAAATTTCTACACTGAGGAAATGTGACAAAAGGCTTTTATTTTATTAAAATGTTGATCCTGTGACTCGTCGTCACAAGTCTCCCCCAATGAAAGGCAGGGAGGAGGCGGAACGTTTCTGTTTGTGGGAGGGATTGATCGATTTGGGAGTCGAGTTTGACGGGAAAAGAGCCACCGAGAATATTTCCCCCAAACTTTATTCGCTTTACTGTGTCATAAACTCCTCGTTCTCGTTTTTTGGGTTGAAATTAGACGTCCAGCCATGCCAGGAATTGACAAATTACCCATAGAAGAGACGCTGGAGGACAGTCCTCAGGTAAACAAGTTAGCTTAGCTGCTAACTGACTAGCTGTCTGCCTTTGGAGAATAAATTCGTGACTTAATGCAAAATTACAGGTTTTCTGTGTTCACAAAATGCTCGCAGACATCACTATCAGTCAAAATAGACTGTTAAGGTCATAAAAGTGCCAGTTATTGGTGTGTTGGGCAGATATTTATTGGGAAAAGCTGTTGACATCCTTCACACCCTCAATGTTTACATGCACAGCAGGCAAACTCCGTAGTCTCTCTGTCCTCTTAGGTCAGAAGACTGCAGGGCCTAATACATTAGGGTTTTTAGTCAAGAAATGTGTGCTTATGTCTGTTTTGTTTCCCCAAAAGCTTTAAATAGCTTCTAATACTGTTTCCACTTCTCTCGTTTGGTGCAGAGAGCTGGCTGTTTTTCTGCTAAAGCTACCCAGGCAAAATACAGCTTTAAACTGCAGTTTTGTCATTTCTTCTTAATGGTTTCATTCCCTGACATGATGATTTCCAGGCTTTCCCTATTTTGCTTTATTTCCTCTGTTGGTTCACCAGTATGACAAGTGTTGTGGTCTTCACTTTGGTGGTCATTTCCAGATATGGAACTAAACAGACACTGTTATATTTGATTTTCCATACTTTATATCTTAAAAGATGATTTTCTTATACATTCCTGCAATTATATAGGCTTGGCTCAGAAAAAATAGGCACAAACTCCCAGTTGAAGTAGAGGACTCTTTATTTAGTGTGGACGGTGGGCAATTCTCTGGACACAGATCAGGTAGCCTATAGTCAGTCTGGGATTCACTTTAAAATCCATTTTAGCCTTGACATAGCCTGTGTACAGAAATATTTTTGGTTATATGTCGCTGCTTTCAGGGTTGCAGGACTTTACTGAGCACATACACTATATAGACAAAAGTATTGGGACGCCTGACCATTGCAACAGGGACTTTGATGACATTGCATTCAAATTAATAGACTTTAATAGGGAATCCCCCTCGCCCCCAGCTCCCAATCTTTGTTCCAGTTCATCGCAAAGGTGTTGGATGGGGTTTAGGTCAGGGCTCTTTGTGGGCCAGTCAAGTTCTTCTGCAACCAACTCATCCAACTATGTCTTAATGCACCACAGCCATGCTATAATAGAAAAGGTTCTTCCCCAAGTTGTGGAAATCTTGCCCAGTTGGTGCAAGTATTACAGAGGAGCATATGATCTGAAACACATAGCTGCCTAATTTTGATTATTCACAGTGATTTCCACATAAGATGGTAAATGAGAGACTTTCTGAGACCCTCATGGCAATGCAGAGATGTCCAGGACTGTTTTGCAATTGCTGTACCCTTTCTAATTTCATATTCTCTTCTCTTATTTCTTTCCAGACACGCTCTTTGCTTAGTGTGTTTGAGGAGGACACAGCTATAATGTCCAGCTACTACCATCAGCTCTTCCAGGCCATGCAGAGAATATACGATGCACAGGTAAGAAACAGCCGAGCATTAGAGAGGCAGCTTCGTTCTCCACTGCTGTTCAGTAAAGCCCTGAGAGACTTCTGAAGTTTCTTTACTTTAAATTGCAGCTCATATGTTTTACAGAATGAACTGAGTGCTGCCACACACCTAACTTCCAAGTTACTGAAGGAATATGAGAAGCAGGTAATCTCTCTCTAAATGGCTTAATGTGTTCTTATTTGCCTTTAACGCACATTTGTGAGCACTTTGTGATCTTGGCAGCCACATTTAACATTAATACCAGTGTTTTAGCAGTGTATGTGGTGCAGGCTTGCTTTGATTTCACTACCTTTTAATGTTCAACACTGCCTCAATTGCCTGTGCAGCGTTTCCCTCTGGGTGGCGATGATGAAGTCATGAGCTCGACTTTGCAGCAGTTTGCCAAAGTCATCGACGAGGTGAGAGCAAAGCTCCAGCCCCTGCCTTTACTAATGTTTTGTGATGTTTTGCTGACTTGTTTATTATGTCTCTCCCTCTTTTTTCCTCCACAGCTCAGCTCCTGTCATGCAGTCCTGTCTACTCAGCTAGCAGACGCCATGATGTTCCCCATCACTCAGTTCAAAGAGAGGGACTTGAAAGGTGAGGGAACTTATCTTGAACTCATGTCTACTTCATTGTCCTTTCATTCGAAACACCTACCTGGGAGGTCTTGCTGGGGCATGGTTAATAAATAATTTGTGTTAGCCATGCATGAGTGGTCAGTTTCTGACCACAGAGCTGCTGTGGTAGACCACTGTAAGCCTAGCAATGACACACTGACACTGAAAGAAAATCAGTACAGCTGTACCTGATATACTTTTACCAACACACACACCATGCTAGTATCACTGCTGTGCTGAGAGTGCTGAGGCTACCATCTGTAATTGTACACTGTAGTGGACCTCTAGTTATTGCAACTCATTCACTGAGTGAATGTACTGAATAGGGCCTTCTAATAAAATGATCAGTGTAGATATTGCATTTGCAGTTTTATATGAAGGTATTCCCTTTGTCCTTCCATTCTTTCCTATAGAAATCCTCACTCTGAAGGAGGTGTTCCAGATATCCAGTGATGGTAAGAGTCACATCACAATCTAATTATTCAGAGACACTGGTAAACCCTCTTTGGTCCGCAGTTATGGAAGTAGCACTCACTTCTTTTTGTTTTTGGGTTTTTGTCCCAGATCATGACGTGGCCATCAACAGATACAGTCGGCTCTCTAAAAAGAAAGAAAATGAGAAGGTGAGGTGCTCTTGGCTCCTCCAAATAACATTTGCCTAAAAATCTTATGAAATCCAGTGTCTCCTGTCAGAAATTCTGTTGGATCTGGTTCAGGTGATCTCCTAATGTGCTCAATCATAGACCTCAGCGATTGTCTTCATTTAATGAAGCACATACTGAGACTTGGCTTGGCCGCTGCTAGTGGAGCATATGTTGCACGGATTTAGTTGGCTTCAGTTTCGTCACCTTATGTGGGACAGAAAATTAGTCTTGGTCTGATTTTTTATGAAGAACAAACAGTGACTGAGGAAATGGCTTAAAGCAATAGTTGGATGGGAAATCAAATTTACCCATTTTTACCTTTATCCCAAATATAGTCGAACAACCAAAATGTATTTTATATCTTCCGCCACCCAATACCGTTGTGTAAACTCCATGCCAAATCATCTTGCCTCAAACTGCGTCAAGTTGTAAATTAACCACAACTAACTTAACAACGTCTGGCACTGTATGACATGCTATTACATATAAAAACAGACAGTACAGAATCTGTCTTTTGATTTTAGCAATATTTTTAGCAATATGTAGTATAAATTTGTCCATTTTTGTACATGTAATGCCTGGGTAAACTAAAGAGGCTAACTTTTGGCACCATATGTGCTATGGTTGATTTGTGCTTATGATGACATATGTAGTGAAAGTAAATCAAATATACATCAAATATATGTAATAAGCAAGTATATCAGACATAATAATTCTAGAGCTTATTTTATGTTGTAGTTTGATGGTGAATAATAATGAGTGTGCACTGACTGCTTCTTGGTGGCTTTGCATGACACTGTGTTGTTATTTCAGACTGAATTACAGGTAATTACTGTTAATTACAATGCCAGTCATAGGTGTTTCTTAGTTATATTATGAGAAAAATGATGATCTGTGCAACAGGTAAAGAGTGAGGTGATGGAGGATGTCTACACTTCCAGGAAAAAGCAGCACCAGACAATGATGCACTACTTCACAGCTCTTAATACACTACAGTACAAGAAGAAGATTGCCCTGTTGGAACCGATGCTGGGGTACATGCAGGCACAGGTAAAGTTAAGAGTGTCTCTCTCTTAATTACATTTCTGTGTTATGTGTCTTGTTCTCAGTTGTACTTTGTTGTACTTCATGCCTTTCTTTAATTTTATCAGATCAGTTTCTTCAAGCTTGGATCAGAGAACCTTACACAACAATGGGAAGACTTTCTCACAAACATTGGGACCAGTGTACAGAAGTAGGTTTTACATTTTTTCTTTATAGTAGTATTACCCTTGGGTGTCTTTCGTACTTATTTGTCTACCTGCTGGTACATAGTGTTTCGAAGTTCTTTAGGAGATATTAAGAGAACTGGACACAACTCATTTATGCACATCATTGTTAATGTACAGTGCCTTGCAAAAGTCTTAGACCTTAGAAATTATATTTAAAACCTGTTTGTTTGCATTTATTCTAATGTTGACTTGTCTATTTGCTGGCAACAAGTCTCTCACTGCTCTGCTTTAAACAGTTTCCACAGGAGCCTAAGACTTCTGCACAGTACTGTATGTAATATGATGTCAGATTATTTTAAATACACCCTCGTTTTGTTTTGATGTTGACATTAACTACTGGCTGCATGAGGTTGTTAGCGTTTATGGCTTTTAATATTTAACTAGAAACTCAGGCAGTGGTGATAAGAGGTTCACTTTATGCAAAATGAAGCTTTGCCATTTATGCGAGTGCACAAATGTGTTTCTAGTGTTCGCAGGGAGATGGACAGTGAGGTGGACATTATGCAGCAGACCATTCAGGACCTAGAGCAGGCCAGTGACCTGTTGTATATGCCAGACCCAGACCCCAGCAAGATCCCCATCAACCGCAATTTGACCCGCAAGGCCGGCTACCTCAATACTCGCAAGTACGAGTACCATAATGTTGGTTTACACAAGCTGTGCAATGATTTCAGTTTTTTCCTGCTGAAATAGATATTATGACGACCTGTATGTGTCTGTAGCTAACTAGTACGCAAAGAGCTAGACTGACATAGTTTCTCTGACAAAATTCTTAAATATTAATTTTATTTGGGGTATTGGAATTGGTAAGATGTCCAGCCAGTAAAGCAAAAATAATGTCTCTTTAAGTAATAATATCTGAGAATCTCATTCAGGAATTTAATTCGGTTTTGAACTAAAGCCAGGCAGACTTTTGGGCACTTTGGTGGGTCACTTCTTTCGTGACTGCACAGCTTTCCAGTGTTATGTTATAAAATGATTCATAATTATGGATTATAATGTGGTTAATATTTTGTTCAGGATTGTGTTTCTTCTGTTTAAACTGACAGTTGACAGAATTTGACAATTAACAATCATAGCAGTGAATAAAACACGGTTTAATTAAAATTATTTGGAATTAATTTGTTCAGCAGAATTTTTAGCTCCATAAAATCTATACCTTTATTAGTAAGAACAATATATATTGCTCCGATAAAAGAGATGAGCATCTCACTCTTTACTGTTCTGCAGGAGTATTATCCTGTACTCAAGTCAGAGTTTCTTCTGTCATCTGTTCAGTAAAACAGGGCTGGTGTCATCCACCTGGGACCGGCTGTATTTCTTCACCCAGGGAGGGAACCTCATGAGCCAATCTCGAGGAGACGTCGCAGGAGGGCTGGTCATGGACATAGACAACTGTTCCGTCATGGCAGTAGACTGTGAGGACAGGCGCTTCTGCTTCCAGATCTCTTCTTTTGATGGCAAAAAGTATGTTTGTTAACATCAGTTCTTGGGTCACGTATAGAAAATGGATACAGTTTGCTTTGCTCCTGAAACGGCTTTTCAAAAGCTCCAGTCTCATTCATGTAGTGCTGCTGGCAGCCCGCAAGTTATCTCGAGTAAGAGCTTTACGTAAGAACCTTCATTAAACTCATTGTACCCCAGAGGAATTATGTTAATGGATTGTAGTCCTATTGTCCCTGAACCTGAAGAGTTCCTGCAGGTTATTTTTAACAATGACTTACAAACTGGATAAACAATTCAGGCATCATTGCAGAGCTCAAGTGCTGAGCAGTGACTCATTCCTAGTCACTTAGGGCACAAAAGCTCCATTCAGTATTTGCTCAGTGCTGTAATTCTTATTTTCACCACAGGGTTGCTATTTTGCAAGCAGAGAGCAGGAAGGATTGTGAAGAGGTAGTGGAACTGTGATTTAATTTTTTTGATTGATGTATATTTACTCTTTAAATAATATACAAATTTTATACAAGAATGCAAAAATAACTACAAAACCATTTTGTATTCTCTTTTCTTTAAGTGGATTTCAACAATAAACAACATCTCAAAGAGAATATACCTAAGTGAGAACCCTGAGGTGAGTCTGAGATACCCACTGGCCAGTTACACTGATTTGCTTGCATCGAAGATTTCTATAGGTGTTATTCAAATGCCGCACATTGAAACTCTTCCTCCTTATTTATAGGAAACTGCTGCCAGAGCCAACCAGTCCGCTCTGGAGGCCGTGACGCCTTCCCCTTCATTCCAACAGCGGCACGAGAGTTTTAGACCGAGCATGTCAGTAACTACCCTGCTCCATTGCGTACACTTACATGTTTTTCGTCTAAAATTTAGACCAGACTGCTATTCCTTATTTAGGAGTTAATGAAGTTTTGGTTACTGATGGTTCTAGGCAAGGGCGACCCAGACCTGGCCGGACCAGCAGCCAGAGCTCTGCAGGTTCAGAGTCTCCGGCTCTCTCCTCCCTCTCTCTGGACTCTCTGGTGGCTCCAGACACCCCTATCCAGTTTGATATAATCTCACCAGTCAGTGAGGAGTATGCAACCCAGTCCAAGAGTGCCAACCAGGGCAGGTCAGTACCTTTAATCTCAACAGTTCTGCTTTTAAACCCATAGAAGGTGCAGTTATTGTAATAACAAATGTGTGTTGCATGTTTACAATTAATTCTCAACTGTAGATCACTAAAACAAGCAGAGAATGAAACCAATGCTTGGTATAAATACTATATATAAGTAACTTACAGTTAAGTGACACAAATAGTGGTTAGGGGTGTGTTGCGTGTAATAGAAATGAGTAGTATATAAGTAATATTGACATAAGTAGTGAAATTGCACATAAGATATGGCTCATAATTAAATGATTTAGCACCCAGTAAGACAACTGCATATGATATTGGACATGGAAAGACTATTGCACATAATAATAAAATATTGCATGTAAAAATAATGTTTTAGCACCTGATAAGAAAATCACACAATATTGCACATGGAAGTGTTTGTGTAATAATTATGTAATTGCATTTAAATCATTTTGTAATCAAATGTATAGCAACACAGCAATTGTAACTGTAGGCATTTAAGCTTGAAGCATAAAAAAATAGATATTGCTCTTCACAGTCTTGCATGAAACTGTAATTCACTCTGCAGAATTCATCTTAATTATTTTGCTTTTTCTTTTGAAATAATGGCAGTATTTCTTTGTACCTTTGTTGAAAGAAGGACAAACCCGTTTGGAGAGTCTGGAGAGTCGCAGTCTGGAGACAGTGAAGGTACATATTCCAAATAGAGACATTGCCTTGTAGAACATCATCAAAGGTTGTTTTTACACTCTGCTTATCGTTTGCTAAGCACAATACATAACTGCCTGTGTTTCCAGAATCCATCTTGCATCAGCTCTTTATTGTGCGCTTCCTCGGCTCCATGGAGGTGAAGGCCACCGAGAATGCAGATGTAATTTATGAGACCATGAGGCAGATCCTGGCTGCCCGAGCCATCCACAACATCTTCAGGATGACTGAGTCCCACCTGCTTGTCACCTGTGAATGCCTGAAGTAAGACACAGCCCTCAAATTCAGAGCATAATGGAGCACACCATAGAGTTAATGTGCACTGGTTTTTTTTTACTTGTTACAAAGACGTTTTTTAAGGTCCATGTTGCTTAACAATATCTTAATCATGTTTCCAGGCTCATTGACCCTCAAACGCAAGTCACAAGATTAAGGGTATGTCAGCCTTAAAAAACAGCAAAAAATGTGTTTGTTCAGTCCTTCAGCTACCCATATATGGCTCCTCTATAAGACCACTGAGCCCATATATGCAAAGCCAAGCTTCTCTTTGTTGTTGATGTTTTTTATTATTTATAAACTGATTTTAAGATACAATTCATATTCTAAATTGAATTTGAATCCTTACTCAAACACTCACCTGCTCCTCTCCGCTCTCTGCAGTTCCCTCTCTCCAGCGTGGTTCTATGCGCATCTCATCAGGAGAACAAGCGGTTGTTTGGCTTTGTGCTGCAGACGGCCGGAGGACGAGTAGACGGGCGCCCTGTCACTGTGTGCTATATCTTTGAGTCCAATAATGATGGGGAGCAGGTACAGTTTTAAAGAAAATGAGCCATGTATATGCTCTATGTTATTTGTATGTATGTGACACAAGTTTTGTAAAGCAGGTAATGAGAGAAGCACCATCTAGGATTAGGTCTTGCTTGGTCATTAGTCATCCAGGACCTGATTAGCATTTTTTCCATAATAGCTGTGTTTTATTTAAGTGCTTTATGGCTTCTCAGTCCTACTTCTGCTTTGCAGAGTTAAATCCAAGCCTAATCTAACACACCCTATACAGTTCATTGGGCTGTTCATTAGCATTTGAATATTAGCACCAGGTGTGCTAAATCTATAGTCTAGTGGGCTGACTTGACCAATTTACATAGAATTTAGCTCTTTAAACATTTAATAGGTTTTAACTAGTGGTGCACCAATCATTAGTTTAATGGACCAATTGTTATTTTAGAGTATATAATTGCAAACTACAGATAAAACA
Organism: Hydrocynus forskahlii; assembly: GCA_037974365.1. Classification (NCBI taxonomy): domain Eukaryota; kingdom Metazoa; phylum Chordata; class Actinopteri; order Characiformes; family Alestidae; genus Hydrocynus; species Hydrocynus forskahlii. The sequence continues at coordinate 8,422,750 of JBBPCX010000141.1, forward strand.
AACAAAGAATGTGTAAACATGGTGTACCTAATGAAGTGGATTGTCGGTGCAAAACAAGGGACAACTGCCCATTTTACACATGCATAATTATGTTGCAACAGTTTAGTAAAGGTGTAGCAGCAGCATTCAAATACAGCACAAATGCACTTACAGGGCTCATAAAATAGCAGACAAGACAAAATATAAATCACAAATTAGCAGCAAAAATGCATCCCTAAATGTAACCACTGGTGTATATACAGTTACTGTCAAAGAATTTGACATTTTAGTCTAACTTTATCACAATCAGTTAATTTAATTACATTACCACTTAAAGGTCAGCACTGTATTCTGAGTCATCCTTTTATTTTTGTTTTAGATCTGTGATAGTGTAGGACTGGCAAAACAGATAGCCCTCCACTCAGAAATGGTAAGACCCCCATTCATTATTTATCACCCCCTGCCATACAGGGCACAGTAAAATGTTCTGCTTATTTTATCTGCCTAGTAAACTGTAGCCTAAAAGAATGCTAAAACAGTGCAACCATAATGTAGATTGTTATCCTTATAAACCTGCTTTGATAGGATCGCAAAGCCACACAGAAGCAGAGGGAGTTGGACAAGGCCAAGGAGAAACAACAAGAGGAACTGAATAAGCAGAAACAGATTGAGAAGGTACAGAGAAATTTAGAGGCTGATTCACATGTACAAACAGCAAAGATATTCAAATTGTAGACTGTTAAAAATGTGTGGATTGTTGTAAATACCTACCTCTAGTCCTTTGTTAGTTTGTTTGTTTTGGTTAACCTAAAACCCCAGCAACATCACTGGGTGAGGAGAGTGATAAATGAAGTGAAGTGGAGAGACCATTCTGTCATACATGAGCACTCCACAGCACACATTGTGAACAGCATGAAATTCTTCCTCTGCATTTAACCTATTCACCAACCCACAACTTCCTGATCGCAGGGTGAATGTCCTAACCACTAGGCTACCAGCTGATGAATTGAGCATCAAATAATTGAGCTACATTCTGTAACTTATTTAGAGATGAAAAAGTAGGAGCAGCTTGTAATGTGTGCAGAGAGGGAGAGTACAATGAGTAAGGTAGGTTTTTCTAATGAAATGAATGTTGAGTTTACAAAGTAACGTACTGCCACGACTTGGTGCGTGTCAGTCAGTAACGCTCTGTTATTTTGTCAGTGTCAGATTATTCAGTGTTAAACTTCATACCTGCAGGATCTTGAGGAACAAAGTCGCCTGATCGCTGCTTCCAGTCGGCCGAACCCTCCAGCTGCTGATGGACAGTTCCTAGTCCTTAGCAACAGCCAATCAGAGGACAGCGATGCCGGGGAGGAGGGTCGGAAGAGGGGCGAATCAGAGGCTTGACGGAAAGGAGCAGAAAAAACAAAGTTGATCTTTCTGTGAGTTCAGCTTTGCTCCCAAAACATTTTAAGGTCTTAACGAAAATTCCCTTCAGAGCTTTGCTGATTCGCTAAAGGAAATGAGATTCGCAAGACGACTGCAGAACTATTGAAGAAGACACATAACAGATAAAGGAGAGAAGAGTCAGAATTGTTTTACATGCAGATGGATCGGGAAAGTCTCGGGAGCTTGTGTTTAATTTGTAAAAAAAAAAATCATGTATTTTGTACTGTTTCCGTTACAGAACTATACCTAAAACACACTTTTAGAGTTGTTTTGTGTGTGTGTGTGTGTGTGTGTGTGTGTGTGTGTGTGTGTGTGTGTGTGTGTGTGTGTGTGTGTGTGTG